>KQ999837.1:201702-280438 GCA_001598015.1 Dorcoceras hygrometricum | reverse complement strand
CCACCGACCAGCTTTTGCCTCAAAGTTCAAAAACACGAGATCATCCAGAATTGTTATAAACATAACTTTCGACCTGAAAAAGCAACTCAAACCTCGAAACAGCGATTTTAAACCACAAAAATCTCTAAAAACCGATTAATCCCAACAATTAATCCTTAATACAAAAATCAGGTCTCACAAGATTCACGATCAAGTCAAAGCAATTCGTGTTTTAGCAGGGGCGAAACTAGGATTCTAGAGGGGGGACTGGAGAGCTAAATAGAATTCATAATTTACATAAAATTCATTAAAAAAAGTTTGTGTATTATGTTTCATAGACATGTAGCATAATCATATAATACTAGAACAAATTATTTAATAAAACTATATAACAACTACAAAGGTCATTTAAGTACAGTCAAGAGAAATCATTAATACTATATTTTACTCTACGAGATTTCTCATCAAAATCATCTATTACAGATTCAATATCCACTGAATTAGCAAGCTCTCGCTCAATATAAATAACCATGCAACATGCCAAAAAGTCATTATCCATTTTATTGCGGAGAGTCGTCTTAACAAGATTCATAGCTGAAAATGCTCGCTTCGTGGTTGCTGTAGATACAGAAAGAGTCAACACCAAGTGAATCTGTGACGCCCGAACCCACGGGGTCACGAATTTGGGGTGAAATAAATTTTGAAATGAAAAGAAGGGCTGAATGACAATTTGTTATAAGTTGTATTTCTTATAACTTAGAAAATTCGAAGCACAAACACAAATCAGACATACACACTAACGGCACCAAGTACTGAAAATTTTGCGGAAAACAGATTTCTATAACATATTGCAATTGCAAGATTACAACATCTGAAATTCTATACGAATTTACTACTGTTGCAATAGACTTAATACATATGCCTAAGATAAAGTAAAACAACGGCTAAGACACGGAAAACGCTGTCCACAGATAAACACTTCACCACCAAGCTGTCTCGGCTTCCACCTACCGCTCGCTCCTCAGCCGTCTCACCTGCACCATTTTAAAAGCTAATGAGCCTAGGGGCTTAGCAACCAAAATCTGAGTAATAACAAAGTCATTTAAAGCAGGCAGACATCTGAACATTTACATAGCTGAATTTAAAGGAACATCATTTAAACATAACATCCTTTCGTAAACTTTCTTAAACATTTTCTTTCTTTCATAAACTCGGATGCGGGGATAATAGCCCAAATCCCATCATCATTTTCTTGCGATTTATGGCTTAGAAACTCTCCTTAGGTCCAATGTGCACTTGATCAAATGACTTCTGAATTCAGTTTTAGCATATAGCTCATACGAAAGGGCAGCCGACATCTGAACGACTACTCACCCTTCTCCTTGGTGACCGTCTATTATCTATGCCATAAATCTTTTAAATTAAACTTTCGTTCCTTTAAACTTTTTCTTTTCTTTGAAATCTTCTTTGAAAATAACTGGGGTTCATTTCTTTAAACTCGCTTCCCCTTTTTAAAACTCTACTGAGTATCGGATTCAACTGTTGGAAACTCATCGCTGAAATGCAAACAGATTTCTCTAAAGGAAACTGTACTAGAAAACAAAATGGCTTTCTACTGTGGAGAACAGATGTAACTTTTTGGTGTACATTCGCTAACGTTGAAACAGATATGTCAAAAAGAACTGTCGTTAGCGTTGGAAACAGATATCTGATTATAAGATAGAAATGCTAGCGTGAAACAGATATGTCCAACGGAATAGTGTTTAGAAATAAAACAGCTGCGACTTGGTCAACTCAGATGTCAACGGAATAAATTTGAACTAAAACAGATGTCCCTGGATATAACTGTTAGGATCAAGCGCTTACCACTAGGCCAAAAGCTATAGCTGTTAGCCAAGGTGCAACTTTATTTCCTTATAATGTGGCAGCGCAGAGTGCACTTATTATGTGCGTTAGGGTTGGGCTGTTAGGCCATGAGTCAGGGGAGGTGCGTGTCTAACTGCTGGTGCTGTCTCAATTCCCTTAGAGATCAGTCTTATCCTTCCCATACCGCCGACCAACTGATACGCCTTTTAAAACGTTTACAAAATGACAGATCTTTTTCAGTCAACCGAATAAGAAGTGATCGCGGTACTGAGTTTCTAAATTTTAAATTAACTTCTTATTTGGAAGACTTGGGGATAAAGCATGAGCTCTCAGCAGCTAGAACTCCTCAGCAAAACGGGTTAGCTGAAAGGAGAAACCGCACTTTAAAAGAAGCTGCTAGGTCTATGATTGTATATTCCGGGATTTCACAAAAATTCTGGGCAGAAGCAGTTAACACAACGTGTTATACTCGGAACAGATCGATGATTAATAGGATCAACCGAATAAGAAGTGATCGCGGTACTGAGTTTCTAAATTTTAAATTAACTTCTTATTTGGAAGACTTGGGGATAAAGCATGAGCTCTCAGCAGCTAGAACTCCTCAGCAAAACGGGTTAGCTGAAAGGAGAAACCGCACTTTAAAAGAAGCTGCTAGGTCTATGATTGTATATTCCGGGATTTCACAAAAATTCTGGGCAGAAGCAGTTAACACAACGTGTTATACTCGGAACAGATCGATGATTAATAGGATGCACGATAAAACCCCATATGAGATCTGGCATGGCAAGAAACCTGATATTTCGTACTTCAGGGTGTTTGGATGTAGATGTTTCATTCATAATAATGGCAAGAAACATCTAACAGCCTTTGAACCTAAATCTGATACAGGTATCTTCCTAGGTTATTCAGCTGTGAGTAAAGCGTATCGTGTTTTCAACAATCGAAGCTTGACAGTTGAGGAATCAGCACACGTAGTGTTTGATGAAACCAGTTTCAAATCAAATTCAGCTGCAAGCCTACATGATTTGTGTTCACGTCTGGAGTCAACAAGTCTTGAAGAATCAGACGACAATGTGCCACTGAGATCCTACAAAGTTGGTAACACACCTTAGAGGTTAGCCGAAGGCTTTAAAAATCTTTTTGAAAAGAGTTTTGTGAAAAATAGTGAAGGAGTTCATAACCCCCCTCCTTTCTGAACTCCCGAGCCGGTATTTAACTCTATTTTTGATCCAACAGAACGATTTTTTGCGAACAAAAAATTTCGGAAAATGATTTGACCAGCTAAATTTATTTATCCCTTAAATCAATCAAACCAAGAATATTTATAAAGAAGGAGAACATAACATTTGGTAGAGGTTTATTGAAATGTCGGTTGTTTGTCGGTGCCTGTTTAATTTCATGACATGATTCCAGATGCTAAGTACTCTGCTTTTATTGTGCATGTTGCAGTTGAAGTTTGTTTCTTGTTAAACCATAAAATGACTCGGTGTCCAAGAAATTGGCACGATCGATCCACTTATATTCTTTCTATCAATCTTACATCCTTCATAATCTGTATATAAATATCTAATAAAATTAAAGCTTGAGTCTCTACGATACTAGATGACACATTGACAGATTCTTTAAGATATTTCAGAATTATCTTAGTAGTAACATAATGATATTATTTTGGATTATTTAAAACCTGGCGCGCACACAAACAACAAACATGATATCTGGTCTACTGACAATTAAATATTGTAATGAACCTATTAGACCTTGATACATTGTTACCTCAATGTGGATTCGCCATCATTTTTGTCTAGTTTGATCGATGAGGTCATTAGTGTGGATGCTACTAAGCATCTTTCTACTCTAAATTTCTTTAAGAGTTCTTTGATATACTTAAGTTGATTTATGAAGATTCTTTCTTCGAGCTACTTGCTTATAAGCCAAGAAAGAAATTCAAGTCCCGATCATGCTCATTTCAAACTTTTCCTGCACTAATTTGGAAAATTACTCACAGAGCTTTGGGTTAATAGATCTAAATATGCTATCATCAACATCAGTCTTGACCAATAGAGTGATTTTCTTTAACAAACTTAAAAAGATTATCCAATGTTCCAATCATAAAATCATGCTCAAGCAAAAACTTTGTCAAAGATTCATATCAAGTTTGGGAGCTTGTTTTAAATCATAAAAGACCTTGTTTAGCTTGAACACAAACTCGGGATGTATATGGCTAATGAAATCAAGTGGTTGCTAATATAATTTCTCAGGCACTAGTCCATATAAGAATGCTGATTTAATTTCCATTTGATAGAATTTTGAAATTTTAAAATACAACAAATACAAGGAATATCTGTATGACTTCTAGTCGGAAATATGAGCAATGATTCATAAAAGTCAATTCCTTCTTCCTGTCTATAACTGTAACGCCCCAAAATTCATAGGACCACATTTATGCATTTTATTGATTTCATGGGCCAAATTGACAATTTTAAATGTTATGTATTTGCTGATTCATTGATTTCAGAACATAAGATGCATTGCGGCTGGTTTCAGCAGATGACTCCCAAGAGTGATGCACGAGCTGGTTTTAAATCGATTGAAAAATATTTTTAAGGAGGACAAATGATTTATTTTGAAAAAGGTTTGGTGTTTTATAAATTTAAAATGATATGAAGGGAATTTTACTAAATTTTATAAGTGTGTCATGCTTGATTTTACAAGTAGCTTGCCACTAATCCCTTTCATATAAAAACTTGTTTTCAAAGTAAGATCTTTATCATTTGCGAAGAAAATCTTTAGTGTTCTTCAAAATATTCTCCAAAAGTTCGTGTATTGCTCTGGGAGAAGATTTCTGCAGGGATCGGTTGCTGTTGCAAAGCTTTGTTTAAGGCAAGTAAAAGCTAATTTTTGACTCACCACTTGAAGCATATATTGTTGTTTCCGAGTCTTTTTGCTTGTATGTGTAACAATATGTTTGAATTTCATGTTTTAAATGATTTAGACATGAAAAGGAAGGAAAGATGGGTTCGAAAATAATGTTTTGATGCTTCCAAATGTTTTCCAGAAAGTTTATGATGTTTAAAAGTACTGAGGATTCAAGTTTATTCCCAGAATGTTTATAAAGGAAGGAAAGATGGGTTCGAAAATAATGTTTTGATGCTTCCAAATGTTTTCCAGAAAGTTTATGATGTTTAAAAGTACTGAGGATTCAAGTTTATTCCCAGAATGTTTATGAATGTTCTTCTTTCAGTAGTTGTAATATCAGAATTTGATAACTGTGTAATCGGTAGTTTCTAGTCGAATCATTAGAAAGTATGGTTTGATAGGCAACGGCTGATAGCATAATTATTGTTTTGATATTACAATTATCAAGTTTAATTCCAGCAGCTGCAATCCATGAGCAGTTGCGTTGTTTTCGTAAAATCCAGTAGATGCACTGTTCACCAGCAGATGCATTTCGTTGTAAAATTCCAGTAGAGGTACTGTTCATTGCAGCTGGTATTAGTCTTGCGACTGGTACTGTTCATTGCAGCTGGTATTAGTCTTGCGACTGGTACTGTTCATTGCAGCTGGTATTAGTCTTGCGACTGTTACTGTTCACCGCGTCTGGATTTCTATTCCTTGCGGCCGTTTATTATGTCAACGACATCGTTTTATACCTATTCCTTGCGTCTGGTTTATATGTTAGCGCTTTTTCTTGCGACTGGTTGTTTAGTGTTTTCCTTACAGCTGGTTGACGAGCTAACGACGCCACGTTAGCCGTTTTATTAAATACGTTTGCTTTAAAATACAAAGACCTTGCAGCTGGTTCCTATTCATTCCAGCTGGTTTCAATTTAGCGATATTTGCGAACAGTAGAAATCTGTTTTGTTCTATAAGTACTGTTCCATTTTCTTACGACTGGTTCCTGTCTTGCGACTGGTTCCTATTCTTTGCGACTGGTTTCTCTTCCGACTGGTCTTATATCACTGTAACGTTTCCTAAAGTTGAACTCGATACTCAGTAAAGTTTTGAAAATGGAAGCAAAAGTTTTAAAGCAATGGAACCCGAGGATTTGAGAAAGTTTTACAAAAGGATGTTAATGGAACAAATGTTTATTTAAAATTATGACATAGATAGTTGACGGTCACCAAGGAGAAGGGTGAGCAGTTGTCTAGATGTCGACTGCCCTTTCATATGAGCTATATGCTAAAACTGATATCGGAAGTCATTTTGATCAAAGTGCAACACGGACCATGAGGAGCTTATATGCCATAAATCTAAAGAAAAGATATTGATGATGAGATCTGGGTTATTATCCCCTGTCTCCACGTTCAAGAAAGAAATGTTTATGAAACGTTTTGTATTGATCAGATGTCTACCTGCGTATATAAACTTGTTATTATTCAGGTTTTACTTGCTGAGCCTTTAGGCTCACTAGCTTTTAAAATGGTGCAGGTGCGACAGCTGGAGAACGAACAGAAGGCGAAACTTGAATCAGCTGCTGGGTGGTGTGTGTTTATCCAAGGCCTACGTTTTTCGTGTCTCAGTTGTATTGTTTTGATTTAGAATGTACTGTATTAGATCAGTTGCAACGGTTGTATATTTACATAGAATAGCAGCTGTTGTAAATCGCAATTGCAATTATCAACGAAAACTGTTTTCCGCAAATGTCTTCAGTAGTTGGCGCGCAAATAAGTATCTGCTAGTTTTTGAGTTGTCTTGTGTTTCGATTTCTTTTAAGTTATAAGAAGTACAGCTTATAACAAATTATTTTTTAGCATTCTTTTGTTTCGAAAATTTTTAATTACTTACTTTGTTTAAACTAATTGAGTTCTGCCTATATATCTTCAATACAGTGAGAATCTTTTAAGCCTTCTTATATTTTCTTAGATTAAAATTGAGATATGAATGCAGCATGCATGAATCATTAAGCATTTGTCTGAGAGTTTTAAGAGGTGTAATAGGTTAACCAATGATCAGTTCAGGTGGATGACTTTTCATTCTTCATTTTTCATTTTTCATTTTTCATTTCTTATCATATTTATAGCAGATGATTTTTCATTTTTCAAACTTTTATGAGATTATCATTTGTTGATTTTTGAAGGAAGGAATATTACCTAAGAATATCTTGAAAAATCATCTATAATATCCACGGTATATCACATTCCCCCTAGACTTGTTACTGATATATGACCAAAGAGATCTATGTGTATTAGTTGACGAAACAGATTTATGTGTATTAGATCCAAGCATCTGGATGAAGATTTATACCCTTAAATTTGTAATAGTAAACTTTTATTGTTTGCTAATTGACATGAAAAGCATATCTTTTGTCAGGCCTCGTGCTCACAACAGATAAACACAAGCGGAAGCTATCAAAAAGTGGGTAAAATTTTCGTTTTTAGGCCCGACGGTTTTAAACATATAATTTAAAATAAAGCAATACTTAAAATAAGTTTCTCAAATCATAAAACAAGCAACGACAAAGCATACATAATTCATACATGTATCAAATCCCCTACGGTTACAACAACAAAGCGCAGGGCATCCCCCTGGCTAACTGATACATATATATATATATGCTATATGCTACTGGGACACACTAGCCACCTCCCGGGGCACCACCAGCTGGGTTAAACCCACGACCAGCTGTAGAACCTGGGTTTCCTGAAAACAACACAACAAGAAACAAACCAAGCCCCGGAGGGACATGGGGTCAAACCCCAGTACGGAGAGCAACTATAAAACAGCAATTAACAGCAAGAATAAAATGTAGATGCTATGCATGGAATGCTGGACAACAACCAAAGACTCCAAGCTGCTCTGCTACAGTAACGAACAATCTCTCAAAGCTGGACAAATCCAGTCGCTGCTTCGAAATTACAAGAGCTGGCAGTCGACCGGAAACAACGCACAACGCTTCCCTCGTCTGGTACCAGTCGCAACATCAAAACGCAGCGTCGCAACTTACTCAAACGACGTCGCTCCACTGACGTCACTACCCAGTCGCAACATAACAACACAACCAGACGCAAGCACAGGAACGCTGACCCGCATTGACCATAGCTCTCGACTGCCTATCCAGACGCAACAACTCTTCGCAAAATACCAGTCGCAGCTACAGCGAAACACCAGTCGCAACATCACAAACGACGGCGTTTCAAGCCCTGCGCTACCAAAATAAGTTACGCCTGTTTTCGCCACCGACCAGCTTTTGCCTCAAAGCTCAAACACACGAAAACATCCAGAATTGTTATAAACTTAACTTTCGACCTGAAAATGCAACTCAAATCCCAAAACAGCGATTCTAACCCACAAAAATCTCTAAAAACCGATTAATCCCAACAATTAATCCTTAATACAAAAAAAATCAGGTCTCACATCTTTGTTTTTGAAGAGTCTATTTTGAGCAGGTCAGTCACAAACTTATTCTTACTCAGAGGCTATAAATATGAAGTTTAAGTGATTCAACTGCTTATATCACAACCGATTCTTATTTTCACTCAGTGCAACAAAGCATAAAGCGGCAGAGAGATGATCACTAGTCCATTTAACATCATAGTATTATGCATTATTGTACCAATTACATAATATCATCATTTGTGCTTATAACTAAGCATGGCGATTTATGAAATTCAATAATATATCCATTATCACATAGTCAGTTGAGATTAATATAGGTGTAACAAAAATTTTCAACCAGAGCATTATTTACTATCCACGTTTGCTGCTGAAATACACCGAGTGTCTATCAAGTAGAACCCAATATTAAAGTGAAAAGACACTTTCTATGGAGTCACCCACTGCGAAAAAGCAAACAATCAAAGCAAATCCTTGAAATTAAACACCGCCCATTATCAAAGGAAATGATTAATTCTTGGTCGGGCTAAATGAATGTCAATAAAGACAATTTTAATGGGGGCCGGCTGATCCAGAATGACTAAAAGTCACCATCACACCATCATACTGCAGTTTTTGTGTTGGGTCATTTAAATCATTGTTCTTCTGTATATTTGTTTTACAAAAATCACCTTCTTTCATTCATAATAAAAGAAGGGGTAAAGAACAAATTGAAGTGCATGGCGGCTAATATTTGCAACATGACATGGTTCTATATGTATCAACTAGGAAATAATAATTGAGTCCAGAATACTAAATGCGCCAAAGATGACTGTGTTTAAAATGTGGAGCCAAAGGATTCCTTGCCACTGACATTTTACGAGTGATGGTCCAGCACTCCAGTACTCTTGAGTTCAAATCTCCAGTTAATGAAAATGTGGCAAATCCGGTTGACCATGAATGTAAGGATCCATATTCAAAATACGGGTGCTATCATGCATAGAATGTATTTGTATAATATTCACCTCAATCCCAAAAGTCGATTTCTCACTAAATTAAGGTAATCAGCCGCTAGCAGCCAAAGATGACTTTAGACTACATGTGACAAAATGAGATTCTACCCGTCCACATTCTAATCTAGAAATTTAAGCAGCACATATATGTACAGCAGCAGCTAGTCAAATCCTTTAGTTAACCCCCCCCCCCCCCCCCCCCCGGCCCAAAAGCATGGTCAAATTACACACACTAACCTAACCGCCTCCGGGTTTTTAATTAAACATTGATCACAACATCTCTATATACATATTTAGATATGGAAACAATTTGCTAGGCTGGGGCCCGTACAATACTAGCAGTTAATGCTTATATATATCCATCATCGAGGAACGGGCAGGCAGAACAAACTAACTAGCTAGTAATGGGTGATTTTGCAAATCCTGATGCTGAAACAGTACAGAACTCGGCCCCTTGGCCAGCATCAACACCGCCTGTCGCGCAGACTCCGCAGATCGTATCTCTCCCTCCCTCACAATTCCACTCCCCGTCGCTCTCTCGGTCGCCGCTCCTTACACCTGGTGGAACCAATAAAAAAACTCCAAGACTTCGTACCCCGCGCTTCATCACTCCATTGGGCAGCCCTTTGAGAAAAGCACTTAAGCTCACGAAGCTTGACCCTCAGGATGCATGGCTTCCAATCACTGAATCAAGAAATGGAAATGCGTACTATGCAGCCTATCATACTCTATGCTCTGGGATTGGGATTCAAGCCCTTGTTCTTCCTGTTGCTTTTACGATTCTTGGATGGTAATTGTGACTGATCAGCCATTCGTTTGGCAATTAATTTCCTCTTTGACTTTTCTAATTACTGTGCATGCAGGATATGGGGTGTAATTTGCTTGACCTTGGCTTTCATATGGCAGCTATACACGTTATATTTACTGGTGCAGCTCCATGAATCTCCAGAGAGTGGAATCCGATACAGCAGATACATGCAATTAGCCGGCGCCACTTTTGGTGAGCGGGTCTCCTTCATTAACTAACTAAGAGAGAGAGAGAGAGATTATTTAATGTCCAAATTACAGGAGAAAAGCTGTCAAAATTCCTAGCAGCGTTCCCGATTATGTATCTCTCCGGTGGGACATGCGTGGCACTAATAGTGATCGGTGGCTCGACCTCCAAAATGCTTTACCAAACTCTGTGCGCAGGCACGTGCACATCCAA
This sequence comes from Dorcoceras hygrometricum, assembly GCA_001598015.1. Lineage (NCBI taxonomy): Eukaryota > Viridiplantae > Streptophyta > Magnoliopsida > Lamiales > Gesneriaceae > Dorcoceras > Dorcoceras hygrometricum. The sequence goes on along the minus strand of KQ999837.1, from coordinate 270,061 downwards.
GCCTTTAACAAACGTGGAGTGGTACTTGGTATTTACGTGTGGGGCGGTGCTTCTGTCTCAGCTTCCCAACTTGAACTCTATAGCCGGGCTTTCGCTGATCGGTTCCCTCACCGCCGTGGGGTACTGCACCGGAATATGGGGAGTGTCTGTGGGTGAGGGTAGGATGCCCAACGTCTCTTACGATCCACTGAGGAAAGGCACCGAAATTGGAAAAATTTTCGATGTTTTGAACGCACTCGGGATAATTGCTTTCGCTTTCAGAGGACATAATCTCATCCTTGAAATCCAGGTCACAATCTTTATAATACTGATATAACATAGTTGGTTCTGCATGAAATTTCTTGTGTGGTACCTATTCATGATCAAGAAAATTTATTCAAATGCTTCAATTAGCGAAAAGATATGTGAACACAGACTTTAAATTGGTCAAGATTTGGAAAACTAAAGCATCGGTCGTATGCACGCATTAAATGTTAAGTGAATGAAAAAAGACAATTCTTGAATGTAATAAAAAATTGAGATTTGAACGTAGGCCACCATGCCTTCCAGCGAGAAGCATCCATCCAGTGGACCCATGTGGAGAGGCGTCAAATTTGCATATTCGCTGGTGGCACTCTGCTTATTCCCACTAGCCATCGGCGGTTATTGGGCTTATGGTCGCATGGTATGTACATACGTCTTTATTAATCAACTCATGAAAGACACATGTACATCAGATAACAATTTGTAATGCATTGGCAGATTCCTCCTAATGGTGGTATGCTAGCTGCTGTATTTGCGTTCCACGGGCGTGATGTTGCACGATGGGTGCTAGGATTGATAAGTTCTTTCGTCATAATTAATGCCGTGAGCTCGTTCCAGATATATGGCATGCCTATGTTTGATATGATGGAATCCCATTACACCATTAGGTTCAAGAAGCCATGCCCCTGGTGGCTCAGGGCGGTAATACGTGCCATGTTTGGATTCGGGTGCTTCTTCGTTGCTGTGGCAGTCCCATTCTTGAGTAGCGTGGCGGGATTAATCGGAGGAATCGCATTGCCGGTGACTTTGGCCTACCCATGTTTCATGTGGCTTAAATTGAAGAAGCCAGAGATGTATGGTCTAACATGGTGGTTGAACTGGGGATTGGGACTACTGGGAATGGGATTGAGTGCAGCCTTGATTGCTGCAGGTCTCTATGTCGTGATAGATACCGGAGTAAAGGTTAGCTTCTTCAAGCCTGAGTAAATGAGCGGGACCTTGTTGAAAAGAAATTATAGGGATACAGAGTTGTTATTATTTTGTCTCTCTTGAGCATTATTAACAGTGATTGTGATTCATGTATTAAATGTTCAGCGTGATAGAACCTTTGCCAACCACAAAAGTGTGTACAATAAACAAGTGGAAAATATCTTCCAACCAAAAGAATAATACAGTTACTTTTTTAGAAAACAAAGGTTCAAGGCTAAGATGCAGTTAAAGCTGAAAACAGAACGAAGAAAACGTGAAAATTCCATGAAGCATTTGAAAAGTCAATCCAGTGAACCCAACGAAGTAGTAAACAAAATCATGCGAAACCAATGAGTTTTAGAGAGATCGTTATCTAAAGGACATTCTTGTTATTTTACAGTATGCATTCCATGCAAAGATTAACAGCATGCAAAATGGATGGATCAACGAAAAGCCGTCTACTTTCTTTTTCGCTTTTATTGATATATCCAAAGTCCCTCCAGTTCTCTTCCATTTCCAATCACAGCCTTCATGAATCAGGGAAAGAAATGCACGTGGCCATACACAATAGTTCTTCTGAGTTGCCTCTGGGTAACTGGAAGTGCTGAAGATCCTTACAGGTTTTTCACTTGGAACATCACTTACGGTGAAATTTACCCCTTTGGGGTTTGCCAACAAGTATGTCCATTTAAATAAACAACGTGTCCAGAAGCATGCACCACTTACCAGTTGATCGAATCCACTGTTTCAGGCAATTCTCGTGAATGGTCAATTTCCTGGACCCGATATAAAAGCGGCCACCAACGATAATCTCATCAATGTCCACAATAATCTGCAGGAGCCATTCCTTATATCCTGGTCGATCCACTACTCCTAGTAAAAAAGATTTGAATGTTGCGATTATTTATCTTTAGTGATTAATATAGGAATGGGGTTCAGCAGAGGAGAAATTCATTCGAAGATGGAGTGTATGGAACTACATGTCCAATTCCTCCGGGCAGCAACTTCACTTACAAACTGCAAGTCAAAGATCAAATTGGAAGCTTCTATTATTTTCCATCCCTCGAATTCCACAAAGCAGCCGGTGGATACGGAGGGATCAGGATTCTCACCAGGCCTGAAGTTCCTGTTCCATTTCCCCAACCTCAGGGGGATTTCACCATTCTCATTGGAGACTGGTACATCGCAAATCACAAGGTCCAATACACCGTTTCTAAACGATATATTTCATCCCAACTGAAACTAATCCAGAGCATGCATGAATTCGATCAATCAGTTTTTGAAACAGGTTTGACTTGTCCTACATAACTAATTTGCAGAACATAAAGTCCATTCTAGACCAAGGTAAAATGCTCAGGTTTCCAGATGGAATCCTCATCAATGGTCGTGGACCTAATGGTGCGTCATTCACGGTAGAACCAGGTACTCATCTTTAATCACACTAGCGTAAACAATACAAGATGGCAATTTTAATCATTTCACTCTTGTTGTAATATATAAGTAGTTATTTTTAAATTCAAACGAATTTCATTAAACTTTAACGATAAGTTTTTATTCTAAAGTTAATTATCACTAATCAATCGATTTCATAAATGTTGTGGATCGACGGCTACGGCTGGACCATGACCTGCACACACAAGAAAAACATAACAAGAAAAAACAAATAGTTTATAGGTTAGCACGAAAATGTTCCCACAGAAAGAGTATGAGACCAGATCTATGAAGATCGTGACCAGGCTCAGACTGAGCCTGAGAAACCACTACACCAAACAGGGAACCGCACTGAACCAGGGTATAGGACTCACGGTTTGGACAGTGTGGACAGCTCTCACACAGAGAGAAAACCATAAACCCGAACACCCCCCCAGAAGCTGATATCTCTCACAACTCAAATCCCTCGTGGTCTCGTCGTTCCTTTACACAGAACCAAGGGTTCAAGATCGGAACGGATCGAAGGCCACCTCACTGGGATATCACAGAGGACACCTCTCTGTGTTCAAACAGAAGCACAGAACACAGGGCTGGACTACAACGAAGAAGAACAGCTAGGCGGCGGAGGGTTAGGGATACAAAGAGAGAGAAAAGGCTATGGTTCATCTGTATCTACACAGCACAACACACACGCGTATAAATCAAAGGAACGGCCGAGATTTACGCCTGGGAGGCACAGATGATAAGTATTCTGGGCTTGGGCTAAAGAGAGAACACGGGCTTGGGCCATACACACATCCACACTCTCCACCTTGGTCCAAGTACCGGTTCTCAGCGGGGTTCCAGTAGTGGTTTCCTTCAGTTTCATCATGGCTTTGTGAGGGGGTATTATGTCTCACCCATGAAGACAATAATTCCCCTCTGGTCAGGTTGTAGCACAAAGTTACAACCACAGCCACCTACTTCCTTTGCACATAGCAGAAGGGCAGCATAAATATCCCCTGAAAAAAATTATTTAGTCACATGTATCAAATTTATGTAGTTTTAAACAGGATACAAACTTACCAACTAGTAAACATTTAGTGCCCATGTCTGCTGGGTTATATTCTGAGGCTATTTTTTCAAGAGAGATAAGACCTTTTGAAACAATGTCTCTTATAAAATGAAACCTAACATCTATATGCTTGGTTTTATCATGGAACACAGGGTTTTTACACAATTATATACCAGATTGACTATCTGAAAATACAGTAACTTTTCCTGTTAGCATATTGATTTCATTTAGCAACCCTTTAAGCCATAAGGCTTCCTTTAAAGCCTTTGCAATAGCTATGTATTTAGATTCAGTGGTAGATAAGGCCACAATGTGCTGGAGTTGAGATTTCCAGCTTACGCAAGCACCACACAGAGTAAACACGTAAGAAGTAGTTGATTTTCTGTTATCTTTGTTGTTTGCATAGTTTGAATCAACGAAACCAGTGAGTTCTACTCCCCTTTTACACATAGAAAACATGAGACTGTATTTTAAAGAGTGTTTAAGGTATCTAAGTAGCCATTTAACAGCATTCCAGTGCACAGTCTGGTACTGACCATCATACACATAACAGAACCAATAACATTAGGGCACATTTTCATACTGTTGATATCATGTTCAGTTTTTGGGCATTGGTCCTTGCTTAGCATAAAGTGAGCAGCAAGAGGGACGTTACCATCGTTAGCATTAGACATTGAAAATTTATCCAAAACCTTTTCAATATAAGAGGTCTGATTTAGGCATATTGTAGAGTTTTTTCTATTTCTCACAATGTTCATGCCTAGTATCTTTTTGGCATCACCTAGAAATTTAATGTCAAATTTCGAACTTAGAAAAGACTTACAGTGATTGATAGCACTTATAGAGGAACTAATCAGCAGCATATCGTCAACATATATCAATAAGAAAATTGGCACAGTACTAACATCTTTGAAATAGAAGCATGGATCATAGGAGCTTCTCTTAAACTTCAAATACGGCATACACTCATCAAATTTCTTATTCCATTGTCTAGGCGATTGTTTTAGGCCGTACAAGGATTTCTTTAACAAACAAACATGTTCAGGTTTAGATTTGTCAACAAAACCATCAGGTTGTTTCATATAGATCATTTCATCCAATTCACCATGCAAGAAGGATGTTTTAACATCCATTTGTTTTATTAAATTGAGCACACAGAGCTAGCATGATTCTAACAGTAGTGAATTTCACAACAAGGGCAAAGATTTCTGTGTAATCTATTCCTTCTCTTTGAGTAAAGCCCTTAGCAACTAACCTAGCCTTGTACCTAATATTTTCACCTTCATTTTTAACTTTGAATATCATATAACCATTCAGAAGATTTTTCAGATTTTAAGGCCTCGGTGTAAGTTTTTGGTTCACAATTGTCAATTTCTTCATACACATTAAAAGCATGAGAAGTTAAGTGAAAATCTTGAAATTTAGCAGGTTATCTCGTGTTTCTTCTGTCTCTATCTCTTACTAACAGATAGACATCAGGTACATTATTATCATAAGTGAGATCGAGGTTACTGTTTTCAGCAGTATTATGATCATTGTTTTCTTCATGATTATTGTGTTCAGTTTGTGTGTCATCTTGAGAGTTTTCATGCAGCATAGGTGAGACAATATTTAGAGTCTCCACCTTAATTGGGGCATACTCACTGTTAGGGTTAGATAGGCAAGAAAACTCAGTCTGTGTAATCTATTCCTTCTCTTTGAGTAAAGCCCTTAGCAACTAACCTAGCCTTGTACCTAATATTTTCACCTTCATTTTTAACTTTGAATATCATATAACCATTCAGAAGATTTTTCAGATTTTAAGGCCTCGGTGTAAGTTTTTGGTTCACAATTGTCAATTTCTTCATACACATTAAAAGCATGAGAAGTTAAGTGAAAATCTTGAAATTTAGCAGGTTATCTCGTGTTTCTTCTGTCTCTATCTCTTACTAACAGATAGACATCAGGTACATTATTATCATAAGTGAGATCGAGGTTACTGTTTTCAGCAGTATTATGATCATTGTTTTCTTCATGATTATTGTGTTCAATTTGTGTGTCATCTTGAGAGTTTTCATGCAGCATAGGTGAGACAATATTTAGAGTCTCCACCTTAACTGGGGCATACTCACAGTTAGGGTTAGATAGGCAAGAAAACTCAGGTTCGTTAAAAGTCACATCCCTACTAACTATTGTCTTAAAACCGGGTTCACTCATAACCCAAAGCCTATACCCTTTAACCCCCTCAGGATATCCTAAGAACACACACTTTACAGCCCTAGGTTCAAGCTTATCACCTCTTTTATGTGTAAAAGCGGCGCATCCGAAAGCTTTTAGGTAAGAATAGTCAATTTCTTTACCAGACCATACATACTCAGGACACTTTTCATATAAAGGCACGAAGGAGATCTGTTAATTAAAAAAGCAGCAGTCAAAACACATTCACCCTAGAACCTTTTTTAAAGTTCAGAGGAAACAAGCATACTTCTCACCCTTTCAAGTAAGGTTCTATTCATTCTTTCTACAACTCCATTTTGTTGTGATGTGTAGGGGTTAGTTTTATGCCTTTTAATTCCGGATTGTTCGCATAGTTCATCAAACAAAGAATTTCATAATTCAAGCCCATTATCAGTCCTAAGTGTTTTGATTTTCTTACCAGTTTGCTTTTCAGTCAGGGTTTTCCAATTTTTAAAAATTTCAAAAACATCAGATTTGTTTTTCAGCAGAAAGACCCAAACTTTTCTTGAAAATCTTCAACAATCGACAAGAAATACCTATTTCCACCTTGAGTGGGAGTTATAATGAATCAGGAGGATAAGCCCAGGCCCATCATAACTAACGTGTACAGGAGGCGGCCCAGGGCCCAATAAGAGGACTAGAATAGTATAAGTAGAGGAAAAAAACGCGGGGGAAAGCATTCATTCAGTTCAGTTGTTAGCAATCGTCATCTAGCTTACAGAGTTAGAGGTTACAGGCATTGCCTGGGTCATAACTGTCCTGTATAGGTTTTCTAGGGCAAGGATTTTACAATTTTATACAATTCTATACAATTCTTACCTTGATTCTCTATTTTCTGTGATTGAATCAATCTGTTGTGCGTGAGGACACAACAATTGGTCCGACCTGCTGGCCTGCACGATCAACGTAGAAATCCATGGCATCAACACGATCAGAGGCGAAAGTGCAGGCTCTCGAGAAAAATGTCGGTGCGCTGCAGCATAATATGGAGGAAATGCAGGAACAAATGGCGAGTTTGACAAAGGCGTTAGCAAGCATCGCACAATCACAGGCTCGCTTCGATCAATGGATGAATGATACGCAGAGGTATCCAATGCCAGGGAAGGGACACAGTGAACGCATGGAAGAAGATGAGGAAACCAGAGACTCCAATCGAGAACCGCGATCTAACAGCGATGAAGAATTACGGCATGCATTGAAGCGAGTAGAAATTCCAGGCTTCGACGGGACAGATCCGCGAGGCTGGTTGGGTAAAGCTGAACAATATTTTGAGCTCCACGATACTCCAATTGCACACCGACTGCGTCTTGCACATATACACATGGATGGCACCACCTATCACTGGTTCCAGTGGTTACGCTTGAAAATTCCGGACATGAGTTGGAGACGGTTTGCAGACGAATTGATTAAGCGGTATGGAGGCCGAAGGCAATCGAACCCGTTCTATCTGTTAGCTTCACTCAAACAAGGCGGCCAATCGCTTGATTCTTACATAGAATAGTTCGAAGTTCTGCTGTCTCAGGTAGGAGATTTACCCGAAGATCAATGCTTGGGTTATTTCTTGAGTGGGTTGAGGGAAGATATCGGCAAACGAATCGGGATTTATGAACCCCGCACCATAATGCGAGCGATGGATTTGGCTCGGGCAATCGAAGAAGAACTCTCTGGATATTCGGGACAATGTCGAGCGGGATACACACAGACGAACACCGCTAGATTTTATCGATCGGGCTCCATCATTGGGCCTCGTGATCGGGGGGAAGGATTGGGCCTAGAAAGAGGCCGGTCCATTTCATCATTCCAGGGGAGCAATCGACGCGAACAATATTCTGGTAATAACGATCCCAAGTCTTCGACCAGTGCACCACGTGAGACTTACAGGACATCAGGAAGTTCTGCTAATGTGTGACAACCAGTAAGACGAAATGAGACCAAGCGGGAAGGAAGAATAGTATCCCAACAGGAATATCAAAGAAGGAAGGAGAAAGGGTTATGCTTCAGGTGTGGAGAAGCATATTCCCCATTACATAAATGTGCGTTTAAATTGATACAGGTTGCAATTATTGAGGAGGAACTAGGAGAGGACACACTGGCAGAGGAGACCACTGCAGAAGGGATTGAAGTTGAGGACGACGACAAAGAATACGGTACGCTTGAACTCCCCCTGTTCTCAATTAGTGGCGTAAGCCAACCTCAGACACTTAAGTTGAGAGGTAAAATTATGGGGGAGGAAGTAGTGATTATGGTGGACAGTGGCGCTAGCCCTAATTTTGTGTCTAGACCACTGTTGGATAAACTGGGAGTGGTGATTGATGAAACGGTACGTTTTGGAGTTTGCTTAGGAGATGGGGGAAAGGTGTGTTGTCAAGGAATCTGTCGGGATTTAAACGTGGAACTGGGGATGTACACAGCAGTTATTACTGGCCATTTGTTTCAATTGGGCGGTGTGGATGTAATTTTAGGGGTAGATTGGTTGAGAACACTGGGCGAAGTGATGCTTGACTGGAATAGGATGAGGATGAGATTTCAGGAGGGTGAGAGGACGGTGGAATTACGAGGCGATCCAACCTTGCAACGTTCAGTAGTGTCCCTCAAGTCGTTAGGTAAAATCACAGAAGTTGAATTTGGGGCCACTATATTTGCTGTAGAAAAAATGGAACAGGAGGCAGTGAAGTCCAGGAGGTGATCAGCAAGTATGGAGTGATTTTCGATAAGCCACAAGGGCTACCCCCGAGCAGGTCGCAAGATCATGTCATTAATATAAAGGAGCGACAGTGGCCTGTGCAAGTTAGGCCGTATAGATATGCACATAGGCAGAAGAATGAAATCGAAAAGCTTGTTGCAGAAATGCTAGCTGCCGGAGTGATACAACCAAGCAGCAGCCCATATTCGAGTCCAGTTATATTGGTAAAGAAGAAAGATGGAAGTTGGAGGTTTTGTGTTGATTATCGGGCCTTAAATGACGTGACAATTTCAGACAAGTACCCAATACCGGTGGTGGACGAATTACTTGATGAATTACACGGCTCCAAGTGGTTCTCTAAGCTGGATTTAAGGTCCGGATATCACCAAATCAGAGTTAAATCAGAGGATGTGGCAAAAACAGCATTCCGGACGCACTTAGGCCATTATGAATTCAGGGTAATGCCGTTTGGGCTTAAAAATGCGCCAGCAACTTTTCAAGCTATGATGAACGACATTTTGAGACCACATTTGAGGAAGTTTGTTCTGGTATTCTTCGATGACATTCTAATCTACAGCAGCAGCTTGAGAGAACATACAAAACACTTGCGGACAGTACTAGAAATCCTACAGCAGAATCAGTTGTTTGTGACTGGGAAGAAGTGTGATTTTGGATTAACAGAAATCGATTATCTGGGCCATGTTATCTCAGGCGAGGGTGTAGCAGTAGACAAAAAGAAGATAGCCAGTGTAGAGGCTTGGCCAGTGCCAAAAAACATCAAGGGCCTCCGTGGATTCTTGGGACTCTCGGGCTATTACAGGAAGTTCATCCGAGATTATGGCAAGATAGCTAAACCCCTCACCGAATTACTCAAAAAGGGGTGTTTTGGGTGGTCTCCGGCAGTCAATACAGCCTTTGAGGAACTCAAGAGGAGACTTACAACGGCACCGGTGTTGAAACTTCCAGATTTTGAGCAGGAATTTGAAATTGAATGTGACGCATCGGGACGTGGTATTGGGGCGGTGTTGTCACAAGGAGGCAGGCCCATCGCGTTCTTTAGCAAAGCATTAGCGATAGAGCTTTGAGCAAGTCTACTTACGAGAAAGAATTGATGGCACTAGCGTTATCCGTGCGTCACTGGAGACCATACTTGCTGGGCAGAAGATTTATTGTTTTGACAGATCATAAATCACTCAAGGAACTATTACGCCAAAGAATAACAACGCCGGATCAACAACAATGGCTATCGAAGCTTATGGGATATGAGTTCCAAATCAGATATAGGCCAGGCAGTCTCAACGGGGCAGCAGATGCATTATCTAGATGTGTGGATACTGATCTGGGGAGCGTTTCTATACCACAGTGGGCTGGAATTGAAGAGATTAAAGAGGCAGTGAAGGGGGACCCAAGGTTGAATGAGATTGTGGAGAAACTGAACAGAGGAGAAAAGCCTACATCTCCATACTCCTTAGCGCAGGGCACACTGTTGTATAAAGGTAAAGTGGTGCTCTCTCCACAATCCAAATGGACAGCCCAGATCATGGTAGAGTGTCACACTTCGGTAGAAGGGGGACACGCAGGAGCATTTCGCACATTAAAAAGGATTGCAAACTGTTTTTATTGGCCACGAATGAAAGGAGAAGTCTACCAGTTTGTGGCAGAATGTTTGGTGTGCCAGCAACATAAATATCAAGCGACGAAACCTTCAGGTCTACTCCAGCCATTACCAGTACCAGAACAGATATGGGAGGATATCTCCATGGATTTTATATCGGGCTTACCCAAATCGCAAGGCTTCGAAGTACTATTTGTAGTGGTGGATCGACTCTCCAAATATGGCCATTTTATTCTGTTGAAACACCCATATACAGCTCAGAGTGTGGCAGGCAGATTTATCAGTGAAATTGTGCGCTTGCATGGGGTCCCCAGGTCCATAGTCACCGATAGAGATTCTGTTTTCATGAGTTCCTTTTGGAGAGAGATATTTCGACTGCAGGGAACGAAGCTGGCCATGAGTTCTGCATACCACCCAGAAACGGACGGCCAGACTGAGGTTTTGAACCGATGCATTGAAACTTATCTGCGTTGTTTTGCATCGGAGCAGCCACGTACCTGGAGTACTTGGGTCCCATGGGCAGAATACTGGTATAATACAGCCTATCAAACAGCGGCGAGGATGACACCATTCGAGGTAGTTTATGGCCGTCGACCACCGGTGATTACAAGATTTCTACCAGCAGAATCAAAAGTGGCAGCAGTGGGTAGGGAGTTACTGGACAGAGATGAGGTGTTGAGACAGCTTAAGTACAATCTCGGACGGGCACAACAACGTATGACTAAGTACGCCAATACCCATCGGCGAGATTTGGAGTTTAAAGAAGGAGACAGAGTGTTTCTGAAGTTAAGGCCCCATCGCCAGCAATCTGTATGCTCTAGAATTTTTCAGAAGCTGTCACCGCGATATTATGGACCTTATGAGATATTACAGCGAGTGGGAAAGGTTGCCTACAGACTCAAACTTCCAGCAGGGTCACGTATTCATCCAGTATTTCATGCTTCACAACTGAAGAAGGCCGTGGGTCACAATACACAATTGCAGGAGTTGCCAGCAGAACTGGAGCAGGATTTGGCAAGCTACTATAAGCCTAGCAAGATACTGGCTCACCGGAAAAAGAAACAGGCGGGGGAGATGACACCACAAGTGTTGGTGCAGTGGAAGGACAAGCCAGTCGAAGAAGCAACGTGGGAAAATGCCGCTGACTTTGCATCACTGGCTCACCGGAAAAAGAAACAGGCGGGGGAGATGACACCACAAGTGTTGGTGCAGTGGAAGGACAAGCCAGTCGAAGAAGCAACGTGGGAAAATGCCGCTGACTTTGCATCACAATTCCCAGAAGCTGACTTTGGGGACAAGGTCGTTTTTAAGGAGGGGCGTGTTGATAGGGGAGTTATAAGGAATCAGGAGGATAAGCCCAGGCCCATCATAACTAACGTGTACAGGAGGCGGCCCAGGGCCCAATAGGAGAACTAGAATAGTATAAGTAGAGGAAAAAACGCGGGGGAAAGCATTCATTCAGTTCAGTTGTTAGCAATCGTCATCTAGCTTACAGAGTTAGAGGTTACAAGCATGCCTGGGTCATAATTGTCCTGTATAGGTTTTCTAGGGCAGGGATTTTACAATTTTATACAATTCTATACAATTCTTACCTTGATTCTCTATTTTCTGTGATTGAATCAATCTGTTGTGCGTGAGGACACAACAATCATTCTGTCAGGGACGAGTATCCCATTCCTAAGAATGCATTACTTTGTGGAAGGGCCAATGGTTGAACCTCTTAAGATTGCTCCCTCAACGAAAATAAAAGTTAGGAACCATTAATAGAACCTAAAGAATGATGGCCCTAACAACAGAAACTTCTTCACCTCTGAGGAATAAAGACATGAAAGGAAAGGTGGGAATTGTTGAATTTTCTTTGTATTCAGTAACTGCCATCAATATGAATTGCAGAATGCCTTTATGAATTCCGTCATCTCAAATAAAAGTATAGTATTGTAGAGAAGCGATAAATTATGAACAAAGAAGACAAACTTGGTGAGGGTAAAACCTATTCATCCATGTACACACAGTTAAACTAAATCTCAACTATGTAGGGAGTCTCAAAGATGTTTCAAGAATACTGTCATCAATTTTTATATGGATCCCTGACATGAAGCAGGGATGCCCATTTTGTCATCTAATGTTTGTTCTAACTCTGCCACCTTGTTACTGAGGTTTATGATTTTCATTGCATAGAATATTGACTGATTGACTTAACAGAAAATGAATAGACTTCACCTTAATCATATGTTAAATTAACTTTCTATGTTTATTTATCTTTTATTTTTCTACCAATCAGTGATTTCATGAATGCATGCGGATTTAGTCAGTAATTACATTAGGACATCTCGACAATGTCTTTGTTTCTCATTAAAATAACTTCATGTGTGAAAATATTCTCTATTTGGACAGTGCAAAACATCACTAGCTACTGAGTCAAGAATTCAGAAAATTCTCAATAAACTTTGGAACTAAATTTTGACAGCATACAAAGACAGAAAATTTACAAGCAAAACATCATTGATTTTTCAGCATGGTTACTTCCATATGGCCAAGACATTCATTAATGTCTCATTATATTTCTTTTTTTATTGATCACATTAGCCAATCTCAATCTCACTTGGGTGATGACTTGGAATCCCAACCATTTCATATTTGGGGATTCAACAGCTGATGTGGGAACCAATAATCATCTACCACTAAGCCAGGTAGGAGATTTCCCACATAATGGCATCGACTTTTCCAGCTCTATCCCAAGTGGGAGGTTCAGCAATGGATTCAACACTGTGGCACTGCCGCCTACTTAATAACTTGATCTGTTGATTTTGTTTCATTTTCAAGAAATATGCAGAGTTTCAAATGGATATATTCTTGTTGAATCTTCTAAGTTAAATGAAAATTTTCTTTCTTCAGCAAAGCATTTCGGGCTCAAAAGAAACCCACCCCTCTTTCTGCTTCTACTTGCCCTTGAGGCTCACTTCCAACACCATCTCTGCGAAGGGATAAACTTTTTCCAGTGGTGCTGGTTTTCTATATTCCGGTTCAAATGTGGTAGATCAAACTCAGAGACCCAGTCTAAGTATTATGTTTCTCCACTATACGCTAAGACAATTATTATTGGTCGCTCAACAATTGATTGTACCGTTATCTGACCGAAGCATTCAATAAGTATGAGACAAGCTAATAGGACAAGATGCAACAGAAACGATGGTGTCCAAGTAAGTGTTCTTGTTCAGCAAGGGAGCAATGACATAATCGCTCATTTCACAAGCAAAAGTAATAGTTGCCTAAAGATGAGTCATCTCCATTCTGATCTCAGCTTATTCTAACTTCATCAGTGTATTTTATTAGCATAGGTTAAATCAATCAATAAATCCAAGTTCCTCAGATAAGTACATACCTTAGAATGATCATTTGTCATATCCATGGACACCAGACTTTGTATGGGCTGGGAGCAAGAACATTTGACTATCATAAGTGGTGCACAGTTTGGTTGCTATCCATACAGTTGACCATCAGAAAAATCATTAACGGTACCGATGGTTGCTTCAACACTACGAACGATTTTGCTGTCACACTCTACACAGCTCTGGACAATCTTCGAGCTGCTGCTACAGCAGTTCACAACTTCCTGGGATAAAGTATCCACTTAGACCTGCATACTGATGTTATAAACAATCCCATAACCTTTCATAAAACTCAATACATTACTAGAATTTGATGTTTGGATCAGTATATGTCGTTCTGCTGTCAAAGCAACAATTGGAAAAGGTTGAAATAATCTTACTCGTGAGTTGCCTGGTTTCTGTCAATTGTCTCAAAATTCGAGACGTGGATACCGCATGTTGGGGATATGGATCGTTAAACGCGCCTGTATTCAACAGCTACTCTTTGTAAAGACCGCGGCAAGTATATTTCATGGAATTCGCTCCATCCCAACACAAAGCCCCCAGCTTAGCTGCTCAAACACTATATTCCGGTTTCCAATAGAATTTGTCACCAGCTTCTTTCTCTCGACAGGCTAAGGACAACTAATGAGCTAGTCAGACTCGAGAGAGTAAGTGAATGGTGACGGAGATCATTATCATGTCCAGGCAAAAAATAATATCAAGGTGAAGAATCCGAAAAGACGACAACACATGCTTAGTATGTAATATGACATCAATAAGTAACAATAGTAATAACAATAAATAAAATAATTCCAATGGTATGACAAATATGACCGAAATTTTACACACAAAATAACACAATTTGACCAAACAAACGATTATTTCTCTCAACAAATTGGCGTGTCACACAGCAAAATCTCTCCGGGCATATCTAACGACATGTCGCCTCAGCCACAACTGATACATCACCATATGAAAAGCATCCATCGGCTGAGGCTCCAAGTTCCATATCAAATGCTTACTCGCCGCCACACCCAGTTCTCTCATCTCCATGTATCTTTGCTCGCTCACACCGTTCAACACAGCATTCATTCGCTCAGCGCCGCTCCTCGCTGCCATGAGCAAAGCCATGTCAGACCATCTCAGAACATCCATGAACGGTAAGTCTTGGATCGGACGGTCCACAATCAACACCGGCACACAACCTACAGACATGGCCTCCACCATTCCAGCGACATCACCACCATAAACAAACAGACAAAACTTGCTCTTTCGAACACTCCGCATAAAGTCCAACACCTCAGACTCCTCCACCAAAAAGGCATCGTGCACCTTCAGTTCGTTGACCAAATTCGGCTCAGTTTTTCCGTCCCATTTCAAATATCCCAGAAAAGATTTAGTGGCATCCGGATTTTCTTGATCCTCCGAGTGGGAGAGGGCGAGTTGGGACAAATTAAAGGCAGGCAAAGTGATGTCTTTATGCGGGACAAAAAAACCCGAAACAACGGGGAAAACGGAGACTTGGACGGAATTTTTCTTCAGCTCAAGGACATTCCTGTCGGATGAATAATCAATACCTGACGGTGAAACAAAGAAATGATCAGCTCCTAGAGTTCGGTTCCAGTATGGGTGGTTGTTTCTGAGGTCTCTGACTAAACGCGACATAGATCGGGCAGAGGTTCCAGGGGAGAAGGGAACGAAGAAGAGGTGAGCTTTAGCGGGTTCCAGTGTGAGAAAGGGGCTGCGGGAGAGGGAATCGTAGAACAGAGAAGAGGGGAGTTCGGGGAAGGAGAATGGTGACTTCGGTGTGTCGTAGATGAAAATCTTCAAAGTCGTGAGCATGTTCCGGTAGTCTTGGAAGAGTGTGGTGGCGGACATGTACGGGGAGGTTGATGCGACGGCGAAATGTGGGAGGATCAGAAAGAAGAGGAAGAAATTCATAGCGGCCATTGAAGTCAAAGGTTGAAACTTGAGCTTTTGGACAAAAACTATGGTGGTTGAAACTTTTCTTTTTTCTTTCTTTATTTATTTGTTTTTTTGTGAAGTAGTTGTTGGAACATTCATTACAGCTATTCATGTTGTAGCTAAGATTTTCTGATCATTATTACTATTAATAATAATGTAATTATTGTTATGTCTGGTCCAAAATAAATTGACAGAGACAGAAGGGTCTGCATTTTCAACTCACCCTCGATTATAACAGAGGAGCCATAATAAATAAATGAAATATGACAAGAAAACCGTAGAGGGCCTAAGAGAGAACCATGAGTATAGTGTACAAATGAAATGACCAGTTAGTCGTCTTCTACGACCAGAAAATTGCCAGGATCCCCAGAATAGGCACCATATTTGCGTCCAAGTCGATCAACATGCTCGTCTCTCATTTTTTGCATCTCCAACCAATAACCTGGCTCCTCCAGCAAACGCAATATCTGCCACAAAAAATCAAACCGTAGCAGATTTTGATTAATACAGTATTTACTTGAGCTAATATAAGCAGAATGTTACTGTTTTCACTGTGGGTCTTCTGGAAGATGAATGCAAGAGACAAAGGCGAGCCACGGCCATCATTATTTTCATCTCATCCTTTTCATATTCTCCATGAAGGTTTGGATCGATCAGCCGTTCAGATAGGCCACTGTTGAGCAGAGACCTTGCCTGCATATATTGATTGCATCGGGGTTCTTAGAGATCCAGAAAACAACAACTCGCATCAGTTCAGTTTTTTTACCCATAGTACTAAGCATTCTTCATTAGAACCGGAGCTTGTGCGAATAGCCTCGTTTCCTGTGATTAGTTCCAATATCACAACCCCATAAGAGTATACATCGATCTTTTCATCAACTTTGCCATACATCACGTACTCGGGCGCCTGGTATCCAAATGAGCCACTCACATAAACCGGCATTTTGCAGTCAGAAATTGATTCCTCAGTTTCAAGATCATGTGCTGCTGCAGCTCCAAATTCTGATAGCTGAAGTTTCAAAAAAAAAATCAATAACAATCTGAGACATAGCAGGTCTTGGTTGTCTGTTGCAGCAACATCCGATAACCTTAAGTATACACTCAAACAGGACTTGCCTTTGGTTCACAGTCTTCAGAGAGGAGAATATTAGATGATTTTACATCTCTGTGAATTATGGGAGGATAACTTGAATGGAGATACTCTAATGCCTTTGCTACTCCAACAGCAACTTTCATCCTCTCACTCCAAATCAGCAGTTTGAGCCTATGCTTCAGACTGGAAACAACAAAGTTGTAAACAATAGCAAACGTTTCTGCACCGCAGCAGTATCCTAGAAGTCGAACTATGTTCTCATGTTTAAATCCACACAGCATTTCCATTTCTCTACAGATGATTTTCTCAGAGTCTTGAGAGGCCTTTACGACCTTGATTATAGCGGTGAGCCCGTTGTTTAGAATGGTTTGGTATACTTGAATACTCTCCACTTCCTCGATCAAAGTGTCGGCGCTAAAACTTCTTGCCGCCAAGTTGAGTTCTTCATGCATAAATCGCCTGATATGTCCATTCAATTCTAACGTAGCTACTCTCTGGAAGAACTTTTGCGAAAAGCGATGGTGCTCATGATTCTTCTTCGTGACAATAAGTTCCGATGCCGAGGAGGTAGGCATTGACAAAAACTTTCTGAACAGATGTCTGGTTTCTGGCTGGCCACAGCAGTAGGATGCGGATATCGGTGATGACAAGGAAGATCGAAGAACTCTATTAGCCGAGCCTTGTTGTGAAGTTCCCGCATTCTGAAAAAGGATTTTTCCTCCATTATCCATTACCAAAAGGTCGCAAGTGGGAGGCAATGCTTTCAAGAATCCGGCCATGGCCGACTCTTCAGGGCTGCAGAGGAGTATAAAAGCACAGTTATAAATCGCACTCTCTGTAGCTTGTGTGTGAGTGTGAGTGACGGTTCCAATTTTACCATTGACTACTGCATCCAATTGCAAGAATCGTTGCGAAATTAATTCGAACTAGGTGGGTTAGTTCAGTTATGTAGCAGTTTCCAGCACAAATCTTTACTTCAAAATCCACCTGAAAACATTAGCAACAACAGTAAGAAGAGAAATTTCCAAGTCGTATAAAAGGCATCACAACCTGCTTAGATTTACAGATGTCTTCGTGGATGTGAAATGTATTGGGGTCGAAAGTGTCATCGGAGTGCTGGACATGAACAGCAAGAACAGTATCCCCTCGCACGACTACCAAATTCAGCAAGCGAAGCAGCATCTCCCGGCTGCAATTATCATGCTTCAAACCAATAATGACAGTCTTTTTCTTCGTTACTCGGCGTGAGAAAATCCCCCCACTCATTATGGGAAAAATGGTTCTCAGTGAGAAGAAGCCATCCCAGTTAAGATTACCCAAATTAAATACAAACGGCGGTGGAGTACAGCTCATGGTGGCTCGACAAAGATAACGACTTAACGGGAGAAATGGACAGGATAATAAATATTGATAAATGCATGAATTAACTAAGCTAAGTTTCTTACTTTCTTGATCTCGTGAAGTGGGTGGCAAAGAACTAAAGCTTTTCCCCTGCTGGTAAAAGAAAAGATTACATGATCAGAGCTTTCTTATGATCGGTCAAATTGGATTCTTCTGTTTACTTTGTAATTTATCTCTCAGCTCGTAACAGAGACACTTCCTTTTTCGTTTTATTTATGATGTTGATCCTTTCGGGTCTCATTCATACACAAAACAGATTCAATACTGAAGTACTCGCTCGATCTCTAATTGTGCGAATAAATTTTTAAAATTTTCTTGTACAGAGAGGTGGCGCCGTTCTCACTAAAATTATCTCTTCACGAATCCATTAATTCTTTAGTCGGCGTGGCACTGATCATACCCCATAAACTCTACAAAAAGTGTCATAAACACATAATTAACTGTGAATTCTTTTCGCACCCAATTTTGTCATGCATATAAATATATTAACGATCCAATGAAAGGCATGAGCATTATTATCCGGCGAACTTGAAAGATAACATTCAAATATCCCAAAATACTCCTTCATAAACTTGGTCATGCTTAAGGGAAACAGGGAATAGTGATGGATGCATCCTTATTTGAAAAGCAATTGACTAGAAAAACTAAACAAGCCAGCTGATAATCTATAACTCAATCAACTAGATCCCTATCTTTTAGCCTGAATCTACTGTTTGTAGACTACTGCCTTTGGCTTCTGCAATGCTGCCTATTGATCGTCGATGGACTGGTTCTGTCTTGGCTCGTATAGGTGAGCATCACATAATCATAACTTCATATGCACATCCAACAAACCAATATGAATAAAGCAAATCATATGACATTTGATTAAAGGTTCACTCTTGCTAGAAGGCACGTGAATAGAGGTCAACAAAGAGCAAAAAATTGAAAGAAAATCTCTCACATAAAAGTTGAGATAACTACATCGTGACACAAAATAATGCCTTCACAACACAGAAAGGATAATTTAGCCAAAACTTCGACGTATATAAAACAAGATATTATTTCATAGGCCTACATGCTTTGTGTCTAGTGAAATGATCATCGTCAACTTGGGACCTCTGGAAGTGGCTTTTCTTTTTCACTTTGTGACAAGGTTGTCAATTCGCCTTTGTGTCTAATAGTTTTCCTTTTCTCGTTAACCAGGGTCTTTGTGCTTCGTCTTGGTTTCATGCGAAATCTTGCTATACATCAAGACAGTGTCAAATACTATTAGCTTCAATCTGGCCTTGACTGATATTCTTGTACCAGACTTTGATGACAAGAAAATCACATTCTCGAATTGGACACTGATGGTGCGAAATTTTCTTTCCATTCAGGTCATAACGACAATATCTTCCAACCAAACGTCATGGTATACACGAAGTATTGTCACCTCTTTTTAAATTAAAAATATTTGTTGATTTCCATGTAAGTCGGCAGAGTCATAAGAAAATTTTCAGTCTCACATTCTTATATGCACTGGTAAGGTGCGTGTGCGATGCACGTGGGGAACCAATAAATATTTAACATATAATCAACAATATTTGTATTGAAGATATATAAAATTGAAAACTAAGTAATAACAAAACACCATGTTCATGTATGATTGATAGGATCGGAAAATGAGTTTAGATCGGGGTAAATAAACTCTTTTAAAATTTTCTTTTAGAGTTTTGTTTAATATCAGCCGAGTTACCGGTGAGCTTATGTCTCAGTCCGTTCAAATTTTTCAAGCTACAAAATGAATTGTGTAGAAATAACTTTACCACTCCGTAAACAAAAGTACTGTAAATAAAAGATAGGGACATGACATTTGTTTACGGAAGTTCGAAGCCAACCTTTATCTCATCTTCTTCCAATTTGGAAGGATTTTTACTAGAAGACACAATTAATCAAACTCACTCAGCTCAACTTGCAGTTAATCCGAACTCCTATTATCTCACTTCTAACCGACAGACTATGTTAGTTTATAGTAAGCAAGCTCACATGCTAATCTGATGTTCTACTCTAGCATAAGCTTTATACACTTTGGTACGCAGATAAACGTGGGATTGTTAATCAATCCTACGTTTGGTTCGATTTTTGCCTGATATTGACAAATCCTTCGATGCCTGATTGTTCAGCTTTCTGCTTCCATCCGCCTGATTATAATCCCTTTAATTTAGGTGGGTTACTTAGTCCGCGTACGCCTGATTCAATAAATTGGCCAAGCTTTACCATTTTACCCTGTGAATCCTTTTACACAAACACAGATCACAAAGAAGTAAATTCGGCTGCTCTCTTCCACCAGATCTTCCTCAAATCGAGCTATTTGGAGATGGCATCGATGCTTGGGTTCAAATTGCGTGCCCCAGGTTATCAATTGATTGGGGTGATGCGTTTAAGAAGCCACTGTTGACGTCGTTTGAGGCAGAGGATGGAGGGAATTGGAATTCTAGTTACTCAAAGAAGGTGGTTCGAATTCCGGAGAGAAATTGTTGTGGCAAGTGCTAACTTGCTCCAAGAGCTCTTGCTCGAGGTCTTGTGGTATTAAACTTAGTATTTTTTGCGTTGTTAATGTCATCGGTGAATCAATAAATTATGTAGAATATGAATCGGAGAGTTACTTCTGTTGATGGTGGCTGTGTCTTGGGTTGACGTACCCTTATCTTGAGTCATTGCCCTTGAATTCGGTGATGTTACATCAGAAGTCCCTTTTTTCAACTTTAACATGTAGTAGTAATAATCAATGAGAATCATTTTGGTGTTTTCTTTTATCTTTAACAATACTGCAAGGACCTGAAATGTTGTGGCACTACACGTATCAGGTTTATACTTGATGAAATGTTGCCGTCGTCATCCCATTGCATCTGTTTCTTAAGTGATATAAAAGTCTAGATAGAGGCATAATTGTGGCCATAGAGATCACTGATATTCCTTTAGAGCATTTAAAGTGACTTTTTATGAAACAAAAGTCTTTTTTTGTAGTTCTACCGTAGTGAAATGCAAATACTGTCCAATTATGTCATTAGCTTGATAGACTTGTAACAAGAAATGGTTCTCAATTTTGAATCTGCATATGCTTCTTGTTTGTCTTTGAACCTTTAAAGTTTGAATTCAATGTGGTGTGCTCTCTCGGTTTTTCTGTTTGACAGCCTCAGGTAAGATAAATATGTGGTTATATTTCTAAAGAACAGTAGTTAGTACCTCTCTATTTCTGTAATTTCATTCTTGTGCAGCAGCCACCATGTTCTCGTTTTGTACAACAATGTTAAACATTTGTCGAAGTTTGTGTGTTTTGTTACCGATCATATATCTTGATTGATTGAGATCCGTTTCTACTTCATATCTGGTTATCTTACAGAACCGTGTTTTACTATCACTTAGTTTCAAAATATTTAGTTCATATATCGGTAAATAATTTTTGGATCACTCAGAATCTCACGTGTTCTTATTTATTTGGATCACTCAGAATCTCACTTATTCTTGTATTTATGCACCAGGTGATTATACCATTGCACAATCTGAAAGTGGAGTTAATTCATCAGCTAGCAAATTAAATCAAGGGTATTTTGGTCAAAGACTAATTGCTACAGTTTTTAATCCTTCCATTAAAATCGAACCAAACAGAAGCACCTAAATTTCAAATATTAATAATCACACTGTTTTTCCAACATTATCATTCAAACTATTATACATTATCAATCACATCCTATCTACCAAACGCAACTTAAATGTGTAACTACAATGGTTGTTTGAAACTTAGAAAACACATAAACAGTATCATACTTCCACAACTCTAATATCATTCTGATCGTTGTCTTACATGTCTAATGTCCAAAATACTTCTCTTTAAGACAAAGCTCGTTATTATTCTGATGAGATCTGATGATGTTCTCACTGGTGTGATCCGCTAGCTTATCTAATCTGATCTTCTATGATTCGTTATCTGGTCTAAACTATAATCTTCTATTGAACATCCGATCTTATTTGCTCTTGAACTAATTGTCCTAATATGTTCAGTACAAGCTCTGTTATGTTCTGATCTGGTCAAACTCAACCCAATCTGTTCTGATATCAAACGATTATTTTTCATTTCCAAATTAGTTCTGAACTTATCATTTTTGTTATCACCAAAACTTAGAATATTTTATCTTAAAAAAGATATAGATAAATTGATCATCTTTTGTTAAGTTTTAAAACTAAAAAGAAGAGATATAAACCCGAAACACCATCATACTCATATAAAATATTGGTGAAATCATGATTTTTTTCATTCTAGCGCTCTTAATTTATGTGGATTAAGCGTGTATATGTGAGAATAGTACTGAGATGGGTAACCTCCTAGGAAGCTCTCATACGTCAAGCTGCTGATGTTGCGCCACTTGATCTGGTTGGCTAGGTTGGCCGCAAATTAGTGACACCAGACTTTAATGGGTAATTATATCTCTGTTCGTGATAGAATCGGTGATAGGGTAAAATGTAAAACTGATCTTTAGAAGATATGAAACAACACCAATACTTAGACACGCACCTCCCTGAACTCATGAGTCTAATAGTCTGATCCTAAGGTACATGATATTGCACTCTGTGTTGTCACATTATAAGAAAATAAAGTAGCACCGTAGCTAACAACTATAATTTTTTTGGCCTAGTAGTAAATGTTTGATTCTAGCAATTGATTTTAGAGTAAGGTCAAGGGTTCGATCCTCCCAAGAAACATATTCCTATACTTATTTAGGTGGGATGGGGATTGTTGAGATAAGCATGCATGTGGTAAAGTGGTACTGGGATGGGTGACCTCTTGGGAATCTCTTATAGGTAAAGTTGTTGACGTTGTGCTGCTTGAAATTGGTTTGATAGGTGGACCATAAAATATGAGCTCAGCTCTTCATATACTATACAATTCTTCAACTTTCAGCTCTGTTGGCGCAGTGTTGGATCCGGATCCCGTTTCCCGAGGACGCAGCGGAAGTTTAAAATTTGCCCCGAAAACGTTTAATACATGTCAAGATAATCAATAAAACATACATAGGATGTTTTATAGAGTGTTATCTTGCTGGCGTCTAGGCGCCTGGCTCCGACCAGATTCACAGGAAATCTGGCACTTCAATGTAGGTGGTGGTAGATCTCCTAATCAGGTCCACGATCGGAAACACGAGTCCTTCGTCAGTCTGCACTAGAAGACCTGATGAATTTGCCATGGACAGAATCTCCTCGTCGACGTGATCGAAACAAGTCCGACCACGTGAAAATCGAGCGACGGAGGTGGCGGCCGGCGGCCGGCGGCGCTAGGGGCGGTCGGCGCGGCGAGGGTTTTGGAGAGGAAGGGGGCGGCGCTATGTAGGTTTAGGTATGAGTTCAAGTGTAGACCATGTAGCCCTAGGTCTCTTTTAATAAATAAGTGATGGGCTTGACCCGGCCCATTGGACCTGGGGCGGGCTCAGTCCAACATATGAATATTCGATTCATTCCTATCACTGTGGCTTCATCATAACTCCGATCGACGATCTGATCGGACCGATCTACGCAGTTTCCAAAACTGAGGATTATGATGCGAAAACAATTTTTCAGACCACCTAGACCAAAATTGCAGTTTAGCCCCTAAACTACGGGAAATCGCAATTTGACCCCTGTTGACTTTTAGGAAGTCGCACTCCCTAAAATCCTTCTCCTATGCTCAATACATTGAGCTCAGTTTCCGTGCGGGAATCATGAATCCAGTAATTGTGTGACCCTCAATGGTTCAGGGATACAGCTAGCCGTGGGCTCACAACCATTGTGACTCCGAAATCACAATTTCGGACTGACCCATCGGATCATGGTAAAACGTCTAGCAAAATCGCCCCATGATCCCCTAGGTATCACTAATTGTGAGGATTGAGAGTTTAGATTTGTGATTATTTGGTTGGATTTGGGATTAATCACGTGATTTTGAGGTTTCTGCTGAATTTTGAGCGTCGCGTTAAGTTTTTGGAAATTTCCTACCGTAGCGATTTTGGAGCAAAAAAATGTTAGCAGCAGGTTACTGTAGTTCCTGCTGGTGGAATTTGAAATCAGCAGGTATGGTGACGTCAGCGTGACGCATGAAGATCTGCTGGTTTTGGTGCGAATAGAAGTTGCTGCTGGTAGACATTGCGCGTAGCGTGAGGTTGAACGAGGAAGTGACGCGTGGTAGTCAACATCTTGGAGTGTTGACTATTAATTCAGCAGATGACTATTTAGATTCAGCAGATGCGCTTGTGAAAGAGAGATCAGCAGATGGTTTGAGAGCTGCTGATAGATATGATGGCGTAGGCGTGACGTGATGTTTGCTGCTGATTGTAATTGCGTTGTATTGCTTGCTGCTGATCAGCAGATGCGCAATACTAGCGTTGAGAAGCGGCGTCGTTTGAGTTAGTGGAAACGCTGCATTTTGAGCTTTTCGTTGAGAGTTCAGCAGATGCGAAATTTCAAAGGCGTCGAGATGCGTCGTCGTTTTGAGAACTTCGCGCGATCAGCAGATGGTTTGTTTTGCTTGCGAGAGTTGTTACCTGCTGATATTTGCTACGGTGTCGTTTAGATTAGTTAGAACGGTGTCGTTTTGCAGTGATAGCGCGCGACGGTCCTTTCAACACATATATCCCGATCAAATCAACGACCATTGGTATATCGAGAGTCGCTAGAGATCCGATAACTATGCATATATCTTGGAGATCAAATAATGACATCGCGAGTGTTACTAGGCAAACCCATTTACCTAAAACACATCCAGTACTCTGGCCAGAGATTTATCACACTATTATCTCCTCAGATAGCATAGGATATCCACGCATGAAAGCGAGCGGTGAATTCTCGACAACGAAACATCGACTCCTACATGCATCGGGACCTCACCCAATCCTGTCACCTAATGATCCCAAGTGAGTCGGTAAACGGGTCAAAGTGAGGCGCCTATCATGTAGAGTCTCAATGACGTTTCGAGTAGTGAGGACTAATCAGTACAACCAAGACCTCGGACTTATCCACTCGACAAATGGTAACCACTTGGAAAGTCCGAACGAGGATAGTTCGATAGATCACCAGGTCACTATCCATCTTCATGCTCAGAACATCACAATGTTCCCTACCAATAAAACATGGTACTTCACATCGCAGATGCTAGTCTCATGCTCGGGCGGCCTTATCCTCATTTTGACGGCCCAATCGACTAGGAACGAGTTCAGAATACACGGTGACTATTAGATGTATTTCATGATAGCCATCACATCCACTATCACATCTAACATACACTATGGTGCATTCTAGGTCTTTATCCGACAATATTGTTAACATTATAACATAATGAAAATAAAGAATGACATAAAAGAAATGCGTATTTCATAAATAAAGATCGTTATACACAAGAGTCAATAAAACCCACACGTCACAAGTTGGCTAGTTGGGCATCTACTCTAACAAGCTCGACCTTGATCTGATTCTATAAACTGCTCTTGCTCCGAGTTGGATCAGCTTGGATGTCGTCTGCTGGATCAGTTTGGGCGTCCCTTACTTTTCAGCTTAGATCTCTAAGCTTCTTCGTCATCTGATTTATTCAGCTTAGACCTGTGCATTCAAATAAACCACTAGAATCATAAGAACAGGTTTTGTGTTCATCAAAATTCAGATTTGATCTGCTAGGCAGATCCAAAAATCTTAATATTTGTTCTAATAATCTTTCTTTAAAATACTCACATACTTCAACCATAGTAATATGTCATTATTATTCTCATAGATATTTGATAATTATCATTGTTTGTTGATCTACATAATTTTAGTACCGTATCGATCGTCATTTTGTAACCAAATATATATGCATGTGCTGAAAATTAGAGTGGATTTATTTTCAATAACTATAAAATTTACTTTTCAGTAAATATATACTAATTTGCTCTATGAGTAATTCCATTTTTGAACTTTCGTAATTTATCTCGATAAAGTTTGATTGAATTTTTTTACTGATTTTTATAGTTTTATGCCTTCTTTGAATTACATCTTAATAATAATATTTTAAGTTTTGGAAATAACAAATAGAATCAGTTCAGATTGCATTAGCAGATCAGATCTAATGCACAAAAGCATATTAGAGCTCGGATCAGCCAATGCATCAGAACAGATCAGATTAGCTTAGCAAATTAGACCAAAGAGTTGCCAGATCATATCAAAACTGACTTCAAGAATTTGACTTGTAGAGATCAATTGTAGTCCTTAATAAAGCAAAAACTAAAACAAGAGTAGAGTGGTTGAAGTATGACTATTTCCTTAAGAGAGCAAAAGAAAGAGAATTTAATGCATCAGTGTGGAGTTTGCACAGAGCATTAAATGTAGCATTAATTGCTTAAGGGCAGACATATAGGATTCAGCGAATGAGTATTCCACACATATTTATTACCGTTGAAATCCAAATCTACAAATAGAGGAAGTAAAGTGAAGAAGAAGAACATTTTGCTAATATTTGCTATCATTATATCTTTAAAATATCACTATTCTGTAAAAAACTATGTGAATTCATTTCTTATAAATTTTGAGTGTTATTCATTCATCCGTGATTAATCAGATTAGGGCTACAAATTTGATTGTATATCAATTTAGTCTAAGAGTTTTATATGTTGTATGATAATAAGGTATGTTCTATTATCAGTGAGGATTATTAGGAGTTCAGTTTCGACTTGATCTGACCAAGTTGACTTGGTTATATTGTATAATCATCTCAAATTCATCTAGTTGAAGTCCTCCGATTTGGAAAAAGAGGTAATGTAGAAGCATTCTTCGAACTTTCATAAACAAACTCTTTGTTCCTAATATGTTTACTTATTCGCACTTTTCATTCACTTATTGATCGATCAAGTCATTTCCGCACAATTTTGTAGTTTGAGAAATCATATTAGATTCAGACAAAAGATTCAGCACGTCTTAAACTGTTTTCATATGAGAAATTTTGAAAGGGTTTGCTCACCCCCCAAAAGTTTTCCCCGATCCTATCAATTAACAAGTATTTGTAATAATGATTTGATTTTCCAATATCATCACTTAATGATATATTTTATAAATATTAACTTTTAATAAAGAGAGAATGATTATGTGTCTCATTCCATCATCTTGTTTCTCAACCATTAATTCAATTTGACATAATTCACAATCCTTGTACTTATATTTTATTTATGTAATATTTTTCAAAATTAATTACAATCAAAGTATTTTAATCTTGAGATACATATGAAATGCATATTGTTGGAATAGTGTCTTATAGAATAAAATTCATAATCTGTAATTATAAACATTATATACTTATAAAAATTGGGCCATCTGACTATAATTCTTCTATTATTTATTAAATCAAGAATTTGTATGATTTTATACTGTTGGATCTGCGTAGCATATTAAATCTACATTTTGATGAACACAAAACTTGTTCTTATGATTCTAGGATTTAATTGAGTGCGCAGATCTAAGCTGAAGAAGATCGGATTGCGTAGGTCTAAGCTGAAACATATCAGATTAGACGCGAGATGAGAAACGACAAAATGAGTGCAATTGATAAGATGTCCAAGCTGATCCAGTTGGGGATGCCCAAACTGATCCAGCTTGGAGCAAGAGCATCATAGAAGATCAGATCTTGGCCGAGCTGAAAGCTGAAGATCTGTACAGTATAAGAAGAGTTGAGCTCAGTTATGAAGTGCAGATCAATTTAGCGTATATGGAGCTTTGAGTTAGAGTAGTTCAGATCAGCTCAGAGCATAATCGATTCGGATCAGCTTATAGCAGTTCAGATCAGCTCAGAGCAGAATCGGTTCAGATCAGATTGGAGAAGTTCAGATGAGATTAGATCAGAATAGCAGTTCAGATCAGCTCAGAGCATAACATAACAGAATCAGCTCAAGGCAGAACGGAACAGAATCATCTCAGACCAGATTAGAAGCGCAGAGAGAATCAGATCAACTTAGATCTTACAAGAGCAGCTCAGAGCTTATATCAGATAGAATCAGGAGAGAGTCAATCACCGTAGAGCAGACTAGAGCAGATGAGTACAAGAGCAGCTTAGAGAAGAAGCGCGGAAACAGCTCAGAGCAAAAAAATTAAGAAACAAGAACAACTTAGAGCTAAAAGAGGTAGAACAGAGCTGGACAGGACAAATTAGAAGCGAGAAGCTTAGAACAGCTCAGAAGGAAAGCAGCTCAGATAATCATAACAGTATAATTCTGTATCAGATCAGATTGGAGCTACGCGATAGATCCTTTCACAAAAAGAGAAGAGCTTAATTGTAGAACAGAGACGAGCGAAGTCCACATCAGATCAACACAGGAAATCAGCTTAAACGAGCAAAGCAGTTTGAACACGAGCTTATGAGAAGAATGCATTAAAGAAGTTCAAATTGATTCGCTTCGTCATGTCAACATCAGGTTCAGAGCTCACATGTTCATATTCAACAAAGCCTGTAAACGCATTAAAGGATAAACGACACAAGGTACAATAATGTCAGAAACTTTACAGAAGATTTTCAATGGCTAGGAACTTGTGTCCAACGGATATATCATATTAGATGTTATATAAAGCTGAGAGCTGAACTGAAGAAGATGATGAACGAGAAAAAGAGAGAGTGGGAAGTGGCATGTGCATAGTTGAGAGATGGTACACATAGATGGCAGCTGGTGTACAAGCTGAGAGCTGGTTCCCAGGTGTGAGCTGGTGCACAATCGAGACAGAAACTTTACAGAAGATTTTCAATGGCTAGGAACTTGTGTCCAACGGATATATCATATTAGATGTTATATAAAGCTGAGAGCTGAACTGAAGAAGATGATGAACGAGAAAAAGAGAGAGTGGGAAGTGGCATGTGCATAGTTGAGAGATGGTACACATAGATGGCAGCTGGTGTACAAGCTGAGAGCTGGTTCCCAGGTGTGAGCTGGTGCACAATCGAGAGCTTAAACTCAGAATCACTATAGTCGACTGCACAACTTGGGAAGATGATTAAGATATCAGATTAGGAATAACCATTTCCCAGTGTGTGAGGCAACAAATCGTGAGATGAGCTGAAATAGGTTAGACCTCACATACACACACATTCAATCACATATATTGAGAGCATGAGTGAAACAGATTAGAGTGAATGTGTAAACAAAATCAAATGTAATATGTGTTGGCACGAAGACTTTAAACTTAGTGTTTGTATTCTTTCTCACAGAGACGTTAAAACCAAATTTTTAGATTTCAATTCTCAGAGAGTACTTTGGGTTGTTTTTCGTATGATTTGTTATCATACCCAATCTACTTCTTGATGCTAAAAACCTTTCAAGAGCCCGAGCTATTGCAGCTCATGTTTTTACTTGTTCAGATTGCAGCTCTACGCCGTGCTGATTCAGCTTAGGATCGATCAAGTAAGAACGCGCTATCTGTTCAGCACGCAGCGCGTGATATATTTTCAATATACGCCATTTCGTTAGAATAGAAAAAAATAATTTAAAATTTAAATATTCTTAACTATCGACATTGTGTTTTTTAATAGCTTAATATTGTATACTAATATCAAAGTAAAAATATGTTCGTGTGAGTGGTTGTAGTAGTATTGGTGGTGGTAATAGTAGTAGCAAAACTAAAATTAAGTTAGTGTGAGTGGTAATAGTGGTCGTGATTGTGGTAGTGTTAGTAATGGTAGCAGAAGTCGTCTTAGTAGTGGTGGCGATAATGATAGTAGTAGCGGTGGTAAAAAATTGAGAGGATAAAATGATTTGAGATGAAATTTGACTAATTCACTTATTACAATTTGGTGGTGGTCGTCGTAATAGTAGTAACTTGAGATGATAAAAATGATTTGATACGAAACTTGGATAATTCACAATTACAATCTAAATCAATACAGAGTTCAGAGGATGTGAATAAATCCCGTTAAATTTTTTTCTTTTAAAACTGTTTTACAAATCAGTTGAGTTACCAGATGACTACAAATCATATTCCGGACCGCTTGTGAAATGTCTTACTCTCATTTTGCTAATAAATAAATGTTGGGATTTTTTTGATATAGAAAGATGTAAAATCCCTTGCAACATAAAATAAGCATTAACATTTCTGGAAAATTTAAGCATGGAAATAATTTCTTAGAATTTCATAAATCCTCAAAATTAACAAAAATAAGTAACCGACAATTTAACTTTAAATTTAGCAATTCTAAAAAAAAGTATCTCATGAATAATCTATTGTATTCTACCTCAAGCATAACTAAATAATATTCTTTCAATTTTTATGCATAAAGTGCGAGGTTGTTGGGTCGAATGTCCCGCTGGACTACCAGTCGATGGTCACTCAAGGATCTTGTCCCTCGATCTCAATCTCCGCATCATCTGCACCAATCAAACGTAGTGAGTCTAAAGATTCAACAAGTACATAGTTTTAGTTAACAAGTACTAAATAATACGCTCACATGCATTAAAATAATTGTACGTACTCAAATAAATTTTCCTTTTCAAACATTAAATGCGTAAAAATTATATATCCTCAAACGATTTCTTGAAAATGTCATGCATAAGGAATAAGCTCGCTAACACAAAGAATGAGTTTTTCTTGTGAAATCTATTTCTCGATTGTAGTTCCTCAACCTCAAGTCACTTGATCAAACTAAATACAACCATAGTACTAGGCTGTAAATGAATCCCAGTACTTTTTTGGAATCCAGTTCCGTCAAATGTAAGGCATCCCGGTACTTTTTTGAAATCCATTACGCGTCAATTTGATATGGCCAAACGAGACGTCTCTCATACCCATATACATCATAGAACAACCACGATCAATTCACATCTTTCAAAATATTTTTCTCACCTCATACCTCAAAACATCAAGTCTTGTTCAAAACTTCAACCTTTTCCTTCGCATCAAATTTTCGTAAATATTTTAAAAATTATAAAAAGTCATGAGAATTGCTAAAACATCCAATTTAAAGCTTAAAATCATAAAAACAATTAATTCATGACATTGGAGTAGGGCCCACATCATTTTAAACTTAAAAAAATAATATAAAATAAAATAATAAATAAAATGACAGAAAAGGAAATGTGAAAGAAACGACTGCCTTACACCTTCTCTGTCAGACATGTACTGTTTCTCTCTCCTCCAACTCCGACAGTCGGTTTTTCTTAGATTCCGGCCACCCTGTTGCTCAAAAATTAAAGTAAATATAGATTCGGAATCCTCTCGATGAGACCTATATTTCTATACCATTTTTACAAGGTTTTCGTGCGCCTATCAGAAACTCGCCGGAGACCGCCGCCTTCTTTCGCCAATTCCGACCACCCGTTGTCGGAAAAATAAAACGAGATACATATTCCGAACCATTGCGACGAGACCTACGGTTTTATACCAATTTTATTAAATTTTGTTGCGACCGCCGAAAAGTCGTCGGAACCGCCGTTGTCGCCAGAGACCGTCGCCGCCTGTTGTCGCCGGAGTTAGGTCGATGCGGTTTATATTAAGCCTTGTTTCCGGCTTTTAGTCGAAAATCTAGATTTGTAAAATGTAATACTAATATTGATTTCAATTGTCATTGTAGGTCAAAGATTGGCTTCAAGTTACGGTATGGACCAGGAGTTTAAACGTAGTTAGAAAATAGAACATGAGAACGTAAAAATTGTGTATTGGATAGTTGATTAGTCGATAAGTTGAATAATTAGTAGATTGTATGTGATTTGGGACTTCGTATTGACTATGGACGAATAATATATGTGATTGTAGGAATTTAAAATGAAGAAAATGTAGAAATAGAGAAAATTGGAAAGTAAGCTGATTTTAATTGACGATTTGAGATTTCTATTATTTAAGGTCATTTAAATTGATATTCAGGTTATTTATCTGAAATTGGAGTATTCAGGAGTTCTGAGGCTAGAATTTTGGTAATTGCTGGATTGAGGTACGTAGAGATGATTTAATTTCACGATGTCTGGCAGAAACTTGTGATGGAATTATGTATGATTGTTATTTGTTGAATTACGTGATTATATGCTGACTTGCATATTATCAGTTAGTAATTGATGTGCAAAATAAAATATTTCATTCGTCAACACACATTTGATTTTAGTCAGTCACATCAATGCTACTGAACATATCATATTGAGTTCATCTGTCTTTGATAACCGTGCATATTTGATTGAGATCTTTATATGATATTATTATGTGTGTCATGTGGATTTTGAACACCATGATTCGGTCCGGTTTAGGTAGTTGTTGGCTTCGGGAGTGGAGCCATATCCCTTGACACGATTCACCGAGGGTGAACTAGCTCGAGCATATGGATTTGCTATATCGATTCTTTGATTCCTGATATCCTGAGATGTTGTACTTGTACATGCATTGCATTCATGCACGACATCATTGCGTTTCTATGTCTTACGTTGTGATTTTCCTTGACGTCTCGTACTCGGGTTACTGACCCTGAAAGGGACTGTCGTGTCTTTTGTGTGTGGACATGACATGGAGTACAGGTGGGTCTACTTCAGACGCTAGAGAGGAGGCGTCGGGAAGTACCAGAGCTCCATGAGAGTGGGCTCATTTGTTTTGGGTATATAGTTTTGTTATCTCTCAGATACTATATGTACATAGTTGACGTTGGTTTTGTATCGGGGAATGCCCTGAGTAACTGTAGTATGTATTTATCAAGCCACATCGGCTTTATAATATTTTGCTGGGATTTTCTTGTTACAGTGTTGGGGTTGCACTGAATTAACTTTTTATGTTTGTTGAGACTATTTTGAGTTATTTTGAGTATTTGAGTTTTCTGGTATGCCCAATTTACGGGGAGGTCATGCCGAAACAAATATGACAGGCCCAAAAACACGAAAATGTTAACCCGTTTTTCCACTTTTTAGTAATTAATCATAATTGCATATTAATAAATTCTGATTAGGAGAATGGGCCCTCACAATTGGGCTACTCCTAGGACTCGAAACCACGACTTGACAATTTTTTCCCCGACGAGACGAAGTTTGAGTGACTAAACCGTAAAAATCATAAAAAATCCATTTCTTAACTAAATCACTCTCTGTTTGGACCTATATGACCCTAACCCAACGTTATAACGACTGAAACAAACCATACACGAAAATCATTATGGAGCGACCAACCCGATGTCTGCAATTCTCTATTCGCGCACAGATAGCAACCCAGCATAGGCATGGGTCAGCCCCTCTAACCCGACCACTTATATCGATCCAAGGACACGATCAGACCCTCACTCATTCTCAAGTGGCCCCTAGACTCAATCCTAGTCACCCTAAACCGAAACATGACCGACAAGACACAATCCTAGCCTCCAAACCCTCTCCATCAACCATAACATGCATAGATCTATCCATGGCTTAAAAGATAGGAACTTTTTGTATTTGATTCACATTATTTCGATCAGTTAGAGCTGAAATATGTTAGGATTTTATTTCTTTGTCTAAATTATAAAAATTCTTAGAAAATTTGGAAGATAACAGAGCATGTTCTGTTATCAGCAAAGTACTAGGGGTTCAGTTTAGTTGCGGCCTGACTGATCGGTTTAGAATATATCGTATAGCTTAATCAAATTTTTCTAAGGTAATACCTTTCAGATTAGAAGAATGTGAGATATAGAAGCGTTGATTCGAACTTCCATTTTAATGCACATTTCAATCATAGTATTGCATGGAAATTTAGATCTATTCATCTTGGCACAAATGATCATGTTCCGCCCTCTTTTGAGCCTCGATAGTCACATGAATTTTGGGTTCTGATGGGATCACATACTCCGATACCAAAATTTCAGGTCCGGTGCTCCTAACAAGTATTCAGCGCACAACTAACCATAAATTATATATATTTAAAAGTGGGTTAAAAAACCTTTTTTTGGCTATTTGGGCCTGAAAAGAAAACAACGGGATAAAATATCCAAATATCAAAATATAGAAACTATTCTGTCGCTCAGATCTAACAAAATAAAAATCTTTTAAAATCATATTTCATACACATGCATAGTTAGTCCTACTTACAAATTTCACGCAAAAGCCATGAAATAAACATCCAATCTCCCAGAATAATAGTTCAATAAAAACAATATACAAAAAACATCAAATCATCATAATCGAATAATAACAATTACACAGGGCATCCCCTAGTAAAAAAAACTCAATATATATATATATATATATATATATATATATATATATATATATATATATATATATGGAAACTGAAATATTTTATATGTTGTGTTATACGTGTTTGGTAAAAAATAATAACGGGTACCAAAAAATCAGAGGCCAAACAAAATGGTAACCGAAGTGGCTACATCATCAAGAGTTTGGGATCTACCTAGGACGTCTCAATATATCGGAGGTACTAACTCACACCACCAACCATAATATCCACATCATCGAGAGTTCGAGAGCTACCCAATCCGTCTCAATGCACTCATCATGAGTGTGCTTCATAATAGACAACTCCACAAGACAACATAACCAATCCCAAAGGTCAATCTAAAAGCAGCCAAAGAAATCAAGACTCAACATGAATACATATGCTCAATGCGTTGATATTAAAATATGTCCAAATAATCATCAAATACAGCAGAAAATAGCACGTATTATTGAAGAAACATATAACATATTTCCCTATATAAGCTATAAGTATGCATTAGATCTGTATCTCGAAGTATTTGACCAAATACCACAACACAACACAGACTGCAAACAGGGGCGGCAATTGACAGCAGTGATAGGCGGCAACAGTCGATGGCATCGATAGGCCATGGCAACTGGTGGCTGCGACTGGAGGTGGCAACTGGTGACGGAACAATGAGGACTGTAGCGACAATGACGGTGCTCCGACGATCGGAAAAATTCCAAAAAAATCTACGGACGACAGGAATTCACTGGAAGTGACCTAGAAACATCATACAATCCAAAAATCATCCAAAATGGGCTTCATTTTATCAAAAATCTAATAAAACCAATCGAAATTTCGTCGAAAATTGGCCGAAAACTAAAATGCGTAACTTGCTCATATCAACACCCAAATTAACGATTCTTATCTCAAAATGAAGCCAAGGAGAAGGGCTACAACTTACAAAAAATGGCGACCAAAATAGTGTACTAAATCTTCCGCAACAGGCAAAAAGCCATGTGCCTATATTGTCACCGATCTCTCTCTCCGGCCAAAATGTCAGAAAGATCACCTTTCACTGAATAAAATCTTTTAAAATGTTGTGCGTCAAAAAGATCTTTCGGATCAGTTGCGTTAATAATTGAGTCTGCAACTCATCTAATCTGTTTGCTTGAGCAATAAAAAAGTTTATACGGAAAAGCTCAATCAAACAGTGAACATTATATGCAAATATATCCTGAAATTAAATAAAATCGCGAGAGAATTTGTTTCTGAAAGTTCTAAGTAATGCTTCTACTTCTCCCCTCCTTCTAATCAAGGAAGGATTCCACTAGAATATTTGATTTGAATACAGAGTTTCCAAATCCGATCATTCAAGCTGCACACACGATGAACTCCTTGTTCAACAATTACACCAGTACCAAGGCCGTGTTACAATGATTATCAAAGGCTTTTGTAAGGATAAGAGTGGAGAACACAAAGCCTAGAGATTCAACAACACGCTGCAATCTTATATAAAATGATACGAATTATAATGTAGTTTTCTGTTCAACTATCAGCTCGCAATTTGTTATATTTCGTTATGGCATCGTCTGCCTTCTTACGAGCGATCTTCTATTTATACTATTTGGATTCAACGATAATAAATATTATCTGTAGACACATCGATGCATCCCTAAGTTGTTGTGTGAAGCTAATAAATGCGTATTTAATTCTCGTAATGTACCTTGCACTGTTCCTTTATATGCTTTCCGTATTTTGCACCAAAACGACAACACTGATAAAGATATACCGTTTAGACATTCCAGAATTTTGCTGAAAGGGTCCCAACGACTATAAATGAATTCTCAGAAGTCAACAAAACGAATCATGCTACAATCGGATGATTTGACAAGCATTTTATCGGGTACTGAGGTCCTGAGCTGAACTACTCCTCTGAGCTGATCTACCCTAAGTTGAACCGTTCTCTGAGCTATACTACTCTAAATTGATCTGCTCTAAACTGTTCCGCTCTAAAGACAAGAAATAAAGTATGTCTACACTTTCGTAGGAAGTAAGAATTGGTGGAAGTGGGCGAACTACTTCTCCATAATGACCTACCCTAAGAAAAAATAATATGTGATTCAATCTAAATCTGGATCCACCTAGTTTTTGGGGAAAATGTCATTTCTCTTTTAGTCCTGTAGCTAGTCAAACTTCAGTATTGATCCATTAACTTTCAACTTTTACCTATTTAATCCGAGTCCTGTAGCTAGTCAAACTTCAGTATTGATCCATTAACTTTCAACTTTTACCTATTTAATCCGATTTTAATGAATTGACCAATTTTGACATTAAATTGCCTAAGCGAAATTAGTTTGATGACGTGGCAAGAAATTTGGGAATTTTTGAATTTAATATAGTACCATCTTACTTGGAATGACACATCATTGGACAACAAATATAAACTTTAAACAAATAGTTAAAAATGCACAATTAAAATCATCAATCTCTTATTGCTAAATTACTAATTAATATTTATTTTGTATTATTGTGTTATTCATTTTAACACCTTGTAGCCAAATGTTGTCTTTTTTGTGGATCTTTTCTCCTCAAAGGTAATGACGAGAACTCTGTTAAGCTCTTTCAATGTGAATGGTGAAGTTTTTTTTCCTTTAAAATCATTTAGAGATTTGATCCGTGTCGATTTTCTGTTGTGGAACAATATTGACCTTTATCTGAGATCTTAAAATTAATAACACCTTAAGATAAAATAAATATTAATTGATAGTTTTTTAGATTAATTTAGCAAGAAGATGTTGGTTTTTTTAATCGTGCATTTTTTACTATTTATTTATAATTTATATTTTTTGTCCAATGATATGTCATTCCAAGTAAGATATATTATACTAAAATTCAAAAATTCCCAGATTGCTTGACATATCATTAAACAAATTGCGCCTAATCGGCAATTTAATGTCAATGGTCAATTCAGTAAAATCGGAGATAATAGACATAAAGTTAAAGTTAAAAGATCAATACTGAAATTTGACTATTTACAGGATTAAAAAAGAAAACAGTTAAAGATAGGGGACCAAAATGATCTTTTTTTAAGTTTTCTCGAGACTCTGCATAAGGGCTCAACAATTCGCCGCCTACTAAACATATTCGTATCTGGGCTTTTCCGCTACACGGGACAGAGCTTTTCATCATTAGAGAATTGATACCGCTTACCGAAGGTCCCTATCTTGGTCCATGGAGAGCAACTTCGGGTCCGTCCATAGCACTTCCATCCATCCCTCTAACGATCTGCATCAGAATCGACCTATCCGTTCAATTCAATACATATCCTCTTTGTCTTATGAATTATCTCTTGCCTTCCAGGTCTAGGTATAGATCCTCATGTCCATAAATCAGGCAATCGACAACAATAAGATAAGAAGGGACTGTAGCACGCTTCAAACCGCATTAATAAATAGTTAGTCACATTTGGATATTACGAGATAATAAAATAATGTAGGGTGTTTTATTATTTCTATTTTATTATTCATTAGACATCCACCTATTTTATTATTCATATATTATAGCATTTGTGACCCCTTACGATACTACTTTAAATCATTTACTGCTGATTTCCGTGAATTTGAAGAAAATAAAGCAATTTGAAGATATTTTCTCCACTCACATTCAAGTGACAGAAATCAAGCAATTGAGTAATACAAGTGCTCATCATTCAGTGAGCTAGCAAATACTTAAATCACCCAAAGGCAGGACCTGAGATGCCCAATAACGTGCAACAAATCCAACTATAAGAAAAACGTTGACGAGCTCCTGCTTATTGGGAATACACAAGCAAGACGGTATCTCTCATCTCTACCAATAACCCAGAAAATATATTACATGAGATCAAGAAGGTGAATGCATCATAAAGCAAGCATAATAGCAGGGCCACAAATACTTAAAACCAGGAGCAATTGGAACAAGGTATTAATTAAATGAACCAAATAAAAAATATTGCATGGCAAGGAAGAAATTTAAATCATGCAACTCTCAGCGACTTATCAATATATACATAGCTCACAATATCTAGAAAAGATGCCTCTTTACCAGTATTAAGAAACATTAAAGGAGTAAAGATAAGAAAATAAAATTTTCCAATCCAGTAAATAGAAACCAAGGGGATAAAGAAGCGTCTCCATGTAGTTTATCACTGTACGTATTACCAAAGATGAAAGTTTTGCCATTGAACAGGCCAGCAACTCATTAAATATTGGAATTGTTATAACTATTTCTCGAGCTTGAGCTTGTACATCATAGTAAGGCCTACCATTGGAATATGCATCTCTTTCTCAGCAAAGAGCTTGCTGAACAGCCCGGTGAAAGTGAGGTCCAGACTTGGTTTCTGCAAACAAATCACCCAGCAGTCTCACTCGTAGAAATATCATATGAACCCAGAAATATCTTTTTTCCAAGGTATTTGATGAAAGATGTTTTCTCTGAAGCAGGGAATTGTCAATCATATACAAAGAGAATACTCAGATAGTCAGAATTCCAAATCGTAAGCAATCAAGTTATAGTCACAACCATTTTATTCTTCTTCCCGGCTGATAAAAGGATAACTTTCCCATCAACAATGTCATCAAGCTCAATTTTCTTGGAATCATTATCAACTCTGATGTTGTTCAGATAAAGTCCCCCTTGCTTGAGCAGACGGCGGGCTGCTGATTTACTCTCCAGCAAACCTGTAGAGACAGATAGATCGACAAGAGACAGGTTCAAGACCTGGTCTTGGCGCAAAGAACATGATGGAACATCCTCTGAGATTGTCTCAATTGTCTTCCAATCCAGTTCTGCTTTGGCACCAGGCCTCAATGCCTGGGTAGCTTTTAACGCCTCGTCGAGCCCCTCTTGCCCGTGGACAAAAAGGGTAACTTCCTCCGCAAGCCTACGCTGAGCAGTATTGGGGACATAGCCAGATCCCTGCATTGACTTTTCAATCTGGGAGATCTCATCAATACTGAGGAAAGTAAGGATTTTGAGAAATCTGACAACATCAGCATCTGAAACAGAGAACAGGTACTGGTAAAACTGGTAAGGTGAAAGGAGGGTGGGAGAGAGCCAAATGGCACCATCCTCGGACTTGCCAAACTTGGTGCCGTCACTCTTGAGGAGAAGAGGAAAGGTGAGTCCATAGGCTCCTTCGACCTGAAGAATTCTTCGAATGAGATCGGTTCCAGCAGTGATGTTGCCCCACTGGTCGCTGCCCCCAATCTGAACATTGATCCCATGGTCGCGGAAGAGATAGAGAAAATCATAGCCCTGAAGCAGCTGGTATGTGAATTCAGTATAGCTCATTCCCTTCTCCGATTCAAGCCTCTTGCGTACGCTCTCCTTAGAAACCATGGTGCCAACCCTCGCGAATCTTCCCACATCCCTCAAGAAATCCAGCAGCTTCACATCCTTCCACCAGTCGTAATTGTTTAGCATCGAGAAAGAAGACGATTCACGTCCAAGAATTCTCTGAATGGTGGCTGAGATTGCAGATACGTTCCTATCCAGTGCAGCAGGATCGAGGTCGGGCCTCTCAAGCGTCTTACCTGAGGGGTCACCCACGCGACCGGTGGCTCCGCCGATGAGAGCAACCGCCGAGTGGCCACAGCGTAGGAACCATGAGAGGACGATGATACCGAGTAGGTTTCCGAGGTGAAGACTGTCGGCAGTTGGGTCAAAGCCACAATATACCTTCAAAGGAGTCAGCGGTGAATGCCGGAGTGATTCGCTGGTGATGGAATCCAGAAGCCCCCTCTCTTGCAGAATTTCCACCACATTCCGGCGTGAACAGCAAAGGCCGCTGAGGGGGTAACGGTGTCGGATATGAAGTGGAACAGAGGTGGATGTTGAAGGGAACAACAATCTCCAATTGGCGGCGGAGACAAGAAAAGTGTGACCCCTCGTTATAAAACCCATCAATCTATCCTCACTCTCGACACCCAAGAAAACAAAGTGGAAGAACTATGAAAGAAAATAAATGTCGGGCTTTTTTCAAAAATAATATAAATTAAAAAATCATTTGTAAAATTAAATTAATGTAATCCGTAGGACTTTGCAAATTTATAGTAATCTCATGTTTCAAACTCCGGATTCTGACTGAAGGTTGTACGGAAATTGAAAATTTTGCTTATTGTTAATTTTTTTTTCTGAATCCGTGGTTTCGACACACAGATTTCTTTGTTTTTATTTACGGATCTGTGTTTACAAATCACGGATTCTGACAATTTTTTGTTTTTATTAAAAAAATTATCACGGATTTAGAATCCGTAACACCAAACCCGATTCAATCAATAGCTTTTTGCCTATAAATAGCCTCGATTCGTTGGTTTGAAATACACGGAATTCGTTCTATTTCGTTCCTTTATAAGCAGTTCATTCGGCAGGCTGTGCAGGTTACACTAACGAATTATAAACTGAAATCATCGAACGAATCATACTATATTAGAATAACAACAGGGTACTGACAACAAGTTGAAGAAGTTCGTATATATTAGCTAAGTTTATCAGATCATAACAGAGTTCTAACTAGAACAGTTTTGCCTATCAGCTCGGAACATCATCCTTAGTCATTCAGCACGATAAAAAGTAACATCATCTTCCACGAAAACCATTTTTTTTATGATACAACAAAACACTTATTGTGAACCTGCATTCCTTTAGAAAACCATTTCAGCTAAATC
The DNA here is from genome assembly GCA_001598015.1 of Dorcoceras hygrometricum. Taxonomy (NCBI): domain Eukaryota; kingdom Viridiplantae; phylum Streptophyta; class Magnoliopsida; order Lamiales; family Gesneriaceae; genus Dorcoceras; species Dorcoceras hygrometricum. Next base: position 229,184 of record KQ999837.1, on the reverse strand, counting down.
GAAACAATAAACTCTGGAGAAACTTCAAAACTTAAACGCACAAGCTGAAAGAACTTATTATGCTTTCAAAGATGCATCAAAGAACAGAAATTACTTGCCTCAACGACGAACAACGGTTGAAATGAATAACCTCGGCTCTAATCCACCACAAGCACAATCGGACAGTTTAGAGAACTTTAAAGAAAATATTTGGTTGGTTTGTTGTATAGAAGAGCTCTCCATTGCCTTATATAATCTCCAATGATGAAAATAATGTAGCAGGTTTAAAGTATACAAGGCATGGGTTGTAGGACAATCGAAATTATTACTACTAAAATATCTTATCCTCATTTGAAATGTCATCCTTTGTTTTAAAAGTACTACACCAACCATGTTATTGCACTTTTCTTTTTAAAAAAACATTTTAGAAATTCGAATCGTGCTTGGGTTTATTCTTCCAGAAATATTCATGAACCGTGTTCCTAAGCTGAAAAAAAATTAACACGGACGCAATCTGAATTGCTCAATAAAACTAACGTGCTGAAGATGCGAAAATAGCAAATTAACCCTTCAAGACAAATTAAATAACTTGTGGATTTATAGATTTCTTGGGCGTTACACAGCTGGTCATAACTCATAGTACACTCACACCTAACAGAACATGATCAGCTAATTTACAATATAAAAACTTAAGCTAATGATATTTTATATAAGTCTAAGGTTGAGCTAATACTTCTAAGCTGAATTTCTACCCAAATTGTACCGAATACAGAAGATATTGAACACCTGAAACTTAAAAACCTCAAAGATTGATTTCACCAATTGGAAGATACTCGTCTTCTCTTCTCCTTTAGTTTTTATAAACTAGGGATTAAAAGGTAATAAATTCGAATGGTACTCTCGACCGTTGAATTCTCGTATATTGATACTTTGACAATAAATGCATAATTCATTATGTATGCTCCATATTAATGTATTAAATGTTTCTCCATTTTAGTTTCTGTAAGGTAATTCCCGTACTTCAACTCTGTCAATATACCAATTGTTGTCTTACTTCTGCTAATATTCATAAATGTTTCTTTGAAGTCAAAAGCTTGTTATATGTTCTAATTCAGTCCGTTGATGTTCTCACTGTTTTGTTATGCTTAGCTTCAACGATTTGTTCTATCTTGCTCGTCTGATATACTCATAGCCTCACCATCTAGCTTAACTCAAATATGCTCTTGATTATCCGATCTGAATTACTCTTAAACTGAGTATCCTAATGTAAACACAAGCTCCTCTTTTATTCTGCTCAGAACAATTGATAAGCTCAAACTTTTCTGTAATCTATATTGAAACTCATCTATTTTTTTTATCACTGAAACTTAAATTAACTATATTAACAATTTTTTCTTTTTGATGATGATAAAACTTAGATCGAAAAAGAATTTTTTTATTAAAAATCTATAGATTCACACTGTGTTTACAAATATAAGTATATAACCTGAAGAGCTCTAACTCTTGTTGCTCTTGTAAAGGCTGCTGAATTCCTTCTCCTTTCTCATAAAATTTTTTTCACCTTTCTTTTTTCTGCACACTAATTCCCCTCTTTTTTGCATCACGGCCGTCATTTAAACATTTGACCACTTCAACAAACTGAGTGCCAAGAGCCGCAATTTCCGCTATTGCCTCGATTTGCGATTGATCAACCCTGGTGAGCAAGTCAGATGTTGCCGTTGTTGTGTTTGGTGAATATTGCGAGTGGCTGGATCTTGCTCTTTTAAGGCTTGCAGCATATCGTCCATCTGCTTAGAAATATGATATGTGAAACTTTGCAAGTAACTTTAGAAGAAAGCTGATCCACATGTATCAAGAAGCTCAATGCAATGTCAACGACGGATTAAGTTTTATTTTATTTTAACAGGGTTGATAACTGTGAGAAATTGTCTTTTATGTGCGCATGATGTTCCTAGAAAGCTGCTAATGGGTAAAGGAAAGCATATCTTTTAACAATGTTACGTGGAGCAGCAGGAGAGTTCCCTTCTCTATGTTACAAAAGAAAATGTCATATAGTCCTTCTCGATTAAACACTCCCCACCGCTGCGCATCGGCATTAAGATTCAACAGTTCTGTTCGTCGCCCAGGGAAGATCTGTTTCTCAGGTCTCAGCTCAATAAGAGTGGTACAACACTGGGATAAAGATCGGTTAGATAATGTGGCAACTCTTGGTTCCAGAAGAGTTCATGGGGATGCTCTGGTGTGCGATTGAGATTTACATGCACAAAGCCAAAGGACGATAGAAGGCAGTGCATTTTATTCTTTTACATCAGTGCTGGCTAACAAATTAAATCATTTTCGAGGGGAATAACTCTGTATATAAAAATATATATACAACATGACATGTTTCATCTGAAACAAAAAATATCAATACCATCTTCAACTAATGTAATGCTAAATAACCAAATGAGACCAAGTATTTTGTACGATTTCAGTGGTTGAACTTACTTCAATTAAGGGGGATAGAGTACACCCAATCTGGTGGCGGCCAAAACATCTTCGAATACTCCCTTAAACTACCAATGGGCTCAATGCTCCCACTCTCCAGATCAAACACTCCAGCTCCCCTGCTCTTCCACACGTCATCCTCTTCCCTCCCACTACAATGATTAGTAAAAAGTATGCAGTTCCCTTTGCATCTTAAGTCTGATGCATTGACAGAAAAGGAAGAATTCTCACCCAAAAACAACATCCTATCCCCCAAATCACTGACCTCAATCCATATCCCTGCATTCTCATCCAAACGGAACACCTTAAACTTCAAAGTCCTCTCATTCATACAACAATCATAAAACTCGAACCATTCATCAAAATCCATATCATTCTCAGGTCCACTGCTCAAATACATGTCCACCATCAGCAATTCCCCGTTGGAATCCACGAGAAACTTCTTATCCCCACCGAATACCGAGTTTGCGACAACCTTGACGCTCAAATCCACATAATCCACCAAAACAATTCTCCCGGAGTTATCAACGGCATATAATTTCCCTTCCCTAAAAATCACATCATCGTAGGGTGAAGGCAGATCATCAATAACCCTCCATTTCTCATCACCAGACTTATAAACTACCAACTTTCCAGAAAGATGAATGGTCAAAAGCACAAACCCGTCATTTACATCCGAAATAACCGCGACCTTTTCCATGTAAAGATTCCCAGCCTCAGCGATCGAGTTAGCCCTGGGTTTAAAATCAATGTATTGAAGAGCATATTCTTGGCCCAACTCCTTAACCCTAAGGTTGAAGAAACTAAAACGCATGGGGAAATCAGTTGGGAATGGCTTGAGCGGGGATCGGGTTAGTGGGTTGAGAAGGTGTCTTCGGTTGGAATGATCGCGTTCGAGTTTGACAATCCATGGCGGCGGACTGTGGGGCTGGGATGAGTGGATAGAGTAGATAGTTCGTGTGGAGAGATAAAAACCCCAACTAGTGGCAGAGATGCCTGAATTAGGGAGGATTGGGAAGCGAGAAGCGGAGGACGGTGGCAATGGGGAGGCGGAGCGCCAGGTGGGGCAGACGGAGCGGAAGCGTAGGAGGTCGATGGATGTGGGGAGGTGCTGAGAGATATGGTGGAGGAGCTCGTCCGGGAGGTTCGCCCAATCGGCCATGGATCGAATTGAAATTGTTATGTGAAATGGTATTACTTCTCCTCTTAAGCGAGACGCTGATTCCCTCGTGCTATTGTTAATAATAAATCAGAAAATTCAGACCCCAAGACAAAAAAATATATTCAATATTCAATAACTGCGTTGATTTATATAATTATATTAAAATTTTTTTTGGTGTTTTTGATAAGAAGGGGCAGCAAACGTTTTCGAAAACGTACATACACGTGCATACGAGTTGATGGCTACAAATCGTATATTAAATAGCATATAAATATTATCCATCCACATAATTATTAATAGAAAACATGAATCTCTAGACAAGAGAACGACCAATCTTTATTATTAAGCACATGCAAGATCACAACGCTATGCCAGGAGCATCTGAAGTCGTCGTCAAAATCCATGGCGGTGATCCACCCAATATCTCTCCTAATGCATCCAGCAGCTCCATGCAACAAAGAGAATTCACTTTTCACGATGATCCCCCGTCCAAGATGATTGGCCAGTTCTTGAATCAACAGAAGGTTTCCGGTGGAGAAATGTTGTTGGACATGGATTTGGAAATGGATGAGTTGCGCCATGATCAAGGAAATCATCAGAATTCCAATCGGAATAATTATGTTGAGAATAATAGCATTTCTCCCTCGTCCAAGGAGTTGAGCTTTTCTTTCCGAGCTCCAAAATCTAGTGGTAGCAATGTGGTTGACATAGGGGCCTACGAACAGAAAAACTTTAGGAAAAACAACGGACCCTCCTCTGATGAGGATGAGAGACAGAAAAATGTTCATGACAGGAAGAGACTATCAAATGTGGCCAATAATGTTGATGTCAATAATAGTGAAAGTGGTGAGGATTGTCAGCTTTTGAGGCGCGCCTCGATTCAGAGGAGGTTTAGCAATTTAGGTAGGTTGAAGACCAAGTCTAGGCTGATGGATCCGCATGAAATTCCGGACAGAAGGTCCGGTATGATCAAATCCGGTCAAATCCGATCAGGGATGTTAGATATGGCAGGGGAAGATGAAGAGGATGATCCGTTGTTCGGTGAAGATCTCCCCGAAGAGTATAAGAAGGCTAAGTTCGATGCCTTAACTATTGCACAGTGGATTAGTCTAATTCTCCTTGTTACCGCTTTGGTGTGTACCCTTTCTGTTTCCAAATGGAAGAGAAAGAAACTGAGGGGATTGAGTTTGTGGAAGTGGGAGGTGCTAGTCCTTGTTCTCATTTGTGGGAGATTGGTGTCTGGCTGGGGGATCAGGGTAGTCGTTTTCTTCATCGAGAGGAACTTTTTTATGAGGAAAAGAATATTGTACTTCGTGTACGGGGTGAGGAGAGCTGTCCAGAATTGCATATGGTTGGGCCTGGTTTTGATCTCTTGGCATTACATGCTTGATCAGAAGATCGAGAGGGACAACGAGTTTCTTCAATATGTTAACAAGTTGATGGTATGCTTGCTTGTGGGGACGTTGCTGTGGCTGGTGAAGACCCTCATGGTCAAAGTTCTAGCCTCCTCTTTTCATGTCAGCACGTTCTTCAACCGTATTCAAGAATCACTGTTTAATCAGTATGTCATCGAGACACTGTCAGGGCCTCCAATCATCGAGATACAGAACCATCAGGAAGAAGAAGATAGGACTTTGGTTGAGGTCTGGAGGCATCACAATGCCGGGGCCACATTGCCGCCTGATTTGAGGCCGCCGGTTTTCCAACCGACAAAGAGTGAAAAGTTCGTGGGCGCCGTACCTGGAGGTTTGCCTCCAAAACCGGCTAAAGGAGTGAGCGACAAGATTTCTGGAACAATCCCTAAAAACCAAGATGATCAAGGCATATCAATTGATCACTTGCACAGATTGAACAATAAGAATATCTCTGCATGGAATATGAAAAGATTAATAAACACAGTCAAGAATGGGGTTCTCTCCACCCTGGATGAGCAAGTGATGGATACCTCGCGAGGTGATGAGACTACAACCCAGATTAGGAGTGAATGTGAGGCCAAGGTTGCATCTCGAAAAATATTTCGGAATGTGGCTAAGCCCAAGGCCAAGTAAGTCATGGGGAATAACTGGCATTTTCTTTTTAGATGAATTAATGGTAGAGCACGTGATATGACCATGTCTATTTATCCACCATTTGATCTTCAGATCATCAATAGGACCAAAATATAATTTATTTTACATTCTTTCAGGTTTATCTACCTTAACGATCTGATGCGGTTCATGCGAGAAGAAGAGGCTTTAAAAACCTTGAATGTCGTGGAAGGATCAACTGAAAGCGGGAAAATCAGCAAAGCATCTCTTAAAAATTGGGTGGTATGCCTTGTGCAGTTGAGCAAGAATTGGACAAAAATAGAAGAAACGCTGTTGAAATATCTGTGTTTACCTAATTCATGCAGGTCAATGCGTTCAGAGAACGAAAAGCTCTTGCCCTGACGCTAAATGATGCGAAAACAGCAGTCAAAAAGCTTCATCAGATGGTAAATGTCATAGTCGGTATCACCATATTCATCATTTGGTTAGTCATTCTTGAAGTCGCTACCAGCAAGTTTCTGCTCTTCCTTAGCTCTCAGATTGTGGTGGTTGCATTTGTGTTTGGAAACACTTGCAAGACAATATTTGAAGCTGTGATATTTGTATTCGTCATGCATCCTTTTGATGTGGGGGATCGGTGTGAGGTTGATGGAGTTCAGGTACCACAATAAAAAACTTGATAAATTTATTGCCTCCTCATATTTAAATATTAGAAAACAGAATTATATTTGTAAAAATTTTCAGATGATTGTTGAAGAAATGAACATCTTGACTACAGTGTTTCTGAGATTCGACAATCAGAAGATATTATATCCAAATGTTACTCTCGCCACTAAGCCCATCAGCAACTTCTACCGTAGTCCAGATATGGGTGACTCAGTTGAATTTGCCGTCCACATTGCTACACCAGCAGAGAATATAGCCTTGATCAAGCAGAGAATCACAAGGTATATTATTATATAATGCATATGCTTATGAGACTTGTGCAATGTGAATCAGTTTTTTTATGATGGTCTGTACTGCAGTTACATTGAGAACAAGAGTGAATTCTGGTATCCTTCGCCCTCAGTGGTGTTGATGAATCTGGAAGAGTTGAATAGATTGAAATTGTCGGTATGGCTGAGGCATCGGATGAACCACCAGAACATGGGAGAGAGGTGGAAAAGGAGAGCCCTTTTTGTGGAAGAGATGGTTAGAATTTTTAAAGAGCTGGACATAGAGTATCGTTTATATCCACTCGATATCAATATTCGTGCAATGCCTCCTCTCAACTCTACCCGGATCCATTCAGCATGGCCTCCGCCTCTGCCTGAGTGATTGAGTTTAAATGTTTTTCGCTTTTTGTATATTATCCAAGAGCTCGAATTTCATTCATTACACAGATGGTGTGAGCACATGCTCATTTCTCCTCGTAAGAAGAATATGACTTCATAGTTTTGTTGTACAAGTTATATAGAACATTTCTCGCAGATGTAGGACATCAATTATTCAGCATGGCCTCCGCCTCTGCCTGAGTGATTGGGTTTAAATGTTTTTCACTTTTTTGTATATTATCCAACGTAGCAAGAGCTCGAATTTCCGACACTTATGCTCCTTTCTCCTCGTAAGAAGAATATGACTTCATAGTTTTGTTATATACAACATTTCTCGCAGATGTAGGACATCAATTATTCAAGTGATTCGTAGTTGATTTGTACCTTTGTTGTTGGTGAGGTTCTGCTATATCAAACATTGAATTTTATAAACATCGCCTGTTTTGCCCCAGCCAAACAGATAACCCCCACTTCAATTAAACTTAATTGATTTAGTCTCAATTTATCATCGGGCCAACTATTTAATGAATACTATTTTGACCATACAAGTTTCAATTATAATATTAAAATAAATTTATTAATATTTGTCTATAAATTTTTTTGGTTCAATTATTTATTTATAATTAGAATAAACAAACATAGAAGGAAGTGAATAAGTAAAATGAACTAAAATAAATGAGACGAAGAAATTAATTAATATTATATCAAATGTGAAATTTAGTGGAAAAAGTCGATCAATATACTTTCTAGTGCGTAAAAGAAAATTAAAAAATAAAATACTTATTCAATGTGATAAAATTTGAAATGAGAATAAACTAATCTATTATAAGACAAAAAATCTAAACAAAAACGAAAGAATCATTTACATAAAATAATGATTAAAAACATAAATTAATATAGAAATTAAATAAGATAATTATAAGCAGATATACACTATAACAAACACATTCCTCTATTGTGCTGCGAAGCGAAAACAGAGAAGTAGATGGGCCAGTTAGACCCGTATCGGTGTTAAAAACTAAAAAGTTTAAGATGGATATAGTACGAGAGTCCAACAATTTCTAAGCAACTAATTAATATGCCAGAATGAAAAAATTATAATATTCTTTTAAATTTTTTCTTCAATTATATTTTCTAATTTTATTAAAATTTATAATATAAATAAATTAAAATTTTCAAATGTGATTTATATAAAAGGTAGATAAATAATAACACATAAAGTTAAATACTATATTTTGTTTTTATTTAAATTTTCTAAACATATATATAAGTAGTTAACTTTTGTCATGGAAAAAATAAGTTCACGTAAATGTACTACAAAATATTAGTTATTAGTGTTTCAATCTTATCTTCTGCATCTTATTTCTAACATAGTATCGATTTCTTACAAAAGCTAAAAAAAATCTTTAATTTTCTAGCTAATAGGATCATCTTTTCACACTTGTATAGATTTATAGATAGATAATTGGCAGAATTGCTCTATCTTATGACTCTATAAGTATTAGTTTGGATTTTGATCCTTAAATTAGGTTATGGTTTGGTTTTTAGTCTTTATTCTATTGGATAATGCCAACATTTCACAATATTAAGTTAGCATTTAATATTGACTAAATCGAAAGGTAACAAAATATAGATGATTAGACCCCAAATTGAATACGTACCCAAAAAAAACACAAAAATTTCACACGTACAAGACCATTTTGTGTATTTTTCCTATAAATAGTGAACCATCAAAATAAATAAGTGATTTTCGAGGACTTATTTTTTAAATAAAATATTGCACTTGCCCCAAATAAATAAATACAGAATTGCTTACTCGCACGAGGCGATATATCATATACCCAATTCCCTTGATCAGTTTTGGATTCGAGTTCCGATTGCAGATAGTTTCTGCTTATTAGGGTTAGGGACGATGATGAGAAAGAGGCCTAGAACCAGTCTAGACACCGCGATTGTCGACGTTTGGGAACGGGAAATAGGCCGTCTTTCCGCGCGGAACTTTGCTCATCGCCTTGCTGCGTCAGAGGTTTATGATTCGGTTCCTTTTTTTTTTATGTCTGATTGTTTCTTTTGATTTACTTCAGGTTCTTGTTCGTTTTGAAAACCAGGCGATTGTATTGGAATTTTATATTATTCTTTGATACTTCAACTTTCGAGCATTCTGATTCCGTTATTTCTGCTCTTAACTGCCTGGCCTCTTAATAGCGATCAAGAGTGCAATAGCTAATCGTATTTGACTTGCATCTCACTCTCTTAAAGTTAGTGACTTTGGGTGCGGCTCTTGTTTTTTTGATTGTCAAACGCTTTAGTTATTGCCTATGGTGTTGGCAGGCGCAGCTAAGCTCAGCATACTGTTGGATTATCTAGCTTCAGGACAGTTCCATGTTATTGCTTGAAATAGCATCCTTTCAGCTGAGACTAAATTAGATATAATTTGCAAGCCATTGGATGACAGTCAAACATATCTTTCATGATACAAGAAAATATGAATTGCTATTACATTCATAAACTTGCCTTGGACATATCTTAGGTTTCGTAACTGGTTGTTCCTTGATTTTCTTTTGTGTTTCTTCCTCAAGAAACTCTGTTTTTTGGAAAAAGTTTCTTTCACAAATAATCATATGCTTGTTCACATAGCTATCTGTTTTGAAGTTGCTCATGCAATCTGATTACCGTGTATCTGACCCGATTATTTATCCGTGCCTTTCTATCAACATATCAAATGTTCTTCACTATTTCCATGAGGAATTCATTTTTCAAAAGATCATACCCCTTGTTGTTTGTTCAAGTTTACGACCAAGGTCTGAAAATAGTATAGTTTTTAAATGGACATGCTGTTGTTAATCCCCAACTAAATGGTATCTGTTGCAAATCTAGGGATAAGATTAGTTAGACTATTTGTTAGATCAGTTAGTGTTATCCCATGATCTTCTCTGTTATGTTCTTCATTTAAACTTGATTTGATTAGATTAGTTTGTTAGTAATATTAGTATAAATAGAGGGTTGTGGTTGCTTGTATATTCATTCAAAATATCAATAAAAAAGGAGAATTCCTCTCCATTCCGTTTCTCTCAAATCTACATGGTATCAGAGCCCGGGTTCGGCCAATGACCAAGTACGGCATGGCTTCCTCCAATCCATCCTCTTCCCTCGCCGTCGAGATGACTCAGTGGCCATGCCCTACGGCTTGGGCGATGCCTCTCCTCAATCGATCACAGTCCACAAATAACTGGACAAAATTTCATCCCTTGGTCACAATCAGTCATGATGTACATCTGCGGGCGAGGAAAGGACTTCCTAACTGGCTTGGTGCCTCGCCCTGAACCCTTGACCTCGCTCTGATACAAATTGTTAGGATCAATCGCTTACCACTAGGCCAAAAGCTATATCTATTATTGAATCTGATGTTATTGATGACAAGCCCATTGCATTAAGAAAAGGGGTCCGAGCTTGCACTCAACATCCGATTAGTAAGTTTGTATGCCTTAATCACTTATCTCCTGCATATCGAGCCTTTGTGTCACACCTAGATCAGGTACTTGTTCCTGTCAACAGTGACGATGCCCTGCGTGATCCAAAGTGGAAAACCGCTGCCTTTAACGAAATAAGAGCTTTGGAAAAGAACAAGACATGGCAGATAACGGACTTACTGTCCAGGAAACGTACTGTTGGGTGCAAATAGATTTTTACAGTGAAGCATAGAGGTGATGGCAATGCTGATAGATTTAAAGCCCGGTTGGTCGCTAAGGGTTATACGCAAACATTTGGTATTGATTATCAGGAGACCTTTGCTCATGTGGCTCGACTTAACACTGTCGGGGTGTTGTTATCCGTTGCCGCAAATCTAGACTGGCCATTCTATCAGCTAGATGTCAAATATGCATTCCTTAATGGAGACCTGGACAGAGGAAGTGTACATGGATATTCCACCTGGATTTGAATCCGAATCCACTGTCAACAAAGTCTGTAAACTACGTAAGGCCCTTTATGGATTGAAACAGTCTCCTCGTGCCTGGGTTCACAAGTTCACTAGTGTTCTCAAGCAAGATGGCTACACGCAGGGACAATCTGACCACACCCTATTCGTAAAACATGTCGCTGAGGGAAAACTCACTGTTATCATCGTCTATGTTGATGATATTGTTCTTACAGGAAATACAGCGGATGAAATGATGCATATCAAAGCATTGCTATCAAAAGAATTTGAAATGAAAGACTTGGGACATATGAAGTACTTTCTGGGCATGGAAGTGGCTCGTTCCTCTCAGGGAATATCCGTCTCCCAATGCAAATACGTCTTGGATCTGTTGAAGGAAACAGGTATGTTAGGATGCAGACCAGCAGATACGCCCATGGACCCTACTGTCAAACTTGGCGTCAGCAGTAACAGCCCCTAAGTTGATAAGGGCAGATATCAGAGATTTATCGGCAAGCTGATTTACCTCTCTCACACTCGTCCGGATATTGGTTATGTTGTGCAGTGTTCTCAGTCAGTAAATGAACAGCCCTACACAAGACCATATGGAGGCCGTATATCGAGTCTTGCGGTACCTAAAAAGAACGCCGGGTAAAGGTTTACTCTTCGCCAAAACCCAAGCTAAGAATATGTACTTTTGTTTGGGGAAATCTAGTCACATGGCAAAGCAAGAAAAAATTTGTCGTGGCCTGCAGCAGTGCAGAGGCCGAATTTCGCTCGCTCAAGGAATCTGTGAGGGAATCTGGCTCCAACGGTTATTGGATGAATTGCGTTTACCCGGTCATCAGTCTATTGAATTACATTATGACAATCAAGCTGCAATCAGTATAGCAAAAAACCCAGTACATCACGATTGCACCAAACATGTTGAAATTGATCGCTACTTTATAAGTGAAAAGATTGAAAAAGGCACTGTGAAACTCACCTACATTCCTACTCATCTACAGGTTGCAGATATCTTGACCAAGTCCCTTGCTCGGCCTGCTTTTGAAATTTGGTTTCCAAGTTGGGCTTATTCAACTTTTATGACCCAACTTGAGGGGTAGTGTTGCAAATCTAGGGATAAGATTAGTTAGACTATTTGTTATATCAGTTAGTGTTATCCCATTATTTTCTCCGTTATCTTCTTCAGTTAGACTTGATTTGAGTAGATTAAGTAGATTAGTTTGTTAGTAATATTAGTATAAATAGAAGGTTGTGGTTACTTGTATATTCATTCAAAATATCAATAAAAAAGGAGAATTCCTCTCCATTCCCTTTCTCTCAAATCTACAGTATCTAGTAAGATTATCATCTTCAATTTGGGAACTTCGGAAGTGCTTTCATTGTTTTATTTTGCGGTGAGGTTCTGTATACGAAATTTGAATCCAAGTATAATATGCTTCCCCTTTCTCATGTCACTAGGATCTTGTGCTTCGTCTTGGTTTTGTGCGGCCTCTAGCTAAACATCGAGGCTGTGTCAATACTATTAGCTTCAATGCGACCGGTGATATTCTTGTGTCAGGCTCTGATGATAGGAGGATCATTCTCTGGGACTGGGAAACTGGTAGTGTTAAGCTTTCTTTCCATTCAGGTCATCACAACAATGTCTTCCAAGCAAAGTTCATGCCATACACAGGAGACCTGAGCATTGTTACCTGCGCTGCTGACGGACAGGTATGTTTTATTTCTGAGTTCTGTCGCACGAGAAAATAATGATCAAACCTCTTTTTAGGGATATTTACTATTTTCTTAATGTGTTATTTTTTCTAGCTTCATATGTATCTGTAAAAATTTTGGGACAGTGTTCTATTACTTGGTTGGATTCTTGAATTTAGGTGAGACATGCTCAACTTCTTGACGCTGGAAAGGTGGAGACCAATTTACTGGCAAAACATCAAGGACGAGCACACAAACTGGCCATTGAACCTGGAAGCCCACATATTTTTTATACTTGTGGCGAAGACGGCTTGGTTCAACATGTAAACCATTTTTTTTTCAAGTTTGAAGTCTTTAATGTTGACTGTTTCTGTTGATATTTATTTGAACCAGACAAAGTCAAATCCCACTTGTGCCATTTGTCTTTCATGTTGTAGTTTACTCTGGAATTTGGAACAAAATCGATTGAAAATACTTCCCAAAAGGAATTATATAGATAACTAGCACATAGCTCACGCTTGATTACAGGTTATAGTTGATTATGGATGATACTCTACTGACAAATTCATTATTTGGTTGCCTTTTATTCCCTTTTGTTTCTACCCAAAGCTTGTGATCCTAATTGTGACTCAATCTTCTGTTTCACAGATTGATCTGAGAACTGGAACCGCGTCCAGGCTTTTTACTTGTAAACCCATGCAAAACCGGAGTTATATGTCCGTCGTCCATCTAAATGCAATTGCAGTAGATCCAAGAAATCCTAATTTATTTGCTGTAGGTGGATCTGATCAGTTTGCTCGACTATTTGATATTCGTAAATATAAGTGGGATTCGTCAACTGAATTTGGTAGGCCTGTTGATTACTTTTGTCCCCATCATTTGACTGATGATGAGCATGTGGGCATAACAGGGTTGGCCTTTTCTGATCAGAGCGAACTTCTTGTGTCTTGCAATGATGAATTTATCTATCTTTTTGCCAGAGATATTGGTTTGGGGCCTGATCCAACTCTTACTTCTCAACCATCTGATGGCAATGATGTAGGTGATTCATCTGATTTTCCATCAGTGTCATCCCTCTCAAATGCCAACGCTAATGTAAATGCAGCTCCTCAGGCCTACAAAGGGCATAGGAACTGCGAAACAGTGAAGGGTGTCAATTTTTTTGGGCCTAAATGTGAGTATGTTGTGAGTGGATCAGACTGTGGTCGAATTTTCATTTGGAAAAAGAAGGGTGGGGAGCTCATTCGTGTGATTGAAGCTGATAAACATGTGGTGAATTGCATTGAATCTCACCCTCATTCTACTGTGTTGGCTAGCAGCGGAATTGAGCATGACATAAAAATATGGACTCCAAATAACATTGATAGAGCTATCTTACCCACAAATATTCAGAAGGTATGAAGATTTTGAAAATAACTGCCATTCTTATTTTGCCTTATGTTGAATTTACTATTTTATTGCGCAGTGCGCTAACTTACAATGCTGTATGAAGAAATTGTAGATGATGAACCTGGGCAAATTCTTTTCTTCTTGGTTTTTAAGATAGAACTGTCAAATTGGTTGAGTTTGAGAAGTTAAAAAGCCATTACTTTCTCGTGCTCCTTGGATAAATGATATTATGTATCACTATCATGCAGTTGTGTTGCTGCTATTCAAACAAAAAACAAAAAAAGAATCGAGATTAATTTAACCATTGTTTGATGTTGCTGTCGCCTCTTGGCAGATCTTTGTTCAAATATTGTGGATGTGGTTTTTTTGTTTTTTGGTTTTTTGAGTTCCTTGATCCTGTATATGGAATGTTCTAGATGAGTGTCTCTGTTAGAAACTGGATTAAAGCAGAGAGTGTTCTAATTTCTCTGCATTACTTATTAGGATAGGGTCTCAAACTCGATACATCGTCAAATTGGTTTCTTTACCTTTGGCGGTTTTTATGATGATGATGATGATGACCTCTACTTCTATGACCCGAACGACGATGAGGATGAAGACTATGAAGATGATGACAGCCATGATGACGATGACGATGATGATGGTGATGATTGTAACCATGACTGCTCCTCTAACAGTGATGAGACTTTGAGTGAAGAGCATGTGAAGGTGGAAGAGGAGGCCGAGGAAAATGATGGTACTGATTTTACTTTACTTAGAGAACCAGAGTACAGTGGTGATGGTGATGTTGGTACAGAGAATGGATTTGAGGAGGATGTTGATTTTGAAAATGCTGCTGATGATGATTCGTCTGTTGATCTCTGTGATATTGATGATTACACATTTTGGTGGTCGTGACTTTGAACTTAATGATGGAAGATTTTCATGAGGAGAGTAATTGAATATTTTTGGTGATGATAATGACTTTGCGCTTTCTGTTTCCAGGCAAGACCTAAACCAAAGGACGATTGGATGCACCGAGTGGTTTCTCCCGAAGGTTTGATGTTGCATTTGCTTTCGCTACAACATCGAATGGCAGACTCTTCTCCTGACCCCGATAGTAGTAATGAAGAAGATGTAGGTGTTGGGAGGGAGCTGCTGCAGCTTCTTCTTACATTTGATTCTTCATCAAATGATGACGGAGACTCCACAAGTGCCGAAGACTGTTCCATCTGAATTTTCTATTTGAATGAGCAAAGTTTGTACATAGGCAGTTCAAAAAGTTTTGAACATATTTATGTTTGCCATCTTTTTGTTGGCCTTCTTTCACTCACTGCCCTTTCTTTTTCCAATTTTTATAGGAATGCGGTTCGAGTCTTATGCCAATTCAAAATACTAATAAAATGGATAATCTGCCTATCGCATTAGATATTTAACATTTATATTTTAAATCTAATGTCATTAATTAAAAAAGAGATTCAAATATATACCTAAGCTTCTTATATTTTTAACTAGTATAATTACTTATGCTATTGCATCCCTGGGGATATTCTTTGCTGTTTGGTCCTCATGTGTGAGTTTGTCATTTCACCGGTGGTTACTTGGAAGTCATCATCGACCATGCTCAAGTGTTCATGAGTCCTGCCCTCCGGTAGCTTGGATGTCGAGTTTTTGTGCCTTTTGCTCGATCCTTGCCTCTTTGACATAGCATTTGTCTATGATCTTTTGATTTCCAACAACTTCTGCATAGTGCTTCAAACGAGGAAATTAATTTTTCGGTGCAGATATGAGGCTACGGCCATAAAAACTGCCAAGATGGCTTTCCCAATATCATATGTTATGAAGATGGAGAGTCTACAACCGTGAACTCGACCTCCTAGTTTCCTCAACTCTCTATTTTCGAGAATTAAAGGTAGGTGCATCATTTCCATTAGCTACAATGAATGCCCCGTGAATCCGAACAGTGATGTTTGCACAAGTTTGATCGTGTGATCTCTGAGATCCATTGATCTTTGAATAGTTCATCCAAGCTACATGAATCACGAATATATGAGCCACTTCATAATTAGAGATCATGACTCTAATGACGAGGGAATCGTTGTGTGCATCTACTCCACTGGGAAAATCCTCAGGCTCAAAGGAGATAGTAGGTATGACGTGCCCTCTTGTCCCATATACTTCTTGTAACGCCCCAAAATCCTTAGGACCATATTTATGCATTTCATAAATCAAACACAGGTAAGGTAAGGACCAATAGCAATGAAGTTATGACGTTATTGGACGAAGTGAGAACTCTTCTAATTGTTTATACAACTTGTATGTGTAAGAAACATGCCATTATTCTAGGTATAGATTAAAATACCATTAGCTTCTGAAGTACTGATTGTGAATGTATCAGGGGATTGCACAAGAATGTATGATGGGCGTAACATCATTGGCCAACGTCACTTCTCCCATAATTTTTATATGGTATTTCAAGATTCTAATTATAATCGGTATATTAAAATGATCGGTACACTAAAATGCAAACATTAACATTTTTTTTCAATTTGGGCAGCTTTATTTCTATCTCAGGAAGCACCCTTTCATTTCTCTGGGTTCTGTAGCCTGTGCATTGGACTTTTTTATGCAAGGTTCCTTTTATTTCATCGTTAGGAATAAACTAAAGAAAACCACTAATCACTATTTTAACTTATGATTGACAGCTGATGGGTTTCATTCTGAGTATGATCATAAAACTCATTCCCAGTTCCCCCTGAGAACGAGTTAACAAACAGCACTGTGTAGTAGCCTAAAAAGCAATAGAGAGAAATATCATTGTGAATGCTGAAGGCCTTCTAAATTTTTCTCACTCTCAGTATTTAATGTGTTAAATTCTTTGTTTAACAAGCGACTAAGCTTTCTATGGAAACGATCGTGAGACATTCAATAAGTAAATAAAAACTCAGCAATTCTAATGACATTTAAGTTATTCATTCTATTGTGCATCTTACACGAAATTATGACATTTTTTTCCAGTAATTTTCAGTGATCAAACTAGATTCAGGCTAACTCTCTGTTACATTTATTTCTTGATGAGGGATAAACCTTTATAAGTATACTCAGAAAGAAACCTGCCAGCTGCACAAGAGATTAGATTTAGATCAGATTAGCCAACATTAGTCATTTGGGGTATATGTCGTGGGACGGGTTGTTCTTACCCAAGCAAGTCCAACACAAAGGATACCGAAACCTTGGTAATCGAATGGAGGCTTCTCAGACAAAAATAAAGCTGTAAGAAGGATATGGTTTAACGGTTGAGTGATGAGTACAGAATCCCATAGTTAACATTTCGTGTTCTATAAGCAAGAGAATACAACATTGTATCACCTGACAAAGGGCTGTAAATTAATGGGGTGATCACATTAGCGAATGACGTGATGCCCAAAATGCATCCTTGTGCAAGCCCCTACAAACAGAAGAGGCAACAGACTTGGTTAAAGCGTTTAGTTTATGATAAAATAATTCCATCAAGTGATGGTATGATATTTTCTCATGGTTCTCATGATTTACACTACAATACACTACACCTGTTGGTTGGGTCCGACTTGTTTTGAAACTATGCTTCTAATCTGTATAGTTCAAAGATGAACCACGTATTAGTAAATTGTGAACGAACAGTTAATTAGAACATAAATTAATTTTGTCTACAGAGAACTCACATTCGGGCTTGTTAAAAAGAGGAATAGACCCAGCAAGGCAGCAACATAGGGTACCTAAGGCAAATTTTACAAAAAATGGTATATCCTATGTGTCCCTTCACTAAGTTATTAAAGTGCATACCCAGGTTTAAAGAGCATACCCAAGATGCCCACGCTATGCTGTCAACGAACATCTGAACCAAACCACAAAAAAAATTTTAAGACTGTAACTGATAGATAAATGTACTCCAGGATAAGCACGGGTTTATTTATGAAAGAGGACTGAACAACTCACGTTTAAGAATCCAGCAAAAGTCGCTATAGATAGCAATGTCTCCTCTCCAATAGCAGGACCAAATATAGGCATGAAGATCATCTGCACAAGTTTGTCATTTTAAAATCCAATAGACGCCACAATAAAGTAAACAAAAAGCTACAAATAGCATTAGAAGAAACACAATAGCGAATGGGAGAAAGAAAAACATTTGATAGGGCTGCTCCAATGTATGCAATAAGTAAAACGTCTGCAAATTGATCTTTCCCGAAGTGGAAGCGTGCCTTTAAGAAATACTGCAGGTGATGGTTAAATCATAAAGTGAGCACATGAGAAACTTGCTCGCAAAACAATCCCAAATCAAATGGAAACAGGAGCATAGGATACCAGTAAGCAAGTTCGAAGTCCACCCTCTGCAAGGCTATTGAAGAAAGCAACAGATGCTGCTAATGAAAAAGTAAAGCTGCAACAAGATCATCATATCATTTAGTAAAGGGAGAAGAAAGGTGGCCACAGCAATTTTTTATATCTACGTGCTTAAAAGCTTTTTTGTGTCATATTAGAGAGACTCCTGGGGCTATCAGAGACTGGAAGTTGTGCTACCATTCACATATAGAGAATATTTAGTCTGAAACAGTAGCATTTCCATAGTAAATTACTTGTCGGTTCAATATAATGATTCATCAAAGTTTCATTCCAAATGAGACCAGATATTTCATCATCGCAGTAGATTACAGAGCAACCAATACGATCAGAGGGGACACCACTGCCCCGATTTGCTCAGGCATCAAGAAAGTTAAGGAATTTTTTAGATATTGTTCTTCGTTCCTAAAACCTCTGTTCATCTGTTCCAAATATACTAGCAACAAAAGAATTTTTAAACAACTACTATCTTCTTACTGTGCATGTGGTATAGTCTGCATCAAGTTAATTTGTTCTGGAAGAACTTCATGGGATCATCATGACCAGAAGAGAATAAAATATATTGATAGGAAAAGATTAAGTTTCTGAAAAATTCAACCATTTTACCTGCTCTTTAGCAAACAAAATATATCCTTTGGTGATGGAATTTTCTTACTCAAGTCCATCTTCTCCGATTCTTTGACACTGTCTTCATTGCTTTCTGTTTCCTTCAAAATTGGCTGCTCCAAAGCATCAGAGGGGAGTTTTGTATCCTTAAGGAAAACTGTCATGTAGATTGCTGAAGCAACAGCTGCAGCTGCAGCAACCTGAATTAATTGAATCACTGGCCCGTAAAGAATAAATAGTAGTTCAAGATTGGCTTTCGCTGAAAAGCAACAGATACCCTGGGGGCTAATCACAGAAAATTTACTGGTTTCTGGACTGACCAAGGAAACACCTGAAATATCCAAATGGTGGAGAGCAGACGGGCAGCCAAAGTACCACCAACATATGCAGAGAAGATCACACCAGAGAGAAGTCCAAATGCAGAGACACGATTCCCTGCTGATACATTGTCTGCCTGAGACATACCCGATAGGTATAATCTTTACCTTGAAGTGATAACCCACAATCCGCTCCAGGAAACCAAATTAATGCAATAAAATGGGGCTCTAGTGAAATTTGAACCATCATAAGAAATTACTGCCCATAATTCAGCGAGACGCTACCTTTATCAAGCTCTCACTTTGCCAAATTTATTTCACAGATTCTCTTCCGAGCATTTTCCATTTTCAGAAACTTCACAACCCCTAACGAATTGAGAGAGAATTCTTCCAACAAAAAACTATGTATGTCTCTTGCCGAAAAAAAAAAAAAAGTTGAATGCTTTTGGCATGGTCTGCCAGAATAACAAATTAAAAACATTTTAGTTAGTTTTTAAGGAACTCCAGTAGATACTCTGACCCATATTTATGGCTAGGATACTTATTCCAGTAGTAAACTTAGCAAATGAAAGGCACTCCTCTTGTTACATCCGTGCCCTTTCATTTTCCTGGCAAGTCTTAGGGTTTAATAAATAAAATGGGGAATTATCAAACTGCATATCTCGGATAAAAGATGAAGTTACCGCATAAGCGAGAGCAAGGCACAAGGTACTTTGGATAAACATGTCAGTTACACTCTTAATGACATAGTAAGCGTAAAGGAAAAGATGAAGTTACCGCATAAGCGAGAGCAAGGCACAAGCCACTTTGGTTAAACATGTCAGTTATACTCTTAAGGACATAATAAGCGTAAAGGAAGCTTTTTTCCCTCTTCCAAGCCAACACAACTGCAACGAGAAGTAGATGATGGCCTATAACGTTTTCACGTTCACGACTGACAAGACCCCGCGAATGCATTAATTGGACCCTTGAAAGAGCTTTATTTGTACAGTTACATACCGTTGGGTATAATACCGAGGTAAAGAGGGAGAGCTAGCGAAGCTTTCCTACCATAAGCATCCGAGAGATTCCCAAGTAGCGGTGTCACGATTACAGATCCTAATCCCGAAACCTATTTGGATACAGAAATGTGATCAGAGAGAGTGTTTGGTTGTAAATTAAAAAACAAAAACAAAAACAAAAAGAAGTTGGTTTGTGACAATACTTACCGCCTGCTGGAAGCCGGTGAGGTAGATTGCAGCAGAGCATTCATCTTTTCCGGGGCATAGGGCGGCAATGGAGACGTCGGGGATCGCAGGATCTGCGATTAAATAGGAGAAATTGGAGAGAAACATGGTCACAAAGAGGTGGCTCAGTATCCGCCAGTTCTCCATGTTTTTCCCTCAGCTTGCTTGCTCGCTTCTCTCCTCATCACAATTTCAAGTTTAATATATGAATTGGTCAATTTGAAATTTGTACTAAAAAACTACACACAATTAATAAACACGTTTCTCTCGTGAATAAATAAATTATAATTCTAATCGTAACTCTTGTTGAAATTCTTTTATATGAATCCTTTCACTCACACTAATATATATCAAATGATTGTAGAGTTGTATCAGACAAGTGAGGAGCCTATGCTGTTAAAATGTTATATTATTTTTTTATAACACAATGATTCTGAATAAAATATTGACGATAAAAAAAGTAAGCAATTTGATTATTAAATTTTTATTGAGACATGACTGATGAAAGGTCACTTATCATACTTTGTTTTTTAAAAAAAAAATTGTTTATAAAATGATGCGTCAATATCGATATGAATTTGGTATGGTGAAGAGTGATCAAGGTGGGGCACGTGCTCTTCCATGCATATTCCCACCTAACACCATCCGTACGACTCCATGCAGCTCCAATGTTATATCATATCATAATCTATATTTAGTTTAGTAGTAATAAGGATAAATTTTTTTGAAGAATTTCTCCTATTTTTACTTTTAAAACCATAATATTGAGTTTTTAAGTAAAGCCATTTTTGTACTTATTTAAAATATAATACTGTAGATAATAACATTTATTTGATAATGATATAATTGTATGTTCGAATAATGTTTTCGATCTCTATCAATTTTTATTTACCAGTAAAACAAACTTTAAAATAATAAAATATTAAATTTTGCCCACCAAATTCTTTTGAAGTTTTCTTCCACTTGGTTTTGAATCTTGACCATGACCCTAAGGCCCGTTTTGGTTGGTAGGGATGATAAGAAGCGTTGATTGATTGATTATCATAACATATGTTTGTCTGGTTTTTTGGGCAAAGAGTTTGATATCTTTCTTGTCGGAATCTACTGTTCGAAGATAACCCTGTAATCGATCGGAAGCACATCAGTTGATTCTTGTACCATTTTGAACATGATCTCAAATTTAGAAAGATTTCGCACCATGGTTAAACGAAATTCCATGCTAAAATTCACACCACGGAATCAGAACTTTCTAATCTTTCACCAGATATATATGTAATCACAAGCAGCACAAGATGTAGGTTTTGATCCATGTTCAAAATAAATGGTTTGAAAATATTGGAGAAAGACCAACTGATCGGAAGATGTTGTGTTTTATTTTATTTGTTTTTGTGTTTTACAAGCGCCAGATGCTGGTTTTTTCTAATGCTAAATTTTGTGATTTAAGTGGAGGAGATTACATGAAAATAGGTCTAGGTAAAGAGGTATTTTGTTCCGAAAATTACTACCGTCTGATTTATCCCAGTAACAAAAATATACCACATACAACATAGTTTATCACAATATACTACACATCCTTCCATATCAACCGTTTAGTAATGTGTGGACCAACTTTTCAGATCAAGACATACATTGAAAAGGAGGCATAGCATCAACCAATAGTTGGCCAAGAAAATTGAACAAGTTGTAAGAGAAAATCCTACGGTCAAGATAGATCAATTGATTAGAAGGGAATGTGGCGTGGATGCATGTTAGCAAGTGGAAAGGTGAGGACTAGAGAATATGCTCTTCAGAAGAATATCAGAGGGGTTGATAGTGTGGAATACGAGATCCTTAGGGATTATTGTGAGACAATGTTGAGGTATAATCTTGGCAGCCGAATATTATAATAAGGACTATAAAAAGTTGTGTTGCACCCCAACATTTGGGAAGCTATATTACTATTTGGCTGGTTTGAAAATGAACTTTTTAACCATTTATAGACCAATGATATAGGTCTTGATGGTTACTTCCTTAAGACCGATTTTTATTGGGAATAAAGACGAGTTCAATTCAGTGATTAGTGAGATTGCTAAAAAAGATCCAAAGTTGATTCTGCTGTTGAAACAGCCCATGAGTGGCTTGTAAAAGTCCCTGTCAATCATTGGGCAATAAGCCATTTCATAGCCCATGGCAAATCGAATGTATTAGTGAACAATATATCCGAATCATTCAACAGTTTCATTCCTAACATCTTCAATAAGATTGAGAAATGTCAGGACATATCTAGGAGTTGTTTTCCAATCTACTCAGGAGACCTTGAATATCAAGTTCAATATGTTACTGGCTATGGTGTTGTGAGGCCGCATGTTGTTAATTCAAGGAGTAAAGCATGCACATGTGGCTTGTTTTTAGTTCCCCCATGAGGCCGCATGTTGTTAATTCAAGGAGTAAAGCATGCACATGTGGCTTGTTTTTAGATCCCCCATGCTGTCATGCATATGCTGCAATAGCTCAGACCACACAAAAAATTGAAGATTTTATTAAAATTTTCTACACAAAGCTTGATCAGTATTTGAAAGGATACACAGTTTATTCATGCATGTGTGTATGTGATGGGTTTAAATTTTTGCAGATGTTGTTCAATCAATGGCACTTAATTAAAACAGACCTCTCTTGAAAATTTTAGAAAATGGCCATAGATCAGAACCCAAAAGACATTATGCATAATATGATATCATGGGCTACTATGTTGAAACTATAAGTCAATAGGGCTAAGACAAAAGGGCTGGCCTGGTCAAATACATTTTTAAGTGCTATGTTATATCACCCCGGAATATCGTGGAGTGTTTCATTACAGATTAAATTTATTTGTTTGCATCATAAAGTTAATACTGTTACAGCACTACGTATTGTCACTCTTATATACACGTAATAGCAATACCAGTACGGATTTAAGATTTTTACATTGGAGAGAAAATTTAATATATAGTTAAAAAAATATCAATTCGAAAACTCGAAATAATATAGGTAATTGTTTCTTATTTTTAAAACATCGAAATAGTTTTTTACAAATATTTAAATGTAATATATTTTTTTTATTTTTTCTATATAAGAAGTCTTTACGTCGTTAAATGCAAAATATGCATTGATCTCAAAAATATGAACTAGTACTTATGTTTTAGATGAGTTGAAGGGATATTTAAACTTGCACAAATTTTAAACATTGACGGGCGGAAGTATGTCAAAGGTTTTATTTTGACATTTTATTACTCTTTAATTAATTACATACCAATATATATATAAAAAAAAAACCCTTTTGGAAAAAAAAGTAGAAGAGATGATGATATGTTATTTATATATGTATGTGTGTACGTACGGATTGTTTTGTATCTCTCTCTATATATATATATGATCCATTTTGTAGCCATGATTTCAGTTCAAATAAGTTGATTTTAAAGTTTAAATCATAAAATCTTACGATAGTATATTGCCTTCATGGGAAGCAACAGACGACATATATCCAATATTAATTAATTACTGAGTATCGTTTTGGCAACCAACGTAGCCTGGAAATATTGCTAGCCAGTTTATTCATTTATTTGAACGCCTGGCTCTCCGTCTTAATGAGTTTTTACTTCAAACCACATATGAAAATCCAAGGAACTCATCCTCTTTATCAGCTACGAAACAACAATTGATCCGTAAATATTATGGGAAAAGGAGAAAATTTACATTCGTCGAATACAAATCCATACATTGTTTTGATTAATTATAATAATATATAGCACGAAACCGTCCATCGATAGATTATCAAAAAAATGGAAAGAGGCGTATATAATTGATATTTAAATTAAAACTTATAATGTTGATAGATAGAATGGGATATATAGGAGATTTATTAATGAGCTCTCGGAATTAGAGAAAATCATGCATGAGTGAACAATGAACTCTAATGCTGATTCTAATTTAATTAAAAACAAAAATTATAATAAATAATTTAACTTGAACGAAATGGAAATCTAATTAAATTATGAACTCAGATTTAATTTCCCACTATATATATATATATATATATAAAATAAAATCATTAATCTGGCCTTTTGTCGTTCAGATTAAAGATTGATTTTATTATTTATGTCCTCCTCGCTGGCTACATCGGATATTTAAGTTACGAAATTGAATAACAAAGAGAGCTGTGTTCAGCCAACTTTTTCACCACCGCCGCCGCCGCCATTCTCCTCAGAGCCTTCCCCGAAGCAACGCCGGGCCACCACCAAAAGGACGTCGTTGAAGCAGCCCAAGAGCCTGCAGCACGTCTTCTTCAAACCCTTAAGAGAGAACACTCCGCCGCCGCCATCCCTCGTCTCCGCCATCGGATGCAGGTACGCCCACGCCGCGCACTGCACCAGTGGATCCTTGATAGGAATGTCCCTCCACCTGTCCACCCTAAACCCGGCTGGCGGCGTCGTGGGCGTCGGAGAATCCGGCAACAAATCCTTCAAGCTGGTGTAGCTCATGCTCCGAAGATCGACGACATTCACACCGTAGCCTCCATTGGGTAACGGAGTCAGAAACTGGGAATTCAAGGAGGAATCATGGTTCTGAGTTTGAACCATTCTGAGTTGGATTACACAAGCAATTATTTCTTCATTGCAATGTAATGTAATTACGTAAATAAGTTGGTGGGTGAGTGTGCATGTTATAGGAGTGGGGTGGTGGGTTCCACGCCCTGGAATCGATGACACGTGGGCATGGTGTGTTGGAGGGGTGGGCCCTGTTGCGTGGGTTGTGTGGGTTAAGCTTTGCCTGCATTTTTCTTGTGCGGAGGCTTTGTCTCTTTTGAATGGCAAAAAATGTTTTTTCCCTCGTTATTCTTACTTCAGATATTGAATTTATTATATTTGATTAAATGATGGAGCAAATGGCTTGATGTGAAATAGTTCAAGTGTGGTTCGGAAACTTAACTCGTTAGGTTAGATGAGCATTTTGAGAAGTCAATAATTTCGAAAAGACAAATTGAAAACTTTTCGTTCATGTCTCTTGCCGTAAATACAATAGTTCACATGATCGATTTGATCTTGCATATGTATCTTGTCGAATAATACAATAATTAACTTTATTGACAAAACGACAAGATCGAGAAAACGATATCTAATATATGCATGCATGGACAATTAACGGTTATATATATATATATACAAATCCGATATCTTACATACCTAACTTCCCCACCCCTTTACCCAACTACAACGTGGCACCATGGGATTGGTCGAATTCAAAAAAATTATTGAAGTTAAAATGTTGGTCCAATCACATGATGACACGTGGCAGTCGGGGGGGAAGGAGGTGGGGAAGTTGGTTATGTAGGATATCATGTCCATATATATATATATATATATATATATATATATATATATATATATATATATTTAATTTTGAGCTCACTCAAACAATCTCTCTTTTTTCCTTATATATATATATATATATATATATATATATATATATATATATGTTAACGTTTGACCTCACGACCATACTCCCTATTATTCATCCCGCTTCTTTGAACTTTCCAACATTGACCAAGGGTTGACTTCTTTTTGCATAACCCAGTTGTTTTTTACACAGAAATGGAAACCTTCGATTGTCTTATAAAAATTCTCTCTGTCCATTTTGCTATAACTGATCCTAATCCCCATAAATGTTCGTCCAAGTTGTCTCTTGGCTCTTTTGATAAGATCTGGACAGTGGTTTATAGATGACTTGTCAATCTGAATCTCTAATCTGATCGACTCTGTGTTGATTCTATCTGTGCTGAGTTGTCCGTGCTGAGCTGATCTCCCGATCTTATCTGAAAACTGAACTCCTCATGTTCTGTTCTGAAATTTTATCTGTTCTAAGCTGAAATATGTTCGTGCTGTTCTCTGAGTTGTCTTTGCTCTGAGCTGTTCGACTTCTTCATACAACTCTGAGTTGTTTGAGTTTTTGTGCTACGATCTGGTCTGTGCTGCGCCAGTTAGTTCAGCTATGTGCTGATCTGTGCTCTCTGCTATTCTAATCTGAACTATGTTGCTGTGTTCTTCCTCTTTCAGCTCTAGGCTATTTCGTTTCTTCATTGTTTTGCTCTGAGTTGTTTCTGCATTTCTTCTCTAAGCTGCTCTTGTACTCATCTGCTCTAATCTGCTTCGTTCTTCTTTGTACAGCTCTGAGCTATTTCGTTCTTCTATGTACAGCTATGAGCTGTTTCTGTGACGCCCGAACCCAACGGGGCCACGAGGATTGGGGTAAACAAAATTTTCGAATCAAAGAAGGGCTAAAAGATAATTTGTTATAAGCTGCATCTCTTATAACTCAAAGGAAACGAAACTCAAAACCAATTACGAAATTTAACAGGTACTCAGATATGCGCGCTACTGCTAAAAACTTTTGCGGAAACAGGGTATTTTTCATATAACTTGCAATTGCGGTTTACAACAGCTGCTATTCGAGATAAATATACAACCATTGCTACTGATTTAATACAGCACAACCTAATCAAAACAGTACAACTTTGACACGGAAAACGTAGGCCTTGGATAAACACAACGCCACCCATCTGCTGATTCAAGTTCCACCTGCTGTTCCTCCATCAGCTGTCGTACCTGCACCATTTTAAAAGCTAGTGAGCCTAAAGGCTCAGCAAGTAAAATCTGAGTAGTAACAATTTCATAAAACGCAGGCAGACATATATACAATGCATATGTTAAGGAACTTCCATAAACACTGTTCTTTTCGTAAACAGTTCAATAAACATTTCAATGGCAGAAACAGGGGAAGATAGCCCAGTTTCTCATTTCTTTCAATTAAAAGCTAGTGAGCCTAAAGGCTCAGCAAGTAAAATCTGAGTAGTAGCAATTTCATAAAACGCAGGCAGACATCTTTACAATGCATATGTTAAGGAACTTCAATATACAGTATCATTTTCATAAACATTTCAATGGTAGAAACAGGGGAAGATAGCCCAGTTTCTCATTTCTTTCAATTTCATTTT
>KQ999837.1:162277-181225 GCA_001598015.1 Dorcoceras hygrometricum | reverse complement strand
CTTATCAAAGGAAAGCAACTGCTGATACTAATAAAGAAAGACGCATCTGCTGATGAACAGTGCATCTGCTGAATTTTAGAAAAACGCTTGTAACATCAAAACAACGATCGCGCTACCAGTCGTTGCCTATTAAACCAGACTTTATACTGATCTAACTAGCACTGCTGATTACACAAATCATCAAATCCTGACATAACTCGACATTTGTGATATCAGAATAATAACAATGTCATCAGCTGCTGCCTATCAAACCATACCAACGATTCAATCAGCAGCTACCGATTTCACAGTTATCAAATTCTAATATTACTGCTATTTCGAGAAGAACATTCATAACATTTCTGGAATTGAATTCAAACCCTCAGTATATTTAAAACATCATAACTTTATGAAAATCATACTGGAAGCATCATAAACATCAAAAACATCATTTTCGAACCCATCTTTCTTTCCTTTTCATGTCTAAATCATTTCTACATGAACTTTAAATATGTCAACAATAAACAGGCAAGAACATTCATAACATTTCTGGAATTGAATTCGAACCCTCAGTATATTTAAAACATCATAACTTTATGAAAATCATACTGGAAGCATCATAAACATCAAAAACATCATTTTCGAACCCATCTTTCTTTCCTTTTCATGTCTAAATCATTTCTACATGAACTTTAAATATGTCAACAATAAACAGGCAAGCAGATCCATTAAAACACAATATATGCTTCAAATGGTGTAGAAAAAGATCAGCTTTTACGTGCCTTGATTTGAAGCTTTGCAACCACAGCTAGTTCCTGCAGAATCCTCCCTTTTGAGCAACACACAAATTCTTCTGGAAATTTCTTTGAAAAACACTTTAAAACTTTTCTTTGCAAATGATACAAATCTTACTTTAGAAACAAGTATTTATATTAAAGGGATTAGTGGCAAGCTACTTGTGAAATCAAGCATGACACACTTCTAAAAGTTAGTAAAATTCCCTCCATATTATTTTAATTTGTAAAACACCAAACCCTTTTCAAAAGAAATCATTTTACCTCCTTAAAACATTTTACAATCAATTTCAAACCAACTTGTGCATTGCTCTTTGGAGTTACCTGCTGGTACCAGTCGCAGCGCACCATTACCTGCTGAAATCAATAATTCAGCAGATACATAACATTCAAAATTGCCAATTGGCCCATATGATTAATAGAATGCATAAATGTGGTCCTATGGATTTTGGGGCGTTACAGTTTCGTTCTTCTTTGTATAGCTCTGAGCTAATCCACGTTTCTAAGCTGATCAATGCTGGAACTTGGTGCTTGGAACAGATTTAGTCAGCATATCAGCAGGGTTATTATCAGTTGACGCCTATTTCCATTTCAATATCCCCTTGCTCCACCAGGATTCGAATGAAATGCATTTTAACATCGATATTATTTGTCCTCTGATGGTGCACCGTATTGCGAGTCAAGTGCATAGCACTTTGGCTGTCACTGATTATACGCTTGTCATTTATATTTACTTATAATAACTTATTTAACTTGAATGAAATTATTCTCACGTGCACTTTTCTAAGTAAAATAGTTAGCGTGTTAATGGGCTAACCCCTTGTATAGGTCAGAGCTCTTGATCCTTACATGTTTTAAATCGAGGATATGCACGAGTAGGCAGGAGCCCGGGAGAGAGGACTTATATAACGGACTAACTCAAAGAGCATACTCCACAATCAGTGTGGAATATGCTCCACACGTGAATCGAACCCATACAGCTGGAGAAGGTACTCCCACATCACCCAAAGTCTTACCAATTCGCCTATACCCCTGGGAGCCACGTGCACTTTTCTAGTATTTATAAAAGTGTGAACCACGGTTAAAGTTTTTTACTATGAATTATAAACTAATCCATGCTATAATATATACTTACCAATAAATATAATTAATGGATAAACATATAACAAATTATGAATGATATATATATATAATTGCACATCGATATTTAAATATTCTATTAATAAATCATGATTATATATTTTTTAAGTTTAACAAATTAAAAAAGCAAATGTATATGAAATGAAATTCTTACTTTATATAATATTAATAAATTATAAATTGTTAAGTTAAACTTGCATGAGTAAGAGTAGTACTAGGATGGTGGCCTCGTGGGAAGTTCTCATATATCAAACTGCTGAGTTGCGCCACTTGAACTGGTTGCTAGGTGGATCTCAAAAGTGTGACGTCAGATTTTAATGAGTAATACTATCCATGTTGGGATAAGGCCGACGGTAGGGTAATGGACAAGACTGTTCTCTAGGGATAGGAGACAACATTAGAGTTAAACAAGCATCGTCCCAAACTTATGAGCCTAAGAGGCCTATCCTAACGCACATAATAGGTGCACACTGTGTTGCCACATGTATAAGGAAATAAAGTTGCATTGGGTAACAATTATAGCTTATGGTCCAGTGGTAAGCGTTTGATCCTAACAATTGGTATCAGAGTGAGGTCAATGGTTTGAGTCTCCGTAGAAGTTTATTCTCGCTTGATCCTAACAATTGGTATCAAAGCTAGGTAAATGATCGAGTCTCCCGAGAAGTATAGAATATACTTCTTGAGGGGATTGTTGGTTAAACGTAAATGAGTTATAGCAGTACTAGGATGGATGACCTATTGAGAAGCTCTCATACATCAAGCTGCTGACATTGCATCACTTGATCTAATTGGCTAGGTAAGCCATAAAAGTGTGACATACAATCTTAACGGGTTTATTATCTCTGCAGGGTATAGGGCCGACAGTAGGGTAAGGAGTAAGATTTCTTAGATATGAGACAACACCAGCATTAGACATGCATACCTGGATTCATGAGCCTAATAACCCGACCCAATGCATACAATAGGTGTATTTTACACTACCACACGTATAAAAAAAACTAAATTTGTACCTTCGTCTAGTGGTAGGCGTTTGATCCAAAATATTTTTATTTTCGATAAATTCACTATTTCGAAAATATAATTATTAAATTAAATATAAATATAGCATATTTAGAAATTGTAATATAATATTAAATTACAGTAAATATATTGTTATTCGATTTTGTATTAGTAACTCGGAATTTTATATTTTTGGTGATATATGTTGGGGATCAAAAATAATTTAGAGAGAAGTAAATTGTTTTATAACTTTGGATCCATGAAGGAGTGGATAACCTACCAGAACCAAGAGTGAGTTATGCACTTTCTAATGGGGTTGAACGAATCATATGCGCAGATTCGTGCACAAATTCTGATGATGGAACCGCTGCCAATCATATCGAAGGTCTTCGCACTTGTTGTGCAAGAGGAGCGATAGAGATCTATTCACCATGGAGTTGCCAAAGCAAGCGTCGATCATTCTGTCAGTCTAAATAATGTGAACTCCATGACAGCTTCCAGGTGTCAAAGTAAGGAAAAGGAAACAAGATTGTGTGCTCCCACTGTCATTTCAGGAACCACACTATTGACAAATGCTATAAGCTCCATGGATATCCTCCAGGACACCCCAAGCTGAAGCAGCAGCTGCTTCAAGGTAATGCACAAGCTCACCAGATTTCCAGTGTTGCGTAGGATCATTTGAGTGCAACCGGGGATAATTTGACTCAAAGCCAATGCAAGCAGCTCATTGAGTTCCTGAGCTCTAATCTTCAGCTCGTACATAACCTCCACATGGAGCCACAGCAGTAGGAATCCACCATTTCATGTCTCACTAGTATATGCTCAACCATATCTCATACTCCTATCTTCACACAAACAGAATGGGTGATGGACACAGGAGCAACTCACCACATTTGTTGCTCCCTGTCCCTGTTCCATTCTTCTATACCAGTTAGTTCCAAGATCACACTGTCCAACACCTTTATGACACCAGTCACACTTATTGGTTCTGTTTCCCTAACTAATGATTTGATTCTCAATGATGTTCTCTATGTCCCTGAATTCCAGTTTAGTCTGTTGTCGATTAGTTCCCTCACCAATAATCTTGCATGTTCAGTCTCTTTTATCTCTAACTCTTGTCAGACCCGGTGCACAAACAGAGATAAACCATGTAATTAAATAACCGCGGAAGCATTTAAAAGTGGTTAAAATTTTTCGCTTTATCCTGACTTAGAAAACATAATTTAAAATACACTGATAATCAAGTATTGGTTTTTACAACAATCGGATAAACAATCATCAGCAGATACAATAACAATTACAAGCATCAAATGACTCCCAGACAACATAAGTATCGACTCAGCAATAGAACATTACCTCAGGACATTCCCCTGTGACGACTCTACTCCTTAATATATATATAACTGGGACACTCTATCCACCTCCCGGGACACTGTCAGCTACATCATCTCCACGACCAGCTGAGAAACCTGGGAATCCTGAACAACACACATGCAAACAAAACAACCAGCCCTAGAGAGACAGGGGTCAAACCCCAGTACGGAGAGCAACTAAAACAACAATTAGATAGCAACAGATATAAATGCACGTGCTATGCATGAAAACTGCAGAATTCAAGGCAGCAGGCTACAATCGAATCAGGAGGCCAAAGGAGCTCAAGAATCAGCTCAAACCCCCCCTTCTGAACTCCTAGGCCTATTTTCGATCCTAATTGATCCTATGAATTGGTATTAGAGCCTGAGTCATCTAATTATCTACTTACCTTTGACTCTTTAACGTGTTTTCTTCGTTTTGACTGAAGTTCTACCCAACCCTTCAACAGTCTCAACCTTTTCACACCGATTCTTTTCTTGAATCCTTTCGCTTGTGTCATGTAATGTCCTATCAGTGAAGATCTAGCACTACCATTGTTGTCTTGGCTCAATTCTGCCAATTGAATGTCCATGACTCGCTTGCCCAACTATATGCACGAAAGTCAAAGTTTATTGGTGTACGGATGCTTCGGTTGCTAGTCATCATATAAAGTTTTCTATACAGTTCTGCACTTTACAGTTTGGGATCTTCTGGACTTCACTGCCCATATAGTTTTTGTATCACTGCACTCGTACCTTTTCTTTTCCACCATTTCAAGATATAATGCTTTGGAAGTTGTTGTACGTCCTTCATCCCATACCTTAGCTCATTGTACCCCTTTTATCCAAGATCCACTCTAAGTGCTCAATAATTGCATTATTATGTCTAAGTTGGGTTTCATACAACAGAATCTACGCTTTGTGTGAGTTGTGTGCTTCTCATACCAAGCATGAAAGCCTTCCTCATGAAACAAGCTGTTCATTTCTCCCTTATACTGTGCAACCATTATCTTGTGCTAGTAAAACTCTCCATGCCTCCTTGAACCGGGTTTCATCATCATGCAGTACATGCACCTCTTAAAATCAGTTCAGAAATGAGAATCATCCTTCATAAAGTTTATTAAGAGTTTGTTTCATGTGCACAATCCATGGAATATCTCAGGCATCACCTCATACAAGGCCTTTACCATAGCTTGATCCCCGTCAGTGAAGATAGTGAGAGACGCTTTTTGCTTGTGTGCCTCTAAAAGGTTTTCAGATAGTTATTGGCATCTTGCCAATTTAAGTATATATATCATACCATGTTAGTTTGTTGTATATCGGAGACTCGCAATGTCTTCAAATCTTTTACGTAACAATTGAAGTTGACGCAAGTTATTTCATTTAATTACTCGAATGATAATAAGAAAGAGCGCAAAAATGTAACCGATGGAGGTTTGTGTATTAACTACAGGGTTCATTTAGATGAGAATAATAATAACTATTATTAATTAAAATAATTAAAAAGCCACATTGTGAAGTTGATGGGTGCTCAAACCCACTTGATTGTTAGTCTCACTCCAGGAATTCGCGATTTGACTTAATGTTTGAGTGATACTTTTGAGAGATTGGCAGGTCGACAAATATATATTTAGTAAGACAGATCTGGAATAAGAAGATATCAAACGAGTCATTTAGCTGCAAGTGGAACAACATAACTACTATTAGTTGCCATCTTCCGAGTCCTCCCTGTGTATAAGTTATGGTGTTCACATCAATTATTTGCCGCCACCTTTCACAGATATGCTGGGAGTACTCTGACCAGAGCTCACAAGATGTGACTCCATGAACACCACCACAACAGTGATGTCATCGTGGAAGTGGCGACGAACTCCACGCTCGATTCTCTTCAAGTCTGAGTACCTCATCTCCCTCTTCTTTGCTGCCTCTTGTAATGCTGTTTTCACTAATCTCCTGGCAATCCCCTGCATCATAAGTCCATTATCCTCCTCCTCTTCCAAGGTAATATTGATCAAGTGAAACAAAGATAAAAAAGCAGGTAAATTAGATAGATGCTTTTTTCTTGAACTGGATCGTCTCAAATCCAAAAATCATACAGCTATAACGATACAGGTAATGCAAAGTTCAAATCATAAATCGTGAATGCAAAATATCTTACACTGCGTGGATTATTTTGGACTATATCAACTGCTTCTTGGTTTGTAAGGTGCTCCCAAAGGCCATCAGATGCAAATATAATGAATTGATCATGTGGTAGCAGCTGGTGCACAGAAATGGATGGTTCTGAGCTCAAAATTGGTTTTCCAAAAGGTTCGCGTACTCGAAACTTTTGATACAGAGGCTCCCTGTTGAACTCAGCATTTTTCAAATACACGTCTCCAATTGATCTCGTGATCTGTGAAACAACACCACATATATCAAGCATTGATCCTAGCAATCTTTATTTGGAGAAACGATCACAGACCTGTATAAGACCCTTTACACGCCACACATTATGCTTTAGGACTACAATCTCTGAGTCCTCCGGGTGCTGATATTTTAGCTCCTGTCTCACAGAATCGATGCTTGCATTATGCTCCGCTGAGAGTTGAACGGCGAGTACTTCGCCGGTAGACTTGACGAGTCTCCCTAAAACGGCACGAGAATCGCCAAGATTGGCAACATAAAGAGTTCCACTGCAGATTATTCCGACAAGACAGCAGGAGCCAACTGCTGCAATCTGTGGTTTCAAAGCCCATTGTCTGCTGACAACAGAGAAAAAACCATCTTCTGTTGCTTTAATTGCTTTCCTAATAACCTCCACAGACATAGATTGGTGTTCCGCTGTTAATCCTGCAAAATCCGAAAATAAATGCCAAAACAATCAGAATATGAAGTTAAAGCAAATCAAATAAAGAACTTGAACTAGCATGTTATAAATCATCGAAAAAGAAAATAAACAGATTAACATCCCATCATCGCACTCAATCGGAATTAAACCGTCCGAAGATGAAAGCAACTCTAAAATTCTTATAGATTTGCATATGACATACTCTTTATATGCTGGAATAGCTGATCGTTGATGAACCGAGATGTCTCAGGACCGCCATGTCCATCATAAATCCCAACAAAAGTTCCATACGGCCCCGAGGTATTCAAGCTCAGACAACCCGATTCGAGTTGGCTCTGATCCTCAAGTAGATTATTAGCTTGAACTACGGCCATAGAAAATTCTCCATTGAAATGTGATCCAGAGTCCTTGTACCATAATAGCCCATCTCGACAGCCACCAGTATCGGAACCTGTGTGAATATTTCGATCCGAGTTTGGCGGAAAGCAGGCCCGAAATAAGTTCATTGAACCTGATAACATCCCTCATCTCATCCAAATAGTCCACATCTGAAGAGCAGCACTTTTGGTAACTTTGGTCCAAATAACCTCGGAGCTATGTGTAGGAATCTAGCAGCATAATCCAAAACAAATTAGATAAAGAGTTGGGGTAGCCATCTAACAAAGCGAACAGAATTAAACACATACGTTGGCCCCGACCTTTTTTCAAACTCCGCTGAGAAATGCTAGCTAGCAGATAGTTAACTGCAGTAGAACAGAGACAGAGAACTCAAGAACACAGCAGCCATATAAAATCTACACCGTGGAAATGGCAGGCTTTAAACAACAAAAAGTGTCATGCTTCATTAAGACAGTTACTTGGTCAACCAGTTCATATCCATGAAGGCACACCACAGGCCCAGTCCCCCCAGAAAATACGAAAATGGAGGCAAAAAACAAATCAAGAGAAAAGAAAACAATTTCATGGAATCATTTGGAAAAAAGAAAAAGAAAAAAAAAAAGAAGAAGCTCCCTCATCCAGAAGCATATTCAATTCAAAATTAAACCAGATTCTTGATAAAAACAAGACATATTTACAAAGATGCTACATATTGATCAAGGGGAGGAGGATCTGAAACTGAGGTAATTTATGACCTGTGGATTCATCATTCAACGAAACAGAAAGCAGCCGTGAGTAGTGTTATTTCACAGCAACAAGCAAGATGATGAGGATGATGCAGCACTGATGGAAGGAGAGACACTAAGACTCAACAAATAACCAACGAGCGATACCAAAATGCTGTCGAGAGAGAGAGAGAGAGAGTCGTATTATTTACTTATTAGCACATGATTTGTTTAGGCTATGCCCCGCACCATTAAAAATAATAACAAGGAGCTTCAGGGTCTGGCTCCACGCTCACCTCCGCCAACACCATTTCCTAATAAACAGGAAATATTTGTTTTCTTTTCTTATTATTATTATTATTATTATAAATGTAACACGGGAGGAATCAACGAAGCTGGATAAAGATAGATGAATATCAGCAGTTGCATGTTATTTTCCATGCTATCGGCTTCAGCACACACGTGGGTTTCAATTCAAACAAAATGAATCCACATATTCTATTTGGAACTTCTAAAAAAATCTGAATTTATAATTCAGGGAAAAAAATAAGACTTTTTCCTAGTATTGAACTTGGAACACGGGAAAAGTTTGAAACATTAGGTCCCAGATGAGAACATATAATATTATGCTGTGCATGACACAAAATCAGTTGTTTGGATGTCACTCTGTTCACTGTGGTCTTAACTGTAAGCTTTAAAACCAACAGTAAAAAAAAAACTAAACGTTTTCGAACTATATATTTGAATTATCATGGAACGATTATCATTCTTGGTTTGATTAGGAAAATAACCCATTGATGATACACCAAGTCCTGCTTAAAACCATAAAATCTAGTATCTTTATGGATTTCTATTGTTTGCAAACACACAAAAAAGACGAAATCCGAAAAAACATGTAAACTCATGCGATCCACAATCTGGTTCATTTAATATCAGTCTAAAATAGCTATTAAAAATTATAAAATAAAACGATCTAAAATAAGGCCTACGAAAGTTAATTAGCCTTTTCTAAATAAATCATAAATTAATTATTGATCTAGTCAAATTGATCGACTTCAACTCTCGCATTCAAATTGGTCCGAGTTGCTTGTTTGAGTTTCTTACTACATAATATATTCAAGCTATCGAAATCACGTGGACGTAGCTCCTATAATTTTATTTCAGTATTCGGACTTCATGCTTCTTGGCCTGTGATGTTGATCTAATATGCTATTCAATATTTATTATAGTGATCATAATTTCCAATTAATATAAATAATATATATGGGGAACACTGCATTATGATAAAGTTGGGAATTATTGGGGTGGCAAAAAGTGTGGTCCGTTTTTAATTAAACGAAGCCAACTTCTTTGTGTTGACTCATTTTAATATTCCGCCGTCTTTTAATTACGTTCGGATGTTTGCCATTAAATGAGCTTGCTTTTCTCTCTTTCTTTTTCAAGATACAAAAAAAAAATTTAATATAATACATAGCAGGGTATTGGCAAAGAATATATGCAGAGAAATAAAAACAAGTTAATTTCTGTAATTTCATTTGAATGAGATGTTTATATGTGCAGTTATGATTTAAATACGTATAGAATAGAGTATATTGCTTATATTTATTGATAGGTTAGTTTATTTGTAGCCACGAAGTTCAATGTCTAAAATTGTTGACCTGAATGGAGATCTAATCATCGCAATGGGGAAATAATTTCCGTAAACAGCCAAATGGATTTATTAGATTTTCATATTGAGTTGTTTCTGTCAATTGGTTGACTTGAAAGAGCAGTCAGTTCTTGGGGAATAGCCAAATGGCTTGGATAGAGTTTGAGATGAGAGTGTACGTAACACAAAAAGTAATTATAGTGCAAATAACATCATTTTATGAGGAAATAAACCCACTACGTTTACATATGTGGACCATGTGACAAAATATCTGTGAATTAATGTTTGTAATATGAGGTAAGGAAGTTAGATGGTTAAAGAAATTATATGGCGAAACTTGTGCAAAAAAATTAAAACATTAGTTTTAAATCTTTCCGTAGGGAAGGGATCACCTTTCTATAATTCTACCATTCTATAATATTATAGGGCACAACACATATGGTGTCCGTTTGTACAGTTTTTTTAATTTTTATATTCAAATAGGGGTTTGGTCATAATTATTAAAATTAATTATAGGTCAAAAAGTGGAATTTGAAATGGTAAGTTTGTATCGGGAATCCTACAATAAATGTAAAAATAAAAGGGGGTCATACTACAATTTGAAATTATATAAAAAATTGGGGCTGTTTGTCTCTGTACTAGAGATTCTTAATATATAGTAAATATATAATTATAATGAGTGTAGTTCATAATTTTTAGATGAAGTTAGAATCTGGGAAAATATCCGTGAATATGGGTAGAAGAAAGTTGATGTATACACAAACCTAAAAAAACGTGTATGTGAATAGGTCCACCAAAGCACAAAAATCCCTCCATCCATCAAATTTATTTAAATAACTAGTTCTCGTCGGTTGGGTTAGGGATGTAAACAAATCAAATGCTTCATGGACTATTCGGAGCTCGACTTCATAATAGTTATTTCTACTTCGTTCGTTAAACTTATCGAGTCTAAGTCGAGCTCGATTTTAAGAATATTCGATTCATGATCTCGCAAAAATGTATACTAATAGGTCGCGAGCTCGAGATCTGCTCATTTATGTGG
Organism: Dorcoceras hygrometricum; assembly: GCA_001598015.1. Lineage (NCBI taxonomy): Eukaryota > Viridiplantae > Streptophyta > Magnoliopsida > Lamiales > Gesneriaceae > Dorcoceras > Dorcoceras hygrometricum. The sequence goes on along the minus strand of KQ999837.1, from coordinate 170,338 downwards.
CTCGCGGGTGTGAGCTCATGCTCCGCTCATTTATGTGGGTCACAAGTGCGAGCTCGGCTCGTTTACTTGGCTCGTAAGCTCGAGCTCGACTAGTTTAGGTGGCTCGAGCCCGAGAGCTCATGCTCATGTTTGACTCGTTTCGGTGGCTCGCAAACATATGCTTTTATATGGCTTGCATACATACATACAGTACATTAATTTTTTTAGAACTAAAATATTTTAGAATATAATATGTTAAATACAATATAATGAGATTATATGTAGGGACGGCCCAATGTAGGGGCTGGGCTGGGCTTCAGCCCAGGCAGATACATGGGCTTATATATATAATATTTTGTAGTTTGCATGAAAGGCTTTTGGGTTTGGGAACTGTATCAGATCCCAATGGTGCTTCAATTATGTCATGTTCCGGTGGTTATCCCTAGGGGTGTCAATTCGGGTGGTTCGGGTGGGTTCGGGTCGGGTTGGGGTGAAAAGTAAAAAAAAAATTCCCAACCCGAACCCAACCCGAACCCGAATCTATATATATATATATATATATATATATATATATATATATATATATATATATATATATATATATATATATATATATATATATATATATATATATATATATATATATATATATATATATATATATATACTTTTGTTTAAAAAACAAAAGAAAAAAATCTCTAAGTTTTGGCCATAGCATGTAGCAATTGGCTAATTTCCAATCACCAAACGATCGGCTTCATCCAAGGTTAAGAATTTGAAATTGGTAATTACGTTGTTACTTAGCTTTTCGCAATTTTTTTTATATAATAATTTATGAAAGTGAAGAAATGAAGAGATACATATGACACATAAAGATGACAAAGAAATAAGTTGTATTTAACCATTTAGGTATTAGATATTTTATTATTTTAGATGATTTAGACAATTAATTTAGAGGGTTGAAGATTTATGTGCTTGTGTTTAAACTATTCAATGTTGTGATAGATTTTCAATTGATGGAGTTGAATAACAAGTTTACCGAACAAACAATAGAACTACTAACTCTCAGCTCAGCTCTAATTCTCATGGATGCATTTAGATCTTTTAGTATTGAGGATATTTGTATGCTTGCTGAAAAATTTTATCCTCAAGATTTTACTCAAATGGAGTTGCATTGAGAAGACAATTGGAGCATTAAGAGTATATGGTGGTTTATCATATGGATTTTCAGAATATCAAGTGTATTACTGAGTTATGTCCACAGTTGTTTCAAACGAGAAGATCAGAACACTCTTTTGATAGATTGATTCGTTTGGTGTTGACTTTTCTTGTTTCTACAGTAACCACGGAGTGAGCATTTTCAGCTATGAATCTTGTTATGACGACTCTCCGTATAAAATGGATAATGACTTTCTGACAGATTGCATGGTTATTATATTGAGCGAGATGTTGTTAATTCAGTGGATTTTGAATCTATAATAAATGAGTTTGATGAGAAATCTCGTAAAGTAAAACATAGTATTAATTATTTCTCCTAACTACTGTACTTAAATGACCTTTATAGTTGTTCTATATTTTTATTTTATTATTATTAAAATATTTAGTTATAATATTATATGATCATGTTACATGTCTTTGAAACCTAATACACAAATTTTTGTTAATAAATTTTATGTAAATTATTAATTCTATTTAGCTTCTCAGTCCCACTACTAAAGAATCCTAGTTTCGCCTCTAATTATATGTATACTTGTTTGTTTGTTTTTTTTTTTTAGTTATTTTAGTTCTCTTAGTTGTTTAGATATAGTTTTAATCTTTTATATTTAATTTTTACAATTCTTTTTCTAACGGATGTAACTTATGCATCAAAAATCAAACATGCGATGCATAAAAGCTTGACTCAAGCTCGAGCCTCGTGATAAAAGCTTGAGTCAAGCTCAAGCGTTTATATATCTTAATGAGTTAAGCTTGAAACTGAAACGGTTTGTCTTAGCTTGGCTCGACTCATTTAGGTCCCTGGGTTGGGTGCTGGATCAATTTCATTGAAGGTTAACAAGACTAACATGCATATAATTTCCTTGATTTGGCTCTCCTGACCCCTAGTTTACGGGAGAAAAATATTTATTAAGTATTATATTGCTTTAGATATCTTATTAGGTTTCAAGACGTGGAATACTCATATCTCAGTCAACGAACAAATGATATATATTTAATTTGTTTTCCAAAATATATAAAAACCATAAAATAATTACGAGTATTTAGATATAAAAGTTGACTTAGCTACAAAAATAATATATTATAAGCAAATCACAAGTCCTCCACGTACACGTCATAGTTTTATATTGTCGTCGTGATCTCTAAAATAGACCATCAATTATTTCATTTGCCCCAAAAAGGATTTAAAGGTAAATTCTTATTACAATTTGTTAGATTTCTAAATGAATATATTTTAATATCATACTCCATAAATCTACGTATTTTAATCCCATCGTCCTCAGTTTATAAGAGGTTTTTAACCATAAGGACACCTGCAATGGTGTTAATAGACCATGTTATAACTGTTTTTAATGTTAAAACCAATGTGAGAGTAGTGTTATAGCATTGCAAAAATGCCACGTCGTTTAACGCGTTCAAAACTTTGAACGCGTTAATCAATGCCACGTCAGATAATCTAATTAATAAATAAAAAAAATGAAATTTTTCAAAAAAAAATGTTTTTTTTAATTTTTTTTTGTGAGTAAATCCCAACGCTAGTTGAGAAAATTAATATTTTATTAAAAACAATTTTTGTGAGTAAATCTCAACGGCCAGTTAGAAAATTAAAAAACTTATGTTGTAAAGAGATGATATTTTACAAATAATTAAAATACTAATAATATAAATTAAACTTAATATAATCATATATACATTGTTTAAATGATCTTAGTCACGAGTGGGGGATTGTTGGAATAAATGAAAATTCTTCATATGCCCGTGACTCTTCACATGCCCGTGACTCTTCACATGCACGAAGAGACACAATATATTGATTGTGTATTCAATATAGTCACTTGAAGAGTCACACATTTCCCTATATATAGGAGCAATACTCTTCATTCCAAACACAACCATTCACACAATTCTCTCAATTCTCTCAATTCTCTCTACGTTCCCACGCTGATACAGTGCAGGTGCGGTTCAGTTCGCCGGTGTAGCGTAACCTCGTACTTTCGGTTAGCTGCTCAGTTCCGTCGTTGTACCCTGGGAAACAGATACCACGCGTAGCTTGGTCTTTGGAAGCACTGGTGCGAGGTGAATCTGTTTTAAGGGAACTGTGTTAGAACACATGCCTCGATTTACTTTCTATTCCTGACGTTTCTTCAATCTGATTATTTCTTGTTATTATATACTGTGTATGTTATTACCATTACTTTGCCTAATAGATTTTTCCTGCTAACCTGTTATCAGTTTAATTCTTTTCAAAGGATGAGCATGGCGGTGTGGACGACGGCGGGGCAATCAAACAAAAATTCCATCTTTCCTTAAAGGATTAAAGAAATGGTATAAACCTAAGATATGTTGGCAGATGATATTGATGACACATGGGGTATTCGAATGTCAGCAAATTAATGTAATTGAGAAAAAGGTTGATATTAACAAAGTTCGTAATTTATCTTTTTCAGATTTATCTTAGAAGGGGGACAGATTAAAATCCAATATGGTAATATAGTCGGGTCGATATAAACATAAAAAATATCTAAGGATTTTTATGAGGCCTAATGATCGTCCAAAAGCTGTCAATATTTGGTATGACTTTGGGGCTCTTGCCTTAGTTTATATCATTTCTCTTTTGGAAATATCACTTCTACTAAAGTGGGTCGAATAAGTAGTTACAAGATCTGGGAAAATAATGAATATTTGTCAAGGGAGACATGTTAGAGTTGTATTTTTCAGTGCAACTCCAGAACTAGTAGGGAAAGACTCACATTAAATCTTTCATTTCATCAAGTTAAGAAGCCCGGATACTAATGCCCAGAAATATATTTAAAGATCCGCCTCACCAAATGAATATGACAAATCGACTACAAGAGCGTGTGGAGTATGGGCCTGTCTTACAGAGATGGACAAAGCGAAATTTCATTCAAATTCTATCAGAATTTAGTGAATGGGTCCTTCCTGTTAAATAACATGATCGGGAAAACTACAGGGTTTGCGGAAGAAATATTTGAAAGAAAAGAAATCTACATGGAATAACAGAAATCTATGTGGAATAAAAAGCTTTCGGGGAGCAAAAAGAATCGTCGAACATTCTCTAACATGGCACATGTTGGAAGATCGATTGAAACAATATGTTCAGAATGCTCGAATCAGAAAAAAGCCGAAATTTAGTAAGAACTTTCACCCAAGATCTGACCAAGATCATCTTGCAGAGACAAACCCAAGAGGTGAGGGGTCCGTGAGGTCCGATGATCCTAATCATAGATTAAGCCTCAATTAATCATTTATTTTTGTGTCTGAAAAGAAAAAAAAGAGTTAAATATGTGAATATTCAGAATATAGAAACTAATTTGTCACCCGAATCTCACTTAAGAAATCTTAAAAATAATGTCTCATATATATAGAGCTAGTCCTGCTCAAATATTCATGCAAAAAGCTATGAAATAAACAGCATACAATCTTCCAGATAATAGTTCAATAAAAAAGTATACAAACAAACATCAAATCATCATCAATAAATACTAATAACTACACAGAACATTTCCTGATAGAATACTAAATAAAAATATATAATATACCAATATTTGGACGCTCGATCGACACCTCAAAGGACTCAACTAGCTGACTGTCAGGCCCGGTGCACTAAATCAAAGATTAGGCACACAAAAACACGGAAGCTTAAAAAGTGGTTAAAATTTTTCTTTTTGGCCTGACTGAAAATCTATCAATTAAAATAGGCTCCTATTTAAAATAAGACTTGAATCAAAAGTCCGCGGCAAATATCAACCACAATAATATATACATGCATACAGACTCAATCGAATCAAGAATACAACAACTACACAAGGCATCCCCTGGCAATGACTCGATACTGCATATATATATATATATAACTTGGAACTCATCGCCCTCGGGGTCTCACCAGCTGATGCCTTACTCAGACCAGCTAGTCTACCTGCAAAGGCCTGCAATGGCCAACACACGACCAAAGCAGCCCCAAGGGAAAAACAAAAAGACCTCAGTACGAAGAGCAATCACATACAACTATCAAATCAAGCATGAAACATGTGTCGTGCAATGCATGAGGGCTAATAAGAAACATCGGTAATCAAGACACATCGGCTCAGCTGACAGATCCAATCTCAATAATTATCGGAATCCAAAACTCAGCGACTCAGTGGCAATCACGACTCAATGAAAGCATTTGGATTCTCAGGCACGACGACTCAGTCGGTCAATCACGACTCAGTGATTATTCGGTATCAAAGGAATCAGGCTCAAGATGATGTATATGTATGCAATGCCAATAACTCATGCAACAACATACAATAAAACACATGCAGCTCAGCACGGCAACACAAAGCAGAACAACATGCGCATCAGCTATATAAATTCATACGCAGGTAATAAAAGCAGCACAGATCAGTCTCTACCATGCGATCCTAGGTTGGGCAACTCAGCTCATAGCCAACAGCACAATAATAACAAGCAGCGCGGCAATGCAGCTCACGCATAGCAACTACAGCCACACCGCACGTAAACAGCTTAGACACAACAGGCCTAACGCATGCAAATCAGCTCGGCTACTCAGCATAAGCACCACAGATTACAGCACACGATAAGGCTAAGGCAGCTCAGCCTACAGCCACCACGTTCCACATGCTTATCTCGAAGTTGTAACTACAAGCTCCGAATTCGTACCCTGTGCATATCTTACCAAAATACCTCAGCCCAAGGCTCACATTGGAACAGGAAGCACTTGATGCAACGTTCAGTCCTCGGCCAACAACTCAGGGCCAACAGCTCATAGCAAAACCACATCAGGGTTATAAATTTGAACAATATCTGAGAAATCAGCTCAGCTCAAGCTCACACAGCTCTCGGCCAAAGCTTCACAACATGGCCAGCTGCTACACTCAACCTCAAGGTCCAATCTTACTCAAGTTAAGAACAACTAAGGCTAAAAAACAACCTTAACAGTTTCGGTTACCTTAAGCAGAGCACAATTCAACTGGAATTCATAGCATACGGCTCACGCAGCTCTTCAGCTATATCCTCAGTCCATCCTTTTCCATGCCTCCAACTGGTACTGAAATGTTGTCCCTGAAGAGAGGTTTCCAACCGAGGTACCCTCACTCAAAACTGAGCGGTCAATCTCCGACAATCGAAAAAGAAAGATATCGGGTGAACAGTAGCTACTAGCTAGGATTTGGGGAAAAAATATCTATCAGGAGCTTCCAGAGATAAGGGAAAATGTGGTCTAAATTAACTAAGTGGTGGTCAACGAGAGGGTATTTATACTCACTGCTCAACAGATCATGGCTACTGTGAATTAAGCACAGCTCAGGCTTCTTCACTGTACTCAGCCCTGCGCACAACTCAGCACACACATACCCAGCCCTTGCATCCAACAGCTCACACTATGCAGACCACGCTCTCGACAGACTACGGCTACAGTGGTATCAGACCTCCCTCATTGTAATTCAGCCCAGGCAAAGCAGCTTCAGCTTGCACATTCAAAGCAGTTCCCATATGTTCAACTTTCGTAGCTGTTCAGTTCACGTTTATATCTAGCTCACGAACCCAGATCAGTTCTAAGCTGAAACCAACTTACACTCACATCAGAAATCCCAGAGCTATTCACCTCTAAATTATTGTCTCCAAAACAGCTTGCGGCAGAAGACTCCCTCAAGTCAACGAAGCAGTTCAGCTCAGATCACATCTACAGTGTCTTCAATCAGCTAAGATCCCAACACTGTTCCAGCTTAGGCACGAAGACACATTTCTGCTCACGTACCAACAGATCACTCTTACATAACAGTTCTCGCGCAACTATCAGCTTTCACTGACCAACTCAGCTTATGCGCTCCGACTAGCTCAAGCATTCAGCTCAGCTCACGGTGTACAATGGTCAGACCAGCTCACAGAGTGATCCTTACTAACAATCTTCTCCAAGATGTACGTCTCAATCAGCTTACAACCAGGCTGATAACTTCTAACATCTCAGGCACTATCCGTAATCTGGACATCAACAAGTCCCTAATCTGAATCCGGATTACTCTGCTTCACGACCAACTATCAGCTCTGAACCCAGATTCATAATAGCAACTTGGTTCAACTCACAAACCCAGCACAACTGAACAATCTAATCCTTACCTGACAGTCACATCCTTCCTGGTCTAAATCAAACAGCCCACACTACTGTACTTTGAACCAATTCGCAGTAGTCAAAACGGCACCCTTAAACATATCATTTTACGGGCTCTTATCCAGCTTATGGGCAAATTGTCCAGCATAGCATCACACAGACCAGCACAGCTTCACAGTTCAGCTCAGAACCAAAGCTGTTCTTCATCAACAGCTAGTCACACGCTCAGATCTCACTACCTCGCTACCAAAACTGGAATCCGACATCAGCTATCACAGTAGCAGGTCAGTCCACACCAGCTCAGCTCAGCTACACTGCTCATTTCTTCCAGAACATCTTGTGCATACTATGCACCACTCTAAGCTGAATTTACATTCGATTTCTCACCGAATCTACACACTCAAACAGAACAACATCAAGAAATAACATCTAAGTTGACACACTCCAGTCAGCCCGTCTATGCTGATCCAGCTCAGGTCACCTACCTGTTTCTCATCCAGCAGTACGTACATCAGCTTAGCACACTCCGCTCAGCTTACACCGACCAAATCAGGTCAACTTACGCACTCAGACCTCAAGATATGTACTCAAATCAGCTCGCAGTGGTCAACCCAGCTAGACCCGGCCACGGGCCGGTTCCGGGCCGGTTCCGGGTCCGTAAATCCCGGAACCGGAACCGGAACCGTGAGAACCGGTTCCGGTCCGGGTCTGGAACCGGCGGTTCCGGGCCGGTTCCG
>KQ999837.1:124052-160827 GCA_001598015.1 Dorcoceras hygrometricum | reverse complement strand
GGACCGGGGGGTCTCCCTTTATAAACAAATTTCAAATTTTTTTTTTTTTTTTTTTTTTTTTAATAAAATTGTGGAACCGCCGGGCCGGTTCCGGGTTGACCCGGCGGGTCGCCGGGTCGGCCAAATCATAAACCGGAACCGGCCCGTTTTTGGCCGGTTCCGGTCCGGGTCCGGGTCGAAACCCGTTGACCCGGTTAACCGGCCCGTTGACCACGGGCCGGTTCCGGTTCGGGTCCGGGTCCGACCCGAACCGTGGTCAGGTCTAAACCCAGCTCTCCAGGATCAACACAGCTCACGACACAACTTCATGCATAAAGCTGTATCCAGCTTATGCCTTCATCCTAAACTGCTATCAGCTCAGATTGCTCCACTAAACTGGTTCGTGCTACAGCAGCAGCAACTCAGCTCCCGTGTCCAGCACAACTAAACATATCACATGGTTCATCTACCAGCTCGCACCCGATCTGGTCCAGCTCGCAGTTACTCAGCAAGCTTCCAAGCTGAATTCTACAAACTATACATCCAGTGCCCTTCGAGCTGCAACAGAAATTCCAGCAACCTCAACAGTTTGCTCTCTTATGACCAGCTCAGGTCACTGAACCAGCTCACACAACTATCCAGCACGCTACTCAGCTGGATCTCGCAAGCTATGTATCCATCACACTCCGCGTGGATACAGTTCTCTAGCAAACACGAATCAGCTTTCACTCCTATGATCAGCACAGAACCCTGGAACAGTCTACACCGGTGCTGATCTAAACTGAAATCCAAAGCAGCTTCCTGCATCATCAGCTTAGCACAATCTGCAGGATCAGCTGGTATCCGATCTAGTCCAACTCAGTCGATGCTCCATAAGCTGACGATTATTTAATAACTAATCCGGACAGATTAGGCCGTTAATCATCTCGGTTAATCACGGTCCTCACACTGACGCTCCTCCCGATACAACCGAGCCACCTGGATGATCTGTAAAGAGCACCAACACGACCAAAGCATCCCAAAGAGGACAGGGTCAAACCCCAATAAGAAAAACATATAAAACAATAACAATAGAAAAAATGAAATAAGCTATATGTGCAATGCGCGTCAGGTTTAATAAATTGGGTACCAAAAAAATCAGAGGTCAGAAGAAATAGTCAACAACAACTGAAGTGGCTACATCATCGAGTTTGGGAGCTACCCGGGCCGTCTCAATGAAATAACTGAGGTGTGCCCACTCAACACCACTAACCGTAATAACCATAGCATCGAGATTTTGGGAGCTACCCAGACCGTCTCAATACACTCATCGTGAGTGTGCTACAAAATACACAATTCTACGAGATTATAAAAAAGATCTCCTAAGGTCAATTTAAAAGAGGCCAAAGTAAGTAAGGCTCAACATGAATGCATATGCTCAATACCATGATATAAAAGTGCATCAACACAATCATCAAATATAGCAAGAAATAGCACGTGACATTCAAAAAACATAAAACATATTTCAACATCTATAAAAGCTATAAGTACGCGTTCAATTCGTACCTCGAAGTATTTGACTAAATACCTCAGTAAAACACAAGCACCGAAACAGACTGCAAACACTGGCGGCAACTGACAACGATGATAGGCGGTGGCAACCGGCGACGAGGACTGGTGACGAAATAGTGACGACTGCGACTATGGTGGCGATTGCTCTGGATTTATCGAAAGTGACCTAGAAATGTCCTACAACCCAAAATACTCCAAAATAGACTTCAATTTCTCAAAAATTGAAGAATTCCGATCGAGTATCATCAGAAAACTTCAAATGCTCATAACTTGCTCAAATGAACATCAATGTAAACAATTCTTATCTCAAAATGAATCCAAGGAGAAGAGCTACAACTTACAATAAACGGTCACCAAACTAGTGAAGCCAATCAGCCAAAATTTGTGAAAAATCATGCACCTTAACTACCATCGATCTCCCTCCTTCGGCCACCTCAGGTCGGGAGACTAGTCAAGAAATGATTGGCATGAAGAGAGGATTCCAAGGTACCTACCATGCTCAAATAGGAGTATCCGATCTCTGGAAATCACGAAAAAAACGTCCGGTTGGTCGGAGTGCATGTGTCGTTGTGTGTTTCACGTTTTTATAGATTTTGGATCCCGAAAAGTAACTTTGATCCAAAAGTCTGCTTTCTGTGCAATCCCAACTCTTTTGTGCATTTTGACTATAATGTTAGGTATTTACAGTCGATCGTTACACCATACAAGTCACGTTTTTCCTGAAGACCCAAAACAAAATATTCCTCGACAAAAACAAAGAGGATATGCAATCAACCACTACTCACTTAGTTGAAGACAAGACAACCAAACGAATAATAAAGGGACACTTGGCAAGCACTACAAGATTTTTTGATCAAGGCTGAAGTCCCGGGTTAGAATCCTCTAAGACATCTATAAATATATTGTTGGAAGGAAGTTGAGGACATCGAGCATTCTCTCCAATTTTCTTTAAAAAAAATTCAGTTGTAATACTTTCAGTTTATGAGAAACGTTTTTTCTTCTTCCGATGGGAGGTTATTAATGTTATGATATGTTCATATCTGAATAAATTACCAGAGCCCTTTATGTATTATTTTAAAATTAAATCTTTTAATCCATGCCTTGAGGTAAAAACGAAATAAGGCTGTGCTGAGTATTGTTGACGGAATTCATGGCAGGAACCATCAGTTGCAACTGTATGTTAAACTATACGAAGCAGTTTGTAAAACTTGGTGACAAAACCCGTTAATATTTCGGTAAAAAAAAGTATAAGAGTTAAATAAAACAAGGCTAAAATGGTAGGAAAAGAGAGTTAAAATAAAGAAGTTGTTCTAGGTCCAAACAATTTTTTTCTGATATAGTGACCAAAGTAAATTTGAATTTGGATTATGAATTTTAAAACAAATTTGCCCAAATATTTGTAATATTTATTTATTTTTGGTTGGGCCCCGATAAAAAGATCAAGCCCACTTTTTAAGCTGACAATTGCGTTCGTTCCCTCGGTAGCTCTTCGTTAAACCCTCGACATTCTTGCTTGGTTCTTGTGGTGAAACTTGAATTAAGATTTATATATGTAAGCATTTGTATGAAATTTCGCCATGTTTTGTGGGTTTTTAAAGTTTATATATTTCGAGTTTTTCCCGAGATTTTTTTTTCCCTTCACCCGCAGACGATTAGTTTTTGCTATTCGATTTCGTTACTTTGGAAACACTTCAAAATTGCAGAAGGTTCCCATTTTATGAGTTCTCTTTTTCTTGTCTCTATGTTCACATTGATATGTATGTTCTAGATCTTTTACATTCATGTTTTCCATTTTTTGTGCTAAAATGCATTTCTGTACATAGGATTTGCTCATGCTTGTAAGGAACCTGGGAGCTTTGCAATTTATTTTTGTTTGGTGATGTTGTGTGTGAATCTTTAGCATTTTGAAATTTTTTTGTTTTTAGCTGTGCCACTGGCAACATTATAATTACATTCATATTATCATTCCTTGAAGTTTTGAAGGAAATGTGCAAAGGAAGGCACATGTCATAGTTCTCATGAATGATGGTATAATTTGATTGTATAGAATGCTACTTCCTCTACTCAGTTTTTATCCACTAAATGGGCTCAGTCATTTGATCGTATCATGGTGCTGATACCCAACCAAATCCTCATCTATAATTAAATGAATTTTTATCCTGTTTGATTTCTAATCAAGTGTTCTTTGGTCTTTTGTTTTTCTGGGATAGCTCACGTGTTTGCTATGTTCTCATATCCCCGAACTGGGTCATTTACTAGCCTCCTAAGTACATGTTCGTACCATCTTAATCGATTCTCTCAAATTTTTTCTCAATAGACACACCCCTACTTTGTCTCGAACATTTTTAATTCTTATCATTTCTATCTTCTTCCTCACATCCACCTTGACATTATTATCTCAGCAATTCTAATCTTTTTGCTAGATTCACAGCCTAATGTTTAGCTCCATAAAACAGAGCAGGCATATCTGTCGTCTCGTAGAACTTCACTGTGAAGTTTTAGAGATAGAGATACCTTAGGTTCACCAAGGATACTGAGGCATTCCTAACCATCATTCTTGTACAATATACTTCTTTACCAACCCCTCCATCCATATGCGATAAGGATCCTGACACTAAACTCTTCTCTTTTCCTAAACATTGTTATGCTATATCTACTACTGTTAAAAATTTAAATCCACATGTTATGTCTTTACTCTATTAAGCGTAAAATCTTTTACTTCTAATTTTTCTAGCCAAATTCGAGCTTAGTGTTTAATTTGTACTGTCTCATCTACCAGGACCATGTCTTGTGCAAAAAATATGCACCATGATTGTATCTTGGGATGTGTCAAGTGAGTTCAACCACGACCACTACCAGTAATAAAAGATGCTGATTTGGAGCTGATCTTTGATGTAATTTTATCTTCAGAAGAAACTCTTTGGTTAATCTGCCTGGAGTGTTCATGCCCTATAACTCAGACAATTTGTTAATCTCTTTTTGTTTTTTGTACAGGAATAGAGTACTACTTTCCAGTTATCTGGCATTTTCTTCATTTTCAATATCATGTTAAATAACTTCTTGAGCCATTGAACACCCTGTTTCCCTAGGCACTTCGCTATCTCAATCGGGACATCATCCAATCCTAGCTCTTTCAGTTTTGTCCTTCCTTTAAAAAGCATGTTCTACATTTGAAGTTTGAATTTCTGATAATAGTTTAAATTTCCGTATTTCCTTGACCTACTTACATTACCTAGTCCTAGGCTAAGTTGGTCTAAACCTTCATTAAAAGGTTGATAAAAGTACCTATCAATGTGTTTTAGATTTTAATATTTTTTGGTGCTTGCTGCAGATAATTGGTTGCTGTAAAGTTCTTCGTGTTACTCTAGTTATTGGTTGATCTAGAATGGATTTTGATGAATACGAGTATTTGGAAAGTACTGTTGAAAATCCAGAGAAGAAACCTTCGGAGCTTAAGGTAAATGGTAATCATGGAACAGTTGGATCTGAAGAGAAAGATCTGAATCGGAAGCTAAAACAAAGACATAATGCCGATGATTGTGATGATTCCAATCACCCACCTAAACGTCCCAGGGAAGGCAAATATGAGACTTCTAATCGAAATAGAATGTCTCATCAAGGTTCATCTTCAAGAAATGAAGACGTTGAGAATGACCAGAATAATCTGAATATCAGAAACAGAGACAAGGAGGAAGGGAGTGGGAGAGAGAGAGGCAGGAACAGACACCGTGAAAGAGAAAGAGAGAGGGAGAGAGACAAAGAAAATGATCAGAACAGGAACAAAAGAGATCCTGTCCAAGGCTATGAAGGGGGAACTATAAAGGAAGGGGAGCGAGATAGGTTGAGGCTGAGCAAGAGATTTCCAGAGAGGCATCCAGGTGAACTGGAAAAGGAGGTTAGGGATAGGCAACGTAATGCGGATAAGGGTAATAAGGAAAGACGTGGAGTTAGGGAATTCGCAGATCGAGATCGTGACACCAGGTAACTTAAGTTCCTAGTTCTTTATAACAAAGTCATAAATACGGAATGTTTAACTTGATATGCATTTGAACTATAAACTATACATGTATCTTTGTTTTGTGCACTAAGCTGCTTTATATGGAATACATTACTTGATCGACCTTGCTGAGTTTTTATAACAAAGTCATAAATACGGAATGTTTAACTTGATATGCATTTGAACTATAAACTATTACACGTATCTTTGTTTTGTGCACTAAGCTGCTTTATATGGAATACATTACTTGATCGAACTTGCTGAGTTTTACATGGTATCTATGCTGCCGATATATCCCTTAAAATTTTCTAATAAAGGTTCTGGGTAGGGGTGTCAATTCGGGTGGGTCGGGTGGGTTCGGGTCGGGTTGGGGTGAAAAGTAAAAAAAAAATTCGCAACCCGAACCCAACCCGAACCCGAATCAACCCGAAATGGCTCAACCCGAACCTGATTTTTTTCGGGTGGGTTCGGGTTGGGTTATCGGGTTGGAGTGTATTTTAGTGTTAATTTGGATTGATCGGGTGGGTTCGGGTCGGGTTGAATAAATTTTTTTTAAAAAACTCCCAACCCGAACCCGAACCAACCCGAAATGGCTCAACCCGAACCTGATTTTTTTCGGGTGGGTTCGGGTTGAGTTTTCGGGTTGGGTCCGAATTTGACACCCCTAGTTCTGGGCATGGATGTCGTATTATAAAATGGATAATAGACAGTAAACAAAATCTTAGCAAAGGGCATTTAGTTAAATATTTAGTGTTTGAAATGATTTAAAAATTATTGTGAATGGAGGGGATTATGTCATTAAGGTGAAAGCTATAGTAAATGGTAAAGTCAGTTTGTCGTTTAGAATTGTAGAACTCAATGCACATTGATTCCACCATGAACAATGGAGAATGAGTGCAGCTTAGTTCTTAAAAATTGACCTTGTACTTTATTGGTTGAATATTCTAATGCCGATTGCACAAATAGGCGTTATTCTTTTTCTTGAAATATGTATGTGTATAAAATATTTTATCAGCAGATTTATGAAGTTATATTTTCAAAATAATTGTCAATAAATCTAATATTTGGTTAATTTAAAAGCAGCTGTATGTAACATTTATTGCTGCCTTTTTTTATCCTGAACTGAAACATTTTTTTCTTAGTTTCTTTTAAATTTCATCAGTTGAATCCTTTGCAGGCTTCAAAAGTGAGTATGTGGGTTCATGGTTGCCTGCTAATATACGGAATCGGGGTCGATGGCATTCTATGCTCAATAAGCAACTAATTAATCAGTAGTAACAATGAAAAAATAAACATGTATAAAAAATAACTCCAGGTGAAAAATCGTGATCTTTCATACATCATGTGTATAGTTAATGTTTAATTTTGATGTACACTCTGGAAATTCATACGCTAGGAACAATGTAGTGATTAATTCGTAGTCTAAATCTTGGTTATTTTTTTGTCTACATTTACATATACTAGAAATTATACACGGCGGATGATAAATTACGAGAACACTCCACTTTAGAGTGTCCTTGAGATTAAAGTTGCTTGGACCTCTAGAATAAGGCTGCCCCATGTGAATGCCTGTGCAGGGGTAACATTTTTGAAGTGTATGTAGGTTAATCAATGTTTCTTATCAAAAGGATAAAGCCTACAGCAGTTATTTCAAGACTTTTTTTCTTATTACTTAGCTATTGTGTTCAGCCATTGTGAATGATGGAATAATTATGCATTGAATTCCGCCATTCTTGATGGAGGAACTGATTCTGCCATGCAGAATGAAGTTACCTTGTTTTGGTGAATCTCCTCCATGATAATTATTTTATGATACTGAATGTAAAAACCCTTAACAATGGCCTAAACCATTTTCAAATTCTAAACCATAAAGTGCCCAATATACTACCACCGTCAGACCACGTGAAGTCCCATTGCAACAGACATGAGGTCTATAGAAGTTGACACCTCGAACTTTTGAACAAAAAGTTAACATTGAGATACCAACACATTACACATCAACATGGTCCTAATTCCAACAGCTTTGATCCATACCAGTGCCAAACACCAGGGTAATGTTTAGTGCAGAAGATCTGAAATGATTGTTCTTAATTGATTGTGTGGTGGCAAATAGTGGGGAATTTATGGCAGCAGCATGTAATTGAAAGTTTAAAATTGGCGCTGACAATTGTGGAGCAGTATGGTGCAACAGTGAGTCCTGTCACTTGGAAAACATTGCTAGCGTTTTTGACAGAAACAATTGGCAGAACTTTATGAAAGCATGTATGTGTTTGATGTTTGTTGAGATAGATGGCATGTACTTTGTTGGTCGCAATGTGGGCTTGACACACCAAAATACTAACATGGATGAAATGAGGGACAGTTGATGGGCTTTAGATATGATACTTGGTCTTTTTGGATGAAAATAGTAATTTAGTTAGCTTCTTTTGTATTTGTCAACTTTAGATGTGCTCGTTGACATGAAACGTTTTGTGCCTAAATTTTTTTCTGCCGAAACTAGATGGTTTCCGTTTATAGAAGCTGAGTTTCTATCTTATCTATACTTTTCTTTAGTTTGAGATCCCACTTGTTAACCCAGCTTGCCTGGAACTCTCTTCTCGTCTTTCAGCTCACTTTGGAGATCTTGTTTTACCACTCAGAAATTTAATAGACCTAGTATCGTAATCATCTACACTATGTACAAGAATTCCTGCATGTAGTGTTCTAACTTTGGTTGAGATTTGTTGACTTGGATATGTACCTGGATGCCATTAAATTACATAACTTTCCATTAAGCTTTTTTCCTTGTTCTTTTTCCTCTCTCCCCTTTGTAGACTTGTCACACATAATTCCTCCCTTTCATCAGTTTAAAGCAGCATTTAAATCATGATGATTGATGCTTGATTTTTATTTATGGATTGTACATGTTTTATATTTGTGAATCTGAAAATGTCACTGTTTGTCAGTGTTGCTGTACCCTTTTTCCTTGTAAATATAAACTAGCTATGCCTATGATTTTTACATATTTTGCTCGTTCATGTAAAATATTGTTCTTTAATATGGTGGTGCCAAATGTAACATTAGGTTTGCCATAGAGGGACAGGACCGTTGTTAGTTCAATTCCTGAAGTTTTTCCGTGTTCTCATTTCTCTTAATTGGCACTTTAATCCCAGGTTGGTCTTATTGCTTAATCATCCAGAAGTTTCTTGTTTGACCAAATGTACAATAGCTGTACAGCATATTGACTCTCTGGAGTTGCCTGCAGGATTATGACCATGGCTTTGGCCTCTTTTAAGCATACTGGAGAAAATTTTACTCACGTTTTGGAATTACTCTTTTATAAATGTGGAACCTTCCACTTGATTGATTACTTTGTAAGGAGGAAAGCATTTACTTATACTTGGCTGTACCATTTGTCCTAGATGCTCATTATGGGTTAATAGCAAGATCATTTTTATTAATGTTGGCGTGTATATCTAACCTTTCATGTTTTTATCGCTCTACAGAAGATACAAAGATAAAAAAGACGAAGCACCAGTTGCTGATCCTGAACGAGATCAAAGGACGGTTTTTGCTTATCAGGTACTTGGACCGCAAAATAAGCATTTGTCTCTTGTTTGTTTTATCTGGAGGCTCTAACTCAGCCTGTTACAATTCCCTAGATCTCTTTGAAGGCAAGTGAAAGAGACGTCTATGATTTCTTCTCTAGAGCTGGCAAGGTTGTTCTCTTGTTTTCATGAGTCATTTTATGTGATCTTTCTAGTTAAAAGGTTGACTTAAAATTTTCCTTTTGGTCTTGGTATGCATCATACTGTTGCATCATTCCCACCTAGGTAGCAAAATAGTTTTGTTGAACTAATCTTGCGTTAATGTCTCATTGCTCCCCCTAAGATATTTGTTGATAGAAATACTATGTATAACAAAGCAAATGAAGCTCACCATGAAAGCTAGATTTCATGAGGAAATTCACGTGACTGGTTCCTTGGAGAGTTCATCTCTTCTTTTTTTTTTTGGTTGATTTCACTTGGAGAGTGTTGATTTTGTTTTAACTTCTTTTCCATGTGAAACTTCATACTCTCTACTTTTTACTATTTTGACGTAACTTATTTCACTAGGTTATGAGGTCGGAGATGTACAGCTAGAACAACAGGTTTTATAAAAATTGATAAAACAATTTTGATTTGATGTTTGTAGGTCAGAGATGTACAGCTAATAATGGATCGCAATTCCAGACGCTCCAAAGGATTTGGGTAATCATTGCTTTTTAGATATGAAGCTTGGAAATGTTAACTTCATATCCTATTGCATTTGATTAAGTATAATTATTTCTCATGTTTATGGCTGGCTGTGCTGGCAGTTTACTTTAAATTATTCTGATGTGTGTTGCTTGGGTTTGAGGTTTCACTTTGTAATTAACAAACACACGTACAACTGAGAATGTCTAAATTCTTGAATAAGTTTGGTGAAGTCCCTTTGGACTGAGATTAAACTGGTTAACATGAGAATGCACATTATTTTTCCGCTAAGTTTGGAACTCTGTAAGCATCCAGTAGACGTTTCCAAGTCAATTGATTTTTGTTGTTGATGATTATAATAATTGTCAGTTTAAATGTGATAAATTTTATGTATTTGCATCTAGATGTTGCAAAAATGTGCCGGGTTATAGTTAAATGTACTCTAATATTATGCATTATACATGAGTATCTGAGCATTTCTTTGAGTCAGAGATTCCTGATATTATACCTTTTATTTTGTATTATTCAGATACATAGAATTTTATGACGTCATGTCAGTTCCCATGGCAATTGCTCTCTGTGGCCAACTGCTTCTTGGCCAGCCAGTGATGGTTAAACCATCAGAGGCTGAGAAGAATCTTGTTCAATCTACCTCTGCGGCTTCTGGTGAAGGTGGACTTGGTCCATATTCAGGGGGAGCTAGAAGGCTGTATGTCGGTAATCTCCCAGTCACTATCAAAGAAGATCAGCTTCGCCAGGTGTTTACCTTCTTGCTTGTGATTTAAATGGTCTAATTTATTAGGCTATTCTATCTTATGAGTCTTAACTGTTCACATTTACATGATGTTTAGGTGTTTGAACCTTTTGGAGCTGTTGAACTGTTACAGATGCCCACTGACCCAGGTACTGGGAATTGCAAGGGCTATGCATTTATACAGGTGATTTTTATTTGCCGATGCAATCCGTCAACTTTGATTGTGGCAGCCTGAGGATATTTATGCTTCTAGTATGCTGTTTCCTCGTGCAACATAAACTTGTCATCATAAAGAATATTGTCACAAGCTCATAGCAAATACCTATCGAACATTGTTTCCTTGCAGTTTGCACGTTTAGAAGATGCAAATGCTGCTCAAAATCTTAATGGGGAACTGGAGATTGCAGGTCGAGCAATCAAGGTGATGAAACTTCCAATATTCCTCTACATTAAAAGTTTTCCTACCCAGACAAATGTTTAGGTGTTTTCTCTGTTTCTGTTCTATCTTCAAGGATGATTAAATGTAAATAGTTTCACTCTTTTGAATGGTGAACATATTGGAAAGGGTTTAGAGTGATTTAGATTTCTTTCAACAACGTAATGTCAGAGTCTTTTGCACATCATTTTTAGGTATTATTGGTCTCATTTAACTGATTGAGAAATTACCAATGACCGGTATTTTCAGTATAGGGTTCAATCACTATAAAAAAGTTTGATACCATATGCATCTTTCTCTTCTCATTTGTTATTTGTCCAAATGACTTTAGCATAATCCCTTTTGGTTTTTTCTTTGTTTGTAGGTTTCTGCTGTCACGGACCCATCTGGCATCCAAAATACCATGGCAAATATTACTGATCTTGATGATGATGATGGCAGTGGCTTGGTCAGTTTGATTGAGCACATCTATATTTTGCTTGCTAGTTGCTATATTTGTTTGTGATTGCTAACTCTCGGCCCTTCTGCCCTTTATATACTAATAACTCTTTTAACTTGCCACAAGTTGATTGCAACCCTGCATCAACATACTCTAGCACTTTTTTGGAATTCTGTGAACTTGTGTCTGTTTATTCAGCAAAATGAGAATATTTTCTCCGTTTGAAATAACTGACTAATTGCCGTAGGATATACATTTCTTTTTCAATTTTCAAAATGCTGATTTTTCTCTCTTTTGGTTGGCAGTCCTTGAATGCACAGTCGCGGGCACTTCTCATGCAGAAATTGGACCGCACCGGGACTGCATCAAGGTTTTAAGCCATTCTATTTGCAATTTATTTATAGGGTTTGATGCAGCAATTTATTTGAACTTTCCCAGTGTAATTGGTTCATTGGCTCTCCTGTTGTTGACAGCCCTGGCGTTTCCGTACCATCAGCACCATTCGGATCATCTTCTGCTCATGGGCTTCCTGGTTTGGCTGCTGCAGTTTTTCCTATTCCTGCTGTTACAGGTCCATCTATAGATGCTGTGGGTATTCCCAGTGAATGTCTGTTGCTGAAGAACATGTTTGACCCAAACTATGAGGTGTGTTGAGAAAATCTTATTTTCCATTGCTTTTCTTATTGGTGGCTGGGATCAAGAAATATCTTGATTGCAGGCTGAGACAGACTTTGAACTAGATGTAAAGGAAGATGTGCAGGACGAATGCTCAAAGTTTGGAAAACTACAGCATATTTATGTAGACAAGTAAGTTATCATCTTAAGCTCTTGAATTGGTTTTTTGTCATTCCTATATAATTATGCGTATATACTTGTTGGTTTGAGACTTAAATTCTGGTGTACTGAATCAAAAGTACAATTGACAACGGTTTCGATGTACACAAATTAATCCTTGTTTCGACACGGTCGATACAGTGTTGAAGCTTTAAGACAGTTTTTGCTGGAAAATTTACAATGTGTGGTTTTCTTTCTTTCCATTTTGTGTTGGCTGGTAGGAATTCTGCTGGGTGTGTATACCTAAGGTTCGAAAATACTCAGTGCTCAGCTGCAGCACAACGAGCACTCCACGGTAGATGGTTTGCTGGGAAAATGATCACCGCCTCGTTTATGGTACATTTTTGTCTTTTCCATTTCTTTTAACTCGTGCTAAAGCTGGCTTATAATTTTATGGAATCCATGCAGGTTCCCCATGATTATGATGCTAAATTTCCTGATAGCAGCTAGGAAACATCAAGCAAGCATCGTTCTCATTAGAAAATTTTTATGAAAAAATTGTTCTTTCAGATGTTACGTAAAAACTGAATTTGTTCTTCTCGTTTTATAAACTTTTGTGTTGCAACCAAGACAGTTGGCTTTGTCATAAATTGAGAACTTTGAAGTTATTTTTTTGTATCAGTGGCTGTTTGATGTATGGATTATTATTCCGTTGTCGATGCATGAAATACTTTAGTATGCCGTCAACTAAGCCTCGATCCGGTGAATTTTAGTTTAATGTTGAGCATTAATTTTCTTCATTACAGTGAACCAAAGTCGAAAACAAGTCTCTGGTACACATTCTAACCGAAGTAGACCCTTGGAAATTGGAATTAAGAAACCGGAATCGTGTGGGACTGGGAAGAGACATTTACTATGATTTGTTCTTATTGGCACCAACTTTAGTCAAAGATGATTTCCAAATCATTAAATATAATTTTTAACAATGTATTTTTATCATTCTCGTTTAACTATTTAAAAATTAAATAATAGAGATTCTGAAATTATTTTTGTTATTATAGTTGAATATTAAAACAAATGATATATATTATGGATAAACTATAGAATAAATTTTAAAGTTTATAATATCTGGCTTCTTCAAATTGGATTTGAAATTGTAAAAAATTGGATATTCAACCATTTTAAAACGATGTATATTCGAATCAACTTAAAATTAAAAATTTTTGAATAAAAATTAATAAATAATTAATTTTTATATATAATATGATTTTATTTTGGGTTGAATAGAGAGGAAAATATTTATAAGAAAATAGAAATGAAAAAAAAGGAGAGAATTAGAAATCATTCAAATCTGAGAAAATCCTTAATATTTATTGTTATACTTTATGTATTTATAGTTGTATATCAGTAACTTTCTTGGAGTTTAAAATTCATTAAAATTTTGAATATCCATGGACTTTTAGAAAGTGTTTAAAAGTCAATGTTGAATATCACAAGACTTTTATGAAGTTTATAAAAGTTATTGTTAAATATCACAACTTCATTAAGTTTATAAAACCATTGTTGAACACCTATAAATTTATCAAGTTCAACAAAAGTCTCTAAAGTTCATTAGGTTTACAAATGAATACACCCCAATAGATTGGAAGAGAATCCAAGAAAGAATGGTAATTCTGAAATTAAAGAAAATATAGTGTCGTACCATGATATTAAGTACCCTCAAGTTTAATTATATACGAAGATAGAGCTTTTTCGTCATTTGAGAATCATATATTTGATATATCAAAAATAAAACTTAAAACTATTCTTCACAAGTAATTACTATCAAAAGTAATTACAATAGGCCTCTGCATTCTTATGTGTTATGTATAGTAAAAGTTGTAATTGAGTTTAGTCATAGGTATTTATTTATTCACAACATTTAATTTCTTTATATTTAAAATGTTAGTGTGTTAATGGACTTACTCATTATATATGTTAGAGGTCTATTGTATATACATATTTTAAATCGAGAGATATGTACGAGTATGCAGGGGTTCGGGGGAGGGAAATTATATAATGGACCAACTCTCAGAACATACCCCACAATATTTAAGTAAGTTATATGTTGTGTACAAGAATCGAACTCGTGAAACGAAAAAGGTATTCTAATATCAACTCAAGTCTTATCAATTCGTTTTTGAGAGAACATTTAATTTCTTACTTTTATCTAAGGAAGTAAAGTCAATATCCGAGATTAGTTTTCAATTCAAATTTAGACAAAGATAACTTTTGGAACTGCATGCTTTTGATTGCTCCATAGACATTTGAAATTATGATTGAATTGATGGCTCATATGTTGTAGAAAATATTTCAGTAACTAGCTAGAAACAGTACTGGAAAATATAATGATGAAATTGGTTCAAATTCAAGATTTCTATTTTGATGAGTTCAATTAATTATGTAGGTGATGGAACCATTCTAAAAGGGTAGGAATAGGAGGGAGCCATACTATTTTGCAGTTTTGGGGATGGACTGCGATATTTGTATCTCTAGAATGGATTTGCATGCTATTCTTTAGATCACAGAATATATACACATGCATTTTGTGACAATAATGTCTTTTGTTTCTTCACGGCCGGCTTTCTAACATTGTTTATATATGTATATATAATGGTGCGGTCGAAGCTGAAACACAGTACTATTACTATGTTCCTGACAATTAAAATCACAAGTGTGATATTTGAAGAAAGTTGAAAGATGCATGTGTCGAGCTTTATGTATTCTTGGGTGAACAAGCTGCTTTGGAAACAAACAAAATAAAATGACTACTTTTGTCTACTGACTTGCAGCCAAAGAAAGTAATCCAAGGCTGTAGCTTTTCCCTTGGTTTCAGATCAAGAATCTCCATTTCTCCAATTTCAGGTATCAGTCCTGGTCGATGGAGGAAGAAATGGAGTTCTCAGCTTTTATTTATCTAATTTGTTTTGTATCAATTGTTTTTGCATTTCTCTCTCAGATTTTTACAAAAGTGACGAAGGATGTCGAGATGCATGAGCACCATCCCGCCCCCTCCAAATCCCATTCCAGCGATTCTGCTTCCACCCTCCAGCGCAAGTGTTTTTTTTTTAAAAAATTTTAAAATTTAAAGAATATTGTGTTTGCTTATTCCCTTTTAATATTCTTGTGGGTGGCGTCTTTCAGATTTAAAGGGCATAGCTGCTTTGATCGAGACTGGAGCATATTCACGTGAGTTTCCAAGAGTTGAGAGGGCAATTTCAAGGACAATTCAGCTTAGGAAGAAGCTCAGTGCTTCTCTTCTCTCAGCGTTTCTCAATCACGTGCTTGTCCCTGGATCAGAGGTGAATTCACGTCTGTCTTCGTACATCCCTAAGGTGAGAGGAAGTTGGAGTCCCAAGCGAATATTATTCGATTTAGTTTTTATTAAGTGGAATGAATCATTCTGTCATATATGGTGTCTTATGCTAGTTGCTGACATTTTGGGGTTAAAGTAGTTCATTCTTGATTTTGAGTTGAATAATTTATGATTCACACTAAATTGCCTTCACCTCATATTTTTGCCTATTAGCTACTTATTGTGTTTCTCAAATTCTGGACTCGCCACGGATATGGTCTTAATAGTTGTTTAGGGACAACATTTTAATTCAATCATCGATGGACATGAGGTAGGTATTCTTGCTGCTGTCATTATGTCGCAAGGTAATTGAAAGGCATAGACTGTGTGCATGATAATTCTTTTCATGACTTCATGCACATAGGAAGATGAGCATGATATGGAAGTTGACTCCGCAACATCTGCTGCTATTCAAGCCCCTGCAAAACACTCCTTACCTGAGATTGAGCTATATTGCTATCTCCTTGTTCTGATATTTCTGATCGATAAGAAGATATACAGTGAGGTATGACTACTTCATAGGCTTGTATATTTAAAGTATGTCTTGTGATTACATGGTTCTATGTCTCTTTAGGCTAAGTCTTGTTCTTCCGCAAGCATTGCACTTCTGAAGAACCTCAACAGGCCAACTTATGATGTTTTGGCCTCTAGGCTGTACTTTTACTACTCTTTAAGCTACGAACTTACTGGTGATCTTGCTGAAATACGTGGGTATGTCATGCATCTTCTACTTTAATATTTTGGCAACAGAGATGGTGCATGGACTTGAGATTTATGAATCAATTTATATACTAATTTTACTAATAGAAACCTTTTATTTTTAACAGTAATCTACTTTCTTTGCACCGAACATCTACTTTGCGCCATGACGAGTTGGGGCAGGTATGTTTGGTATTGGAAGAGAATGTAGTTTTTTTGACTTGGTGTGACTTTCATGATTTATGGAATAATAATGGCATAATACAGGAAACACTTCTGAACCTGTTGCTGAGGAATTATCTCCACTACAACTTATATGATCAAGCGGAAAAACTGAGATCAAAGGCTCCTCGTTTTGAAGCTCACTCAAATCAGCAGGCAACTCTCAAAATACAGATCTAATAAGCTCTATGCTTGTCAATGTTGGACTATTGTCCATGTTTAGATTCAGATTATTTATTCTCTGATTCATGTTAGTATAGAAGGAGCATTTTATGAGGAACTAAATTATTTGGTATGTGAGTCTCAACACTTGTTAACTTGATTAAAATATTGTCCCAATATATTATTATCTGCCAGAAGTTACATTTGTAAAATGAGCTTAGTTTATGTCATTGTAAGCTGTTCTAAGATCCATAGCATGCCGAAATTACCTTGGTATTTCCGGTCTGAATAGTTTGTGAAGGCAAAATATGTTGAATGCATAATTTCTCTCAGGCATTGTTTCAAGCGTTCTCATGCTTTTTAGATGTTCCATACATTATTAAAGTTGTAGCTTTTAAAATATATTATATTAGCTGAAGAGGAGTCCGTGATCTGTTACTGTATCTTCAGTTTTGTAGGTACCTCTTTTACCTTGGAAAGATGAGAACAATTCAGTTGGAGTACACTGATGCTAAAGAGTCGCTCCTCCAAGCTGCTAGGAAAGCTCCTGGTTCTGCTTTTGGTTTTCGAGTTCAATGCAACAAGTGGGCTGTGATTGTCCGCTTACTGCTTGGAGAGATCCCTGAAAGGACGGTTCTTATGCAAAAAGGGATGGGAAAAGCTCTGAGGCCTTACTTTGAGCTTACAAATGAAAGTGTTATGCACTTCACTCACTAACATTTATCTCACGTTTAGCTACATGTGTTGGCATGGTGATAGTGAAATACTTGTGAAAGATTCTCTGACCTGGTTACATGTAGTTCTCGATACTAACTTATTTATCCACGGGATTCAGGCTGTTCGAAATGGAGATTTGGAGCTGTTCAAAACAGTGACTGAGAAATTTGCCAGAACCTTCACTTCTGATCGAACAAACAACTTAATTGTTCGCCTACGTCACAATGTTATAAGAGCTGGTTTACGCAACATTAGCATCTCGTACTCAAAGATCTCACTTGCTGATGTAGCTAAGAAACTGAGATTGGATTCTCCAGATCTTGGTGCTGATGCCGAAAGCATTGTATCTAAAGCAATTCGAGATGGTGCAACTGATGCTACATTGGATCATGCCAATGGATGGATGGTATCTAAGGAGATTGGGGATGTTTACTCTACATATGAGCCTCAAATCGCATTTAACTCAAGAATTGCTTTCTGCCTGAATATGCACAACGAAACAGTTCGTGACTTTAGATTTCCACCTAATTCTCACAAGGAGAAGGAAAGCAAAGCGAAGAGATGAGAGGCATCACCAAATGCACTATCTTGCTAAACACATAGCTGATGAGGATGTTAATAAATTCTGATCATAATATGGTTGAATTAAGGTTCACCGACATTGATCTGCGAACCAAATATCAAATTCTCGTTTCTCAGAAGGTGGCGTTACAAATGTTTTTGTGGCCTTTTACATTCAGTATTTATTGTTATCCGAGTTCCTGTTAAGGCTCAGATATTTGTTATTTGTTTTACACCGTAGTCTTAGTATGTCACTTTTATTATCTCAACCGCAAATTTGTTTATCTTGGCGTCATTTTTACGCACGTTGACTCCCTAGCGGAATACAAGGATGAAATACTCCCTCAACTTACAGGGACAAATATTAACTCGATGCTCGGATGACATACTAAGTTTAGTCGGTTGGCATAAGTTTCCGAAGATGAAACCCATTTTGCTAGGAGGATGGCAAGCTCGCTTAAACCAAACTTTAAGTGTACCAAATGAAACCAAGAGCGGAGGTTTAAAAATGCCTCAGAGTAGGAAAAAAAGAGCGGCGGCATTTCAACCAGCAGCACTTGTTCCAAATGATTTCACAATTGTGCTGACCCTTTCAGCAAATATTTTGGAAGTTATCTTTTTACCCGGGACGTGAAATGGATTTGAAACTGC
The DNA here is from genome assembly GCA_001598015.1 of Dorcoceras hygrometricum. Taxonomy (NCBI): domain Eukaryota; kingdom Viridiplantae; phylum Streptophyta; class Magnoliopsida; order Lamiales; family Gesneriaceae; genus Dorcoceras; species Dorcoceras hygrometricum. Next base: position 142,277 of record KQ999837.1, on the reverse strand, counting down.
ATCAACATAAGCTGTATGGAACCTCCTGAAAAACTGCACCAATTTCCACGCAAAACATAAACTTGCTGACAGATCGTGGATAGTGAACGTCAATTAAGGTAAAACAACATCAGAGTTGCAAATCAGTATCACAACTTCAATGCAATAAATGAAGACAACAACGATGGTTCCGGTTTTCTAAGTTTTCTCTCAAGCAACAGGAAGATAGAGTTAGATAACAGATTGTAAGAGAAACCAAGTTTTATTCAAATTCTTCTTATAAACTGTGCACGCAGCCACAATGCAGTTAAATAAAAGAATAGTGTTTGCAGATAATCTCTTTGTTACAAATAACACTTACATTTCTCACATCTGCATCTCGGACATCAAGATCTGTTGTCACCAAAATGAACTTCACCTTTGTATTGGTCAGGTAACCATACCTGAGAGGATCACATCATAAGCTACAGAAGTACTTGCCATGCAAGAACAAATATACCCGCAACATGTTTACACTCGCAACCGTAGTAAAGAAGGAACTTCATACTCACACTTTGTAGTTTTCGGTAGGATACAACAAACCAAGAAACGTCTCGTTTAATGTTGGGGCAGCCTTTTTCGGATTGTTCACTGAGGTACAAAACAGAAGTCAACAAAGAGAAATATCCATCTCAACCATGATAGAACATGTCAAAGGTCAGATGGACCAATGGAGTAAAGAAAAAGGAAATGTAATTTCCTAAAGCAAACATCCCAACAAACTGAAAATCAATTCCCAAGATGCAATTTTAACAGAATATTCATGAGGTCTGATATTGTATTTGGACTAGCTACAGTGATCTACATGAGGTCAAATCCATTGCAGTGACTTAGTACCAAGTAGATTTAGCCTTTTAGACTGCATTATCTTCATTTCAGCTTTCTCATGTCAATTGGGTCACTGATAGAAAAAATGTTGTACATTATTTAAAAACACAGCCGATACATCCAACTTCTCTCAAGAAAAATGGTCGATGTCAAAACCAAAAACACAAGGCAAATAAAGCAACTCAACCTTATTAACTACTTCAATTTTTACATTCGACATCTGCAGATGCCTCCTTGAAGTAAATAATTTCTTCCAAACCTCCAGACGTTACCACGTAGGGTTTCAAATGCAAATCTATTCATAATCGCCAACGACTGGCAGGTGGATCAAACCAAAAATTAAGCAGAATTGGAAAGATCGAAATCCACCTCTTTCATCAACGACGTCAAGAGAACAATGAACAATGTGATGAAGCTTGAGCTCATCATCTGCATCAGTAAAACTCTGTATATACAACGGATTGTTCTGCGATTAAGCACAAAAAAGAAATCGACCAAAAGCCATTAGATTGAAATTCATCACCGGAGCCAAAGGCAGACAGATTTAGAAGCGTGGAATATACGCGGCGGCGTACCTGGTGGCCAACGACGGCGACGCAGACAATCATCACTGTGACGAATTAGGTCCCTCGCTGTGATCACGCGACGCCACACAACAACAGCAAATGTTATTTCCCCTCAAAAAGGTTAAGATGAGGCCTAACTTGTGTCTTTATTTATTTTATTCAACCAAACATGCAATTTAAAATCGATCAATTATAAAATGTCCAAATTTCAAAGCTCACATAATAGTAAAGAAATGGCATTATCTGAATTTTTGAGATAGCAAAAATTTAAACTTGAATTCGATTTAAAATCAATTTCACAGCCCGATAGAAGTTGTGTCCAAAAGGACCAAAACTAAAATCTTCCAATTTGTATACGGGGAACTAGGGGTGTCAATTCGGGTGTGTCGGGCTGGGTTCGGGTCGGGTTAGGATAAAAAGTAAAAAAAAAATTCTAACCCGAACCCGAATCAACCTGAAATGCCTCAAACCGAACCCGAACCCATACAACCCGTTTAACCCGATAACCCGAAAACATTTAAATAAATAATATATTTTTATACAAATATGAACAAAAGGTCAACCCGATATAACCCGATAACCCGAATCCGTATAACCCGATAACCCGAAAATTTATTATTTGGGCCCACTTGATCAGGTCAACCCGATAACAACCCGAACCGAAAAAAAATTCGGGTCCGATTTCGGGTTCAACCCGAACTGACCCGAACCCGAAAAGTCCCAACCCTAACCCGGTTTTTTCGGGTCGACTCAGGTCGGGTTATCGGATCGGATCAGAATTTGACACCCCTACGGGGACCGTTCAGTTCTATTTAAAAATGAGGAAGTTAGCTTTTGTTTTTTAAAATAAAATGGAGTGGATTTGATAAAACATTACTTAAAATCGTTAAAATAATATTATTTAAATTATTTTCTATTCGAATTTATGACATTTCCCAACACCCTCCTTTAACCAGACATGATATAATCAGAAAGTTTCCGGTCTTCTCCGACATATAACATATTATTGCTTTTATTGTTGTTCCCCAAATGAAAACGAATGAGATATTAAAAGAAAAGATAAAAAAAGAGTGAGTAGTACTACTAGAGCTATTTTATAAAGTTAGATCATGTGTTTAGGTCGTTGATAAAGTTGGGCCGAGTCTTAGAATTTGGCTCGAGTTCCATATATAGCTGAGTCGAGTTTCATATGTAACTGGGTCGAGTCACAACATTTGTTGGGTCGTCAACTCTGGGTCGAGTTGCTATGTTTCTGGGTCGAGTTTGATAATTTGTGGGTCGATCCCGATGATCCTGGGTCCATTTTTTTATTCTGAGTTAAGGTTTTTGTTTTGATGTTGTTTTTTGCTAAATTCTTTCATCTAACATATTTTATATATTTTGTAGGTTATGCCGATACTCATTGTTTTTTTGTATGGCGGTGAATGAAAAATAACGATGATGATGTCTCTATATCTAAATGGTGTTAACGGTCTGATGGTAAGTGGACATAGATTCTTGTTGATGGTGTAATTTCTTCTTTTGAATATTTACAAATCGAGATGTACAAGGTCATGAGTCTAGTTGGCACATAACGATTAAGAATAAGTTTACCGGGTGCGAAACACTGACATGTGCGTCCAACTGCCCAGATTCGACCCACATTTCTCAACCTACACCAGACACGAACTATACAATACTCGATCCACAGCATGATCAACCTAGACATTTAAATCAATAACCCAACTCAACCCACGGAAATTTGAAAACAAAAAACAGAAATTTTGTTTTAAGTTGTTGTACATATCATATGATTATTCCTGACTATAATACCATGTTGTTCAATCTCTCTCGAACATAATTGAAGGGGAAAGTCAAAAAATCAAGAGTTTTTTTGTAGATCTTTAATATAAAACATGTTTGGTTTCATATGTTTTATTCTCTTTTTTTAACTTTTTAAAAGTTTTTTATTTTCTAAATTAATAATTTAATTTTGAAAATGCTAATAACATTAATTAAATTTATAAACAACTAAATCGATCCTATAAAAATAATCATATAAATTAACATTCACTCTTTTCCTTCCCTTCTCCTTTGAATTAAACTGGATGCAGATTTTCTAATTTCCCAGACAATTGAAAGTTTATTCATTATGTTGTATAAACGAGAAGATAACATGGAGAAATCGAGGCAGCTGCTTCAAAATCACAATAGCAATCACAATCAAACTATCGGAATCAATTCAAACACCATTCTTGATCAGATTGCGCCTCGCAAGAAATCTAGCCAAAGGGGGGGTGAGCGCTAACGTGATCGGGACCCTGACCGGAAACAGCGCCTTATTAATCAGAACAGCCAAAGCCAACGCGCCGCCACTCGATGCTGCCAGCTCGGCTGTCCGATTCCTTACCTTTCCTGGATCAGACCCAATCTCTGGAGCTTCTTCGACTTTGGAGACTCCAGGCATGCCCACTTTTTCCAGCATTGATTCCACATCAACGTTGCTTTTAATGGCGACGTACAGTGCACTGATTGACGCGGCGGAGACTGAAAAATGCACTCCCAATCCCACCTTACCGTATTTTTTCAGCAGCTCCTTGAATCTTCCAGCTACCATGGCTTCGTGTTTCTGCAATCACAGTTACTTCACTAGGGTTTTACGAGTTGCAGCACTGATTTCGTGGGCAGGGGGTAAAATCTGTGCAGGGCCATATGTATTTTGGGCTTTAATTGTCAAATTTATTCTGGCCCAAGTTATACTACTACAACTTTTTGGCCCAACATGAGACCCGAAATCTTCTTTGACGAGGAAAATTATTCCCCCGTCAACCTTATCATCCTAAGCCCTAATTTTCTAGTTCCTAAAACTGCTGGCGCATTTCACGGCTGACTTTCTCACTTCTGCATTTAATTTCCAAATAGCTGAAATTTCTGATCCGTAGGTTAATTATTCTTTTTCCTGCCTTATTCGTGGATTATGATAATTCTTTTCTTGGTGATTGTGTATGTATATTTGTTATTTAGGGATCCTTGTATTAGCTTCCGGGAGATAGTAAACGATGGCGGAAGAAGGGAGGGTGCACCCAGATTGTAGAAATACATCAAATCCGTATCATGAATGTAGTGATTTTTGCTTCATGATTATTGCTGAAGCAAAGAAAAAGATGACTAGCGGAGATGCTGGTAGGCTTCTGTAAACCTTAGTTACTGTTTCTTAAAGCTTAACTTTGCTGACGTGATTACAAGGGACCGATGGAAGGACTATTGTCATTCTGTGAGTTGGTTTGATTGGGAAGATCGCGTGTCATCTGTTGGTGCTAGTTCGAATTTTGTTTAATGTGGCATATGTCTCGATATGTCTTATAAGATATGGTATGTTATGGTGTATTGCGAGGTTGGTTATTATTGTTTATTTATCTTGTTAGGGTTACAAGCTACTGATGACCACGTCCAGCCTCATGTGGACGATAAGCAGAGGAAGGCAGTAGTCTCAGATGATGACAGAGATGTCGGTGAGGATAATTCTGATAGGGAGGCTGGTGGTGATGATGAAGATGCTGCTGCAAATGGTTTGGCAGCTAATCTTACAGGGAGGCAGAAGAGGTTGTTTGAGTTGAGGTTGAAAATGGTGAGAATTAAATTTGAACAATCTTTATTCCACTTTATATAGACGTTTTTGGGATTGATGGAGATAAATACTGTTCTTTCAGAAATTCCTTATAAATTACTATATGTAATAAATATTTCCTTCGCCATTATAGAATGAGGCGAGGAAAGCCAATCAGACTGCCATGGTAGCAGAGAAAAAAAAAATCAGAAGCTCCAACAGAATCTAGAGGGATTTCAAAGCAAAAATGGTTGGAAGAGAGGAAAAAGAAAATTGGAAAACTTCTAGAGTCCAATGGCTTGGATATGAGTAAAGCATATATGCTGGATACACAAGATATGGCAGATGCAAAGTATAAAAAATGGGAGAAAGACCCTGCTCCGGCTGGTTGGGATGGTAAGTGGCCAGTATTTTCTTTCTCAATGTTACCACTATTTGCTGCACTTCAGCCGTTACACGATTTTGTTTAGCCAGGCTGATTTTTTATATTTTTTTAAGGACATGGTTATTTGTTTATCAATAATTTCACATCGCCATGCTGTTTGAAACTGAGTTATGAGTTTACTGGAAAGTATATATCTATATATATATATATATATGACATGTTTCTATTGATTGAAAGGCCTAAAAGCTCATCATCGTACCTTAAGTTGGATAAAGAAGATCATTTTCTCTAAAATGCATATGTGAAAAGAAGTATTATCATTACATTTAGAAATTATTCGAGTTTAATCTTGCTCAAAACCATCCTTCTAGTGCGTTACACAAGAAGTTTTATCCACCAAAGCCGCTCTATCTATATGTTAGAAAAACTGCATTGTGGCCATAGAATAAACTTTTTGTTTTAGTATAGTTTTGAATAGTTTATTTCAGAAGTTCTCAATAGTATTTTCGTAACAGTTGGAACTGATATGAGTTTCTACAAGTATTCAGCAAACTTTTTCTTTCTCGTTTTTTTCAGAACGTTAGCATTTTTTTCCCTCTTGTTTTCTGTTTCTACCTCTTGGTGATAGTTTTAAGAATTATGAAACTAGTATGTCACCAACATGATCAGTAGGATGATAAACTGTCATTTTCCATGGGAAACTAGTAACGATGACTGTGTTACTGAATTTTAGTATAAATGTTGAACATTGCTGCTATTCTACATCTTCGGTTAATTTTATGTTTGACAAAATTTGTATGTTGCTTCGTTGCTGATGTTTCTAAGGACCACCAGGTCATGGCCTTACAGTCAACGTTGTGTTTCTTCATACAATTGACCCCATGATTTTTTCTACAGTTTTTAATCAAAGAACTTTGTACAACGCATACAAGAAAAGGACAAAGAATATTGACGTAGATCTTGATGAGTATAACAGAATGAAAGAAGCTGATCCAGAGTTCTACCGAGAGGCTTCAAGTCTACAATATGGAAAAGTAATCATCAGTATATGTTTTGAGCCGAGTCCACTTTACTTCTGAGACCTGTCTGGAGAGATTTTCATTTTACCTTTTATTTGTCAGGCACCAAATATTTCAGAGGAAAAGATTGACAGAATGGTCAAGGAACTCAAGGACAGGGAAGAGAAGTCACGGTCCTTCAGCAGGAGGAGAAAGTTCCGGGAAGAAAAGGATGTCGACTCAATTAATGACCGAAATGAGCACTTCAATAAAAAGATTGAACGAGCCTTTGGCAAGTACACGTTGGAGATCAAGAACAACCTTGAAAGAGGAACAGCTCTGCCAGACTAAGGTAGTACTGTTACTGTATCATTCATATCCTAATGTCCTTTGTCCCGGATGTCTATGTCTCCTTTGAAAGTCAGAGTATGCCCTTTTGTGCTCGGCATGTATAAGTAAACCTGCATTGAGATTTACAACGTTCAAGAAACAAATTAGTCGTTGATGTATGTTCATAACTATCATAAAGGTAAGAAAGGTACGTCTGTCTGTACTTCTAGACACCTATGCTTTATATCATATATACGATCTTTTGTAATGAGGAAAAGCACGATCCAAATTGGTTCTTCCCTAACTTGATGCTAGTGCTTGGTCTCCCATTTTCTCTTATGTCGTGGTGATTGGGACCCAATCCTGTAGAGTTGTCACAATGGATGCAGGTTGGTGAGCATGTTGTGAAAATAAGATGCATGGGACATCCCGATTCGCTATCCAGATTAAGAAATTTTTTTATCTTGAAAAGTAGGTGGCCAGGCTCTCCCGTTAAAGCTGGATCAGTGTCTATGAATGGGCTTGACGACAAATTCTACCATTATAATTAAATCCACATATGATACCAGCTACGCACCACTTCCTTCCTGCTATCCTCCCTTCTCACGAGCAATATGTAATTACTGCACTTGTCCAGGCTGGCAATTCTATCCATTTTCTTGTTATTGTTTAATATATCTGGTAAAATCCTTGGTCATAGAGTTATCTTTCCTGGATATCTGGTTTAAAGTCTGGGTAGAGTAGATGTAGCATTCCCGATTGTTAAACTAGTGGTCTAGAATAGTTTTTTAGGTGTTGCTTTGGTTCATTTGTGGAATAGATGACATACGCGATTTGGCCAAGGAATTCGCTCGAATCTGCTATTTTGCTTCTAGTCGGATATATATTTGGTTTCGTATGAGACTTTATTCTTGCCGTAAAGAGAAGGTTTTGGATTACGAAATACCAGCTTAAGTAGAAGATGAACAGCCATCAAAACCTATATTATCTGTGCAAACCAAACGGACGATAACCTGTAAGAGAAATTGCTATACCACTCTGGCAATATTTGTCTTTGGGATAAAACGTGGATGCTTCGTATTTCCTATAATTTGAGGTCCAAAAGCTCTTACTTGGCCGCCACACACTATCAGTGAAGTGAAGCTTGATGAATGCCATATGTGAATTTAGACGAGGGGTGTCTTTCTTGGATCTCTTTCGTTATAAAAATATTTTTGTTATATTTTCTTATGAAAAATGAGAGTAAATGTAAATGAGAGACACCTCAGATCTTACAGATACTAAGAAAGAAAACGCCAGCACCACTAGTGCCAACAAGTTAAAATTCACTGCCAAAACTACTCACTACAGTGAAGATCAAAAGAAACTTTCCCACAAAATCTTAAAATGAAAAGAAACTGCCATATTAAACATCATCCTTCCAGAACACAGAAGCGAAGTAATAGATTAACAAGAAATAAGATGAATGTGCAGAAATCCACTAGGAAACAACACAGATGGATTCGATTTTTGGGAAGTGTTGCCTAGTTGGTGGGGTTGCTCCTGAAGGATCCCAGAGCTTTAATGGCGGCAGCCCTGAGAATAAACTGGTGGTATATCGCCGCTGCCAGGGCTCCCACAAACGGCCCGACCCAGAAAATCCACTGTCAGACACAAACAATTTCATCAGCATTATATTAGCGCTTTCTTGTATGAGTAATACTATTACTGGTACCTGGTCATCCCATATATGTCCTTGATTGTAAATCACAGCAGCCCCAAAGCTCCTAGCCGGGTTGATACCAGTTCCAGTGATGGGGATTGTGGCCAAATGAACCATGAAAACCGCAAATCCAATAGGAAGTGGAGCCAAGATCTGCAATATGGGCATTAGAGATTTCAGAAAATCTTTGGAGCATGCAAAGCAGAGCACTTACCGGGACATGAGAATCACGGGCGCTGCGCTTCGGATCAGTGGCGGAGAATACGGTGTAAACAAGCACAAAAGTGCCGATAATCTCAGCACCCAGTGCGGTGCCCTTGTTGTACCCAGGTTGCACGAAGTTAGCGCCGCCTCCGAGTCTGTTGTAGAAACTCTTCATGAATGCTTTCACCAAACCAACACCGCAGATAGCACCCAAACTCTGTGCCACAATGTACGCAACAGCTCTCACAAGGGACAACTTCCTCGCCAGGAGCAACCCAAACGTCACCGCCGGGTTGATATGCCCCCCTGAGATGCCAGCAGTGCAGTACACAAGGATGAAGATCATCCCACCGAAGGCCCACGCGATTCCAAGTATACCCACGCCGTCACACCCGTCGGCATTATTGAGCTTCACGTGGCCGATCACGGTGGCCACACCGATATACAGGAAGAGGAGAGTGGCGACGAACTCAGCTATCAGAGCTCTGTAGAAAGACCAGAGCTTCAGCTCCGCCAAACCGAGCAGCGGAGACGGCGGCGGATCCACGTAATCCTTTCCGCTCTGCTGCACCGGTGCTTCCTCACGAACTTCTTTCGCCATTCTCTTAACTCGGTTGGTTGTTGGGAGTTCTTGCAGGAGGTGATGTCGGATACTGAGGAGTGATTTATGGATAAAGGAAGGGCATTTCTGGGAATCTTACTTTTCGTGTATTTATTTTGTATATATATATGATATGAAAATGTAATTTATGTAGTTATTGTGACATAAAAAGTTTTGGTAAACTTTTAGAGGCTTCAAGAAATGTAAAAACAATAATAATAATGAATATGCAGACAAGCCTATTTTGTCTTATTACTTTATTATTATAGTTCCCCTATAAATTAAAAAGTACTTTTTAACTCTTGCATCCAAAACATAAAAACCTTTTCCAAGTTTGTCGAGTCAAAGTAAGTACATTCCAAGTTGTCTGAAATGAGAGATTTGAGAAAAGTTTATATTGAGTTTTACCTGTCCATAATTTGCTCTGTAACTCTGGTGGTGGGACTTGCTTTGCTAGTTGTTTTTTAGCATAAATAAAAGATTACAAGTTTCATTTGATTGCCAACATCAATCAATCCGGTTCGCATCATGTGGGCCCAATAACACAGCATCTGCATGTGAGGCCTAATCATCTGCTGTTCTGTGGGCTTTACTTTAGTAGGGCCCTTTAAGACAAAAGCCCACAATGTAGTAGCTGTCCCCTCCCCCACCCCCTCCCAAACGGTTACATGTCTTTTTCCCAAATTTCAAATGAAATGAAGGATTGTGATTTGTGCTGTTGAGGTGTGTTTATTATCATAAAAAAATCTTTTTAAGAAAGATAACTTGCTGGAATGTAGGGACTTCTTTATATAGGAATTATCCTGTTTATGATACTACATTCTTATTTGAAAATATGTCTTTGTTTAGTTTGAGGTGTTTGGATTATGTAGAGCATCCCTTACGTAATGTGAAGGACTGGAAAAGCTGAGAACAAATGCTCACCAACGGGCTTTTTTCTTCCTTCAGATGCCCTTTCACTCGCAAACCTTTGTCTCCTCTTACGACAAGAGATTGATTAACAAGTTAAGCTGTGGTTTAGGAATTTTCATGCTATATTTGCTTCAATATACTGTCAATTTTTTATTGGTACTTGCTAAGTTACTTGATTACTCGATTATTTTTCTAAATCCGTGATATATAATTAATACTATCAAACTTAAGACGGCTATCTCTTTTATTCAAAATAACATTTAAAATTAATAATGGGATGTCACGTTTTTGTAATTATTGAATGTCCAACTGGTGTACACATTAATTATGATTGGATATTCGGCCTCTCGAGTAATTAATATCTGAATGAAATTGAGCAGTCATAGTATATTATAAAATAAACAAATAAAAAAAGTATTTGCCGCAATTTCGTTGTCACGTCTCGATGAATCCAATAGCCACACTTGTTAAGACGAACTCAATAAATGTTCCGAAATCCATCAATATAGAGAACCCTTCTTAATGTCTGAAAGCATGCTTGAGAGATATGACGAACAAATTATCCAATCGAATACTTTCGGACAGGATATGTTCTAAATCATATACCCCGAATCATTGAGGATTAATGAATAATTTTTTAGTACAACATTGGGACAAAAAGATCATGTGGTATAAGGCTAACGAGATACTAGCATATGGACAATACTCTCCCGTTACATCCAACTACTATTACACTCATGCGATGCATGAAAATATAATTTTAATTTATTAATAATAACTATATAAGTGAATGTTGTATTAATATTGATATCAGTACAAATATTGAAATAATAAATATATTTATGGATAAATGAAATTTTTTGGATCGATGTGTGATGGTTTATATATCAAAATAAAATGTAGTTTATATATCAGACCGAAACGCGGTTTGTATCAAACTAAAACGTGGTTATATATATCTTTTTATTTGGTAATGTGAGGTCATAATTTTATCATTAGTCATCGATATCACTTTCCATAAGCAGCAGCCAGGCTTGACGTGATACTGATATGAATTGGGAAAGGACAATTCATTCAATACAAACTCAGTGGATAGATATTACATTAGCGTATTCTTACGAGGAAACTGTTACAGCATAGCACCTACTTAGGTCGAGTGCTAAATAATCGTTCTCTTCACACATAAAAAGCTTCTTGGTTAGTATGCAAAAGAATAAAGGTGGCTGTTAGATAGTTGAATCTGACATGAGTACAGCTACTTCCTGAAGCCTGCAGATCAATTGACATCCATAGTTTAGTCAGGAGAAGAATGAAGAATCGAGGGAGAAGAGGCAAATATATAAGTATATCACTAATCCTGTATAAGATGCAGTTTTCGTAGATGGAATCACGCTTATGGAGCTTACTTTATAGAATCTCCAACAGCCAGATGCTGTGTTAGTTTTGCACAAACCGTGTAATGATCCACTGAATCTGTTCAAAACACATGGCTTCTTAACTTGTTGAATACAAAATAGGATTCTGCCGCAAGCTTACAATACTCACTACGTTATTTTCGGGAGCTTTAAAGTAGAACCCCTGAGCTGCTATCACAACTATGTTCGAAGTTACGAGAATAAAGATGCTTAATGAATGCTTTCCCATCCATTTTAACATGGATGTCAAGTGTCTCCAACCATAAACGTCAACCTAGGACAAAATTCGTTAAGGAGTTCTACGTAAGGGGATAATCCAGTAAACAAGCATGACAAAACCACAGATCAAGGAGTTTCATCATAAGTTAATATGACATCATCTTTCAGTAATCTTTACACTTATACTGGGATTCATTTTGTTTGCATCAAATGCAGTGATTCTTTCGCTCGTGGCTTTGGCTTAAGGTGCCTTCAGTTATTACGAGATTTAAAATTACTCATTCAGCTGTAACAACGGGACTTTCGGACTCCGCTAAAAGCAAATTTGATATTTTAAAACTTACCAGAGTGTATAGTATGCAAAAGGTGATTCCTGCAGTTGCTGTGGTAACCATCAAATAGCTGATTGTGTACAATGATTTGTTCAAAGGTGTGCCTAAGGGCCAAGAGAGGAAAAAACATTGAATCCTTGTGTCAAAACAAAATGAAGCGTAGTGAAGTTTACATAGGGATATTTTGCACAAAATCTAGTGTATCTTTTTCTAAAAAAGTAACCTCCTCCAATGTATTGAAGTATGTCGGAGGTAGATTACTTTTCTTTAAAAAAATACTAAGGTTAGATAGCTAAAGGCCCGTTCAGATATAATATTAGCATATGCCTACGTAAGGCCTCTCTTCTCTGTTTTCTTTATTGTATTTTGGACCAAATAACATGGTATTTTTTTGTTAGCCTAGAACTAATGCAGCAAGTTAATACAGTTAAAGTGTTCAATCACACAAATCCAACTTCCCGACTCTCCTTTCAATTGCATGGAGCCAACTTCCAACTCTAAAGGAAAAGTTCACTTTTTTTGCTTAGGTTCCGGAGTCAATCTATCAATCTATTGGTCATTGCGCAGTATCTCTCTTATAGTAATTGCTCCCCTCTGCCGCTAACGATTTGAACATCAAACAAATGTAGTTCCATACTGAGCTAACAACCAGTAATTAAATTAAAAATAACTAGTAAATCCAAGAAAACAAACCTGAAAGGGCAAGCAACAATCCTAGAACCATTAATAAAACTGAGTAAATTGACCAATTCCACAGTCTGTCTTTGTGATGCTGAAACACAATCCGTAGCAAATAAATGTCATGCAACTTGATGCTCTATGGAAGATGGTGCAATTTGAGAGTAAATGTGTTTCTCAATAATTCTCAATCTTGTTTCGCATAAGTAGCATCTGGCATAAATTATATTTGAATGGAACATAGTATCACCTGTAATTGTAACAAAATGTGGCCATAATGGAGTCCGATTATGCAAGCTACAGCAGCTGTAATTGAACTTTAAGAATATAGTATCCACGTAAGTAACTACATATTAAAAGGTCAAATGACTTCTACGAAGTTAGGAAAAGTAAACAAAATTAACACACACACACACATACACACACAAGCACACATTTATTTAATCTATATGAGCTAGGTGCAACAAGTGGTAGAATTAACAAGAATATAGTACTGCTTACCTTAAAATGCCCTCGGGATCAAAAGGTGCGTGACACCACGAGGGTGACGCCGATGAAAGTTGACCATGGTTGGATATATTGCAATCCTATGTAAAAAAGCATACTTAACTATTGAAGAATTGAAAACCATATACACCTGTAACTAAATAAAAATAACATCTATATGACGATACCTTCAAATTCCTGTACACAGGTTTTGCATAAAGATGGTCAAGTCCAAGCAAGAAGCGATCTATCATGCCAGCAGAGTTACATGCTGGTCCAAGATCACCTCTCACAGCACATTTAACCTATAAGTGATAAACTTGATTAACAATTTACCTGCTGCATATTTAGCTCTGTTCTTTTCTTGCTTTAATCTTATATCTCCCTAGCATAGTTCGCATACGTACACCATTGTCACTCATGGGAATACTACATTTTTACTCATACTTTCTTACTAAAACATTTTTGGAACCTAAACATTCAACATAAACTGGTTTAGATCTTCAATTCTGAAAAACTGCAAAAAATGAGTCCTCGCTATTGATTTTATGGTTAAAAATAAGTGCAGGGACTAATTTATGATATTTTTAACTTAGGACCAAATATTAATAACTAAAAATATTAATAACTAAAAACATAAGAAAATAAAGACCATAATTTTTTCAATATTGTTGTTTTAATATTTTTTCAGCATTATTTTTCCAAAAAAAGTTATTTTCTAATATATTTATAATAAAACACCTGTTCTTTTTATGTATCACTGTTTTCAACTTTCTAATAATTATGATGCAACAAAATTTTATTTTCTGTCAAAGTACCCCCTGCTTTGATCCTCATATGTTTTGATTTTGTTTGTAAAGAAATCCGTCAAGTAATTCCTTGAAATCGATGGGGTATGAAAGTGTACTTTTAAGAGAGAAATATTTTTGCAAGGAACAAAATTTCTAGTTATGTAAGTTAGTGTAGAAACAAACAAGAAGTCTTTGAAGGTGCAACATGTTTACTATTATTGATCATCTAATTAATTGGTAAGAGAATTCATTTGTTTTAATTTTTAGTATATTTGTACCTTTTATGAATTTCTCTCTTTTTGGTTAAATAATAGTTTTGTAATTTATATTTTCATTTATTTTAATTTTTAAATAAAATCCTGCCAGTTTATTTTCACCTTATTTTAATTAATATTGCTTAGACAATATATTTGATGACATCAGACATTCATGACTAACATAATGTATATTCAATTCCTTGGTGTATAATATAGACTTATATTCATTTTGTATTTCATCTTTGACCTAATATTTTACAATCAAAATAGAAAATTTACAATGTAGAAACTTTATCCATTATTCATACTTTTATAGTAGAAACATAAATAACATATATCACTTCCAAAGGAGCTCAACTACAGAGTTGGAATGCCAATATCCTTAAAATAAAAAAAGAAATTGAAGAGAAAAGGAGAAGTAAAGGGGAGTATTTTCTTGCCTTATAAACGAAGGTGTTATTTGCTGCTGTGGAGGAACCAGGTAGGACCACACTGAATTGCCAGTCAGGAACATAGATGCCATACAATAGCCATAAATATATGACAGACAGAAAGAATACAACATACCTATGGAACAAGAAAGTTAAAAGCTACTCAGGAATGAGATCCAATAAAATCATCAGATAAATATGAAACGGTTTAACATTTAATGAACCAGATCATTCCAGGCATGGTATGCTTACCACTGCCATATGTAAGTTATATGGAAACCATCTTCTCTCCATCTCTGTCGTGGGAGCCAAATTTCACATAGAGCCGCTACAGTGTATCCAATGGCTATCCTCTATATAAAATACGGAAAAATTTGTGAAATTTATTTTCATACACCTATTTACATAAGCAATCTAATCTCCACAAATTCTGATCGAGAAGACATCAACAAACAACACTGAAAACTAGTGTAATCAGTACTTTGCAAAACCCTCGTTAGACCAATCAACATAGCATCTGTTTTAAAAAAACAAAGCATGGAATGCAGCATTTTCTCTGATGTAAAAGATAAGAATGATTATGGTCGACTCAGTTACTGCTATTGCTAATCTATCTACATGACCAAGCAGCACAGTTTTTTTCTATTTCTTATATTCAACAAATAGGAGACTATTAGAAAACAAGCAGTTCGAGTTTACAGCCATTAGAAAATAAGCCACAGTGATAAAACAAGATATCACATTTTGTTCATTAAAACCTTGATGTAACATCACGTGAAAACCTCTTGACAACATATCTCAACCACCAACACTACCACTCAAAAATATCCAGACAACTTCATGATAATATAGCTTCTTATATAAGGAGCACTAAGTCGACAACTCTGCTTTTCAATTAAGAATATAATTAAAACCGAGGGAGGGCCTTGTCAAATTTTAGGCTGATAGAATAAGATAGAGTTCACTTTGACAACGGTATCTCTCAGTGAATTATTTAACATGAAATCGTTTTGTCAGCCAATATATCCAATAAATAAAATGCTTAGGTTTACATGAATCAAATCTCTTTTTGTATGAAAAAGGCATCTTTTATTCGCAGCAACTATCTGTTGAAAGACAAGTCAATATAATAAGGCTAAAAAGAAGCATTGCATGCCTAAGAACCTGCAGGATGCCAGGGAATCTTAGCTTTTCAATGTCCACTCCGTAACTCAAAGAAGTAGCACCATGAAAATATCCACCTGAAATAGGGTAAAATTTTGAATTCTTGATTGTGAATCAGTATATGCAGCAGTTATTCCATAACAAACATGAAATAGAATAAATATGATCTTTTTAAACTATTGTCAAGCACAGCCCACAAATAAGACTATAAATAGTAGAGTTGGGAAGTAGGGTACCAGTTGAGTCAAAAAGACGGTCCTTTAAAATGATGCATCAACACATTATTAACAATGTGTGTTTCATGAGGAGATTGAATAGTATAGACATTTTCATGCATGCATTTGAATTCCATTTTCAGGAGCTTGGACTTACCTACTTCACTGATTATACTAATCTATTGATCGACACAAAGAGACGAGTGAGTTGCAATACCTTGAAGTAAGACACCAAGGAGAATAAGTTTCAAGGCTTTAAGAAGCACCTTCCATGTTGCTTCAACCCTGTTAGCAACTTTCTGCAGTTTTCAAGACAGAAATGATATTCAAAAGTGAAGCACATGACATCCAAAGTTTTGATTCAACAAATTTTATGAACACGAAAAGTGAATTATATACATTTTCCTGTTTTCAATTTCAGCCTTTGTACAGTTAAAGATCCAGAGGTGAGAATAGTCATACGTTACACATATATAGACTACCTTGTACACAATTGCCACCGACACTCCAGCAACAAAAAGGAAGAAAGGCATGACAAAGTCTGCCAAGTGAACACCATTCCAAGGGGCATGAGCAATAATTGGAAAAATCGAGCCCCCATAATCTACAAGCATCATAAGCTGGAAGGAAAGAGTATTTAAGTGAAAAGACTAAAGTTTGATCAGCCCAATTACTTGCTGGATCACTTAAAACTAACTACTGCATTCAAAATTTTTCGATAAAGTCAAGAACAGGTGGGTGTTTAAATTACAATCTGATATCTTATGTTCTGATTTACACAAAGTCATAATGCTAATTAATCACTAAAATATTAACAATCTGCAAGCCATAATCTTTAAGGGTGTACATTACAAAATCATTTACATCATATTCACCAACCAATAGTCCCGATTAAAAACAAAATGCATAACCCGATTATGGTGATAGCAAGCTTCATATGTCACCAACCAATGGTCAACACAATGTCCAAATTACTCAAAGCATTTTGTAACATAGGACATTCCCGGAATATTCTGTATAAGTTAAACAACAACAAAAGAAATTGCCTCAGATTCGGAAGCCATTATCAAAATCGAGCTGAGAAGGGAAAAAGAAGCAATACAAAAACACAAAGCCCTCGGAAGACATCGAGCGAAGCGATACGGGTAGCTGTCGAACTGCCGCTTCTCTTAGCTTGTTTCACATACTCCGACTGCTGGCCGCCCTCCTCGTCCGCGGCGTTGGGCAACAAAGGCTCAATCTCAGCCATGCGATCTTTTTTCGAGCTTTGCTGAGATTTGAAGTCTCTTTTGTCTTTCGGAAAGGCTACGAATCAAGTGGAAGTTGGTCGCTTCATGTCGTAATATCAAGTCCTCCACACGTCAGATTCATATTACAAAAGTTGAGCAAACTACCTACGGTTCCAATCGGTACAATTTCCAGCAATATTGCTCAAAATCGTGTGTACTAACAAAACTCATAACAAAAGCGAACTAGTAGAAAGTCACGTCTGAGAAGATTTGGGTGTCATGTCTTGATGTGACGTGGCAACATATTAATTGGATGTCCAACAAATCCTCTGGTCGAGTACGAGGATTTTAGACTTAAGTGGGATGGGTATCATACGATATTTAATAAAAATTAAAGTTTTTTAATTTATTAGTTACCAAGTTAATATAGCTTACTGCTTAATACTTGACAAGAATCATCTTCGGTTCTTGTTTTCTTACAATTTTTGTCTATGATACAAATTTTAGTACAGCTTACTCGAAATCAAATGAAACGGCTACTGAAGCGCGTGCTCAGGGGAAGGTCCAAACCAGCCTAGCGTAGGGATGACAATTTTCTCCGTGGGGAAAACCGGAAATGATGCGGGTACGAGGAATTTTTTATAGCCCCGAATCAAATGGCGATGAGGATGGTAGTAGCATCCTCATCCCCGAACTCCCCGAACCCGTCCTGATAACGTATATATATATATATATATATATGACAATTTTCTCCGTGGGGAAAACCGGAAATGATGCGGGTACGAGGAATTTTTTATAGCCCCGAATCAAATGGCGATGAGGATGGTAGTAGCATCCTCATCCCCGAACTCCCCGAACCCGTCCTGATAACGTATATA
>KQ999837.1:3719-121091 GCA_001598015.1 Dorcoceras hygrometricum | reverse complement strand
TATTAGAGGCGGGGATGGGGATCTCCGAATTTTTCGAGAATGGGGATCCTCGAATTATTCGAGAACGGGGATGGTAATGGCAAAACCGGCCCCGCCCCGTTGCATCCCTAGCCTAGTGGATGTGAAAATATGGAACAGTTTGAATGTTACTATCATTTGGTATGAACAGTAAGTAATCTTATATATATATAATATTAGAGGCGGGGATGGGGATCTCCGAATTTTTCGAGAATGGGGATCCTCGAATTATTCGAGAACGGGGATGGTAATGGCAAAACCGGCCCCGCCCCGTTGCATCCCTAGCCTAGTGGATGTGAAAATATGGAACAGTTTGAATGTTACTATCATTTGGTATGAACAGTAAGTAATCGATTGATTTAAACCAAAAAAAGGTTGCTGTATGAGCTTATATGAAGAAGATCTACCGACTCCCCTTCATTAGATCTGTTCTTTATTTCTACCTAAATTTGGTGTTGATTAGTTGTCAGAAATGCAATAATTATTTTCTGCCAACTAGTTGTAATTCATAATTAAATCGTTGAGACAAATGAAAATCCGAAATAGACCTCCTCACATTCAAAGTATTGCATCCCATTTCTGATTATCATTTCCTCCCTTTAATGTTAAAAAGAAAATTGAGCACGAAACAAATAACAAGTAGTATTGGCATGGCTTCGTCTAAATGATTTATCGATCAATTTCTAATTTTTAATCATCTTAGATGGCGAGACCTTAATAATGTCATATGATTTAAGATACAGAATTATGTATTTCCATATGAAGATAGTCCACACAATGCTAATCATAAACAAGACAGAGCAAGATTCATAAACATGATGTGATACGAGGTGCTCGAATAATGATTTCAAAATCAGAACATAGCTTGAATAATCATATATTTTAGAACGAATGTGCATAGTTAAAATCCACTTACACTATTAATAGAAACATGAATTAACTATTGTTAGCAAATTGGGCAGAACTTTGTTCTGATTTCTTCAAGCAAATTCTGGTTACTCTTCAAGCTCGAAGTTTCGGTAGTTTGTGATTTCTTTGTTTAGTCCTAGAATTTAGTCAGTGTATTTATAGGGTGAGAGATCTTTTAACGACCACGTTAATAATGGCAATTAAGGGGCCAAGTTAGCTATTGCGGTCTACTCGGATTTAGACATAACAAGAATAGCAATTATTATGGGTATGTTATTGGAGTTAGTCCGTTATATAAAAATAGTGTATATTACTCGATTTAAAATCTTAGTCCATTAATATGCTAACATTAAGAAGAATAGCGATTAAAACTTGATTCCCAAATCGTCGTCATCCAGATAAAATACTCTTTCAGATGAAAACCACTTTTCCAGATAAAGTAACATTTTCATGTGAAAATCAGTTGATCTTCTGGATAAACTCAATTGCCAGAATTAACAGTTCTTTTGAATGAAAAATCAATTGTGCGGATGAATGTTCTTATGGGTGAAAATCTGTATTTCTTCTGGTGAAAACCATGTCGAATTAAGTAACTCTTCCAGTTGAAAATCAGTAGCTCTTCCAGATGACAACTAGTTGTTCGGATTAAATACTCTTTTGGATAAAGTCCAATAGATCTTCCAGATGAAACAATTTCTCTAGATTAAATTTTGTTTCGGATGAAAACCAAATTGTTTTGAGTGAAGAAGAGTGATCAGATAAAATACATTGCAAAGTTATCCAGATAAAGAAGATCGTTGCAAAGTTACTCTGATAAAGAAAACTGTGGGTGAATGTAAAATGACTAACAATATGCAAGCTTTTGAAAATCATAAGTTCACCGGAAAATTAGTGTAAAATGACTAACTAAGTTATTAAAAAAATTTAAGTTCATTTCTAAAGACAATTACCAGATAATGAACAAGGTTGTCTAGAAAAAAAAAAACTGACATACGCATAGAAACTTGGATTCTCAAACCATGTATATATGTCAAATACTCCCATCTTGTTTGTGGTGATCGTTGCCAAAAAGTTGTGCCTCGACAGGACATCGACAGAGTCCAGAATGGGAAGCGGGATTATTCTTATATCATTATTTCCAATCTTTATGTAGATAAAATAGAGTCTGACATGCTCAAGTTCAAAATAGGAAGGAACAATATAACAATAGTTTATCGTCTAAATAATGAAAATATTTGCACTTTAATGATAGTTAAAGTATAACTTTCATCTACCACCTTTCTTGATGTGCTTTCCCGTGAAGGTTTGGTTATTTATTTTAGTCACTATCATTGAATTCTAATCCATCCGAATTATTTCAAATTCTTCCTCCAGATCCAAACAAAAGTTATATCTATCAATGAACCCCCGACTAAGACATGTACATAAAACGATATGATCCAGAATGCTCGCACAGGACTCATTCTTTTAAATTTAGAGATGTTTGTGTGTGTATATATAATCACGATATGATCCACAGTGCTCGCAAAGGACTCATTTTCTTTTTTTTTATTTTATTTAGAGATGTTTATAAAAATATATAATAAAAGATCCCGCAAACAGCACAACCAGCGGTATCATGCAGAAAACAGTTTGCAGGGCTAAGTTTCAAGGTAAAGAGTGGGCAGAATTCACAATAAAAACATCCACATGAGCCTCGCTCAAATACAGTTACATACAGAATAACAAAATAAGTTTCGAATTCATAGATCGATTGTGAAAAGGGCAGTCTCCACGGGCAAATATAAGACACATGAACTTATGGCGCTCTGTCCACATAAACTGATTATATATAATGAAAACAAAACAATCAGCATATAAACATTTTGCAGCATTCACTCAAAAGCCCATGCGTTCTCCCTGCGAACTTCTTCTTCCTCTTCTGGAGTAAAATCATTTTTTATGTTGAATGTCTTGCGAATTTCCTCAGGTGTCTTCCCTTTGATCATGTCGGCCACAGTTTGACAAGTGAGATCAAGTAAGCTCTTGATGTTTAAGTAGTTTGCAGCCTGGAAAGAAATTAGGGCGACTTGAGAACAAACGAAAGAATCAAATTTCCAAAACTTTCCTTGGCATAGCCAAGAAAGAAAGAAGGGTGGACGGTCATTCAATCAAAATAAGGAAAAGTGATGGTATCAGGAGACAAGAAACTCGAATATTCAACTAAAGGCTATTGCATCTAAGAAGACTGAAATCTAAACCAGTTTGTTTTGATCTCTTATCTTGATCAGGATTCACATCATTGATCATCAAGATGAGAGGTCATATTAGAGTTTAAGACAGGCACCGATAAGACATCCAAACACCGCAACAAAGAAATTACAGTAAGGAGAAGCTCACAAGAATGAAACTTATCACATAACGCAAATGCCCTCACACAAGTCCAGAAACAAAAACTAAAGTTTAATCAAGTAACATGGTAAAGATGTAATAACCATTTAGCAACATATATTCTCCGTGGGAGAAACGAAAGATGCTTAAAACCCAGTAGAAAAATCAAACCACCTATCCAATCAGAAATGTTTGCCCAACGCATCTTCATCCCCAGTACATGTCACAAGTAAACAGTAGCAAAATTATAATGAAGCGTGAATTAGAACAAAGGGGAATCCAACTTATTGATAAAGTAATGACCATGAAAACACCCAGAAATTTCACGGTTCAAAAATAAAATCAACATCAATCACATGAAATTGAGTAGCCAGAGAAATGATCCAATCCCACATCGTTATTTTGCGAGTGCAACGCGGAGCAACAATGGAATGCTACTCTAGATCTCCAAGTGTAGGAGTTTCATGTGACAAATATCTTGTCTAGTTAACCATTGAGAGTGTTTTTGTTATTGTATCGGTGTTCAATAGAGTTTATAACTTTAAAGCATAAAACTAAAGAGTAGAATAATTTGGTGAAAGACGTGATATGGTGGAGTAGGCTTGTAGAAGCTGAGATCCAATGGAGAGTCAAAAAAACACGCCAAAATGAGAAGCCAAGCAATCCAACAAGACATGCAATAGGCAAATATCTGGCGAAGCAGAAAATTGCTGCAAGGCCAGCTACATAAATAAACTGGTGGACCAGAAATATCCAGGAGAAGATTTGTCAAAGTGAGTGGCGTTATGGCTAAAAGAACCAAATCCAGGGGCAAAAGCGTCAACTGAAAAGGAGAGAACGAGGGGATATTACCAAAATCAGATCAAAGAGCGTTCCTTGATCGACCTTGACGAACTCAGCGTCGAAATTCTTCAGGTCATCGTCGACGACCTTGTCCGTGGAGACGCCGTCGGAGGAAGCCTTGGCGGCGGATTCGACGTGGCGCTTGCAGTACTCAATCACCTTGGCGAGGATCTTCGATGTGACGTTGGGCAGAGGGATAGTGGTGTCGGCGCAGTTATCCTCGATCATGTGCTTTATGGTCTGAGACTCGACGGCAACAGCTT
The DNA here is from genome assembly GCA_001598015.1 of Dorcoceras hygrometricum. NCBI lineage: Eukaryota > Viridiplantae > Streptophyta > Magnoliopsida > Lamiales > Gesneriaceae > Dorcoceras > Dorcoceras hygrometricum. The sequence goes on along the minus strand of KQ999837.1, from coordinate 116,688 downwards.
CGTCCACTTCGAATGTCTCGCCATCGGAGCTCTTCAACACGATCACCTTCTGCGAAGCGGCATCTGTGAACGACATCCTTCTACGAACAACCCTAGCTCTAATGGAGGAAAGGTAGATAGCCTCGGATGATGCGAAAATACAAATTATTTTGCAACTTATAAATATGCATATATACATATATATATATATATATATTGGAATTATTTCTTATCTACACGACTACACCGCCCTCTTTTATCTTTTGTTTTTAAATATTTATTTCTTATTTAGGCCCTCACATGTCATTTAGCATATTCGATGATTGATTAACATTGTAAGTTTAATATTTTTGTTATTTTTTTTTAAATTAAAACCAATCATATTGAATCACACGATAATTGGAAAAAATGTGAAAAAAATATACGTAAGATATCATATCTATAGCAATTAATATATAAACTGCAAATATCTTTTAAAAAAGATATCTTATATACACGACTACATATATTATAATATATATATATATATATATAGCAATTTATATTTAACAATTTATTTCCATTGTTTAATTAATAAAATAAAAAACCATTGAAGTAAAATTTATATCTAATAAATAAAATTGTGACTTCGTATAATTAATTTTTCACTCTTGGCCTTTTTTTGTTTTTTATTTTTGAAAAATAATATAATATGTAAGACCTTTTGGCACAAAGGTTGGCCAGGATTTTATCCTTTCCTTTCAACCGTCTTCTTCCCCCCATTTCGATAATACTGTAACAAGTGGAAGGGCGGGTAAAACTTAAAACTTTCTAAAAATTAGGGTTCAGTCGAGCTGTGATAATGGAAAGGCTTAGCTATTCTAATTCAGTACCTTCTAAATTCCATTCCAATTCTCCAATTTTTCGCCAGCTTGCTCGACTTGATTTACCCCGGAAACTTGTTCCGTGTTTTTCTGCGACGACGTGGTATCCATGGCCCCTACGCTCTGAATCACGTCCATTAAGTTCAATCTCCTGCAATCTCCGTGGATCGGCTTTTCTTTCGGCAAATTGCGTTCAAATAATGTCTTCTGAGGATTTGCCAAATGAGCTGGAGCCAAAAAACGACTTCCTAAATAAGATTGTTCAGAAACGACCTCAGCAGCAAAATGTGAGTAGTTAGTGTGCGGAAGTATGGTTGGAGCAATTTTAGTTTCTTGTTCTTATATGTAAGGAAAATTCGGTGAGTTGTGTATATGTGTGTGAAGTAAAGCTTATGCAGTTAACAAAAGAGCTACTAATTTTTTTCTCGTTGAACAGTTAAAGACTAGGGATGTCGTGAATATGTAAATCTGAAATATGCTGGAAATTTCTGTGCCACTCTGTTTTAAGTTAAAGTGACAAGTAGGAGATATTACTCAAATGATTCAGCCACAGTCGATGTTACGGATTGTCAATGTTCCTTTGTTACTTTAGTAGCCTAGCATGACCATCATTTCTTCCCTACTGGTACAACATCTATGTAAAGTTTGTATTTTTAAGAGGAGTGATATGTAATACGAGATATATGTGACCTTCTCACTTTAGCACTGTATCTTTGTGGTTTTGCATTTCTCATAGTAAGAGTGAAGATAATTTTTTTTATAGAAAAAAGAAAGAATCTTTTTTGATAATCCCTAGTCAGGCCCCTGGCCCCTCAGAGATAATCGTGAAGATTTATGTAAGCCATAGCTCAAATTCTAGGATTTATCCTTTTGTTGGGTTTAACTATAAGTTCCTTGTTACTTGTTAGAGGCACATTTTCAGGTTAAATCCATTTTGCAGATCTTTGATTTAAAAACTATGCCACATCCCTGAGAAGATAATTTCTTGAACAGGAAGTAGTCTTGTTAATCTTATATTTTTTGTTTTCTTTATTTTTCATTGTGTCATATGTAAGCACAGATAAATTGTTTCAATATGGTTTTCTTTTTTCCCTTTTTAATGGAAAGAGGAGTCAACATAGCATATATTGGAACTTAGGGGCTCTACTTTTCTATGTTCTTTTGTCATTGATTATCATCTCTCATTTTATTTGCTGATCGTAGTGAAATAATCTGCATTAGAGCTTGGATTAATTATTGATCCCCTTTAAAACAGAGAAATAAATTATTGTGTATGTTTAGAAGGATTATCCATAATAAAACTGCAAAACTGGAAAATGCTTGAGTGAATTCTGAATTTAAAATTTTAATGGTCTCTGTACAAGATGGTTGTAGTTGTCCTCCTGTAGACTAGTTGTTACCATTTGGTATCCCATCAATTTGATTTGAGGGACGGATATTGTGGTGTATGATATGACCATCTTAATTTACTCAGGTGTTTAATGCTGGGACAGCGCTCTTACTATCAGCTATATGTTTATCATTATTCCACCACCCAGCACTCGTTTCACCAGCCTTTGCGAGTTTTCCTAGTGCGGCAGGAAGTGGAGGTTCAGCAGCAGTTACATCTGGAGGTAGTCTCATTCGCAGTGAATTAGTGAGCAGCGCATGGACTGGCTTATTGGCCGGTTGCTTACACACGTTATCAGGTCCGGATCATCTTGCTGCATTAGCTCCACTATCGATCGGCCGCACAAGGATGGAAAGTGCTGCTGTTGGAGCCTTGTGGGGATGTGGCCATGATGCTGGTCAATTGATATTCGGACTACTTTTTCTACTTTTGAAGGATCGTCTTCACATTGAGGTTATTAGAACTTGGGGAACGAGAGTGGTAGGCTTGACTCTACTCATAATTGGTGCAATGGGAATACGGGAAGCTTCAGAAGTCCCTGCACCATCTATTGCCATGGATGATATCGAGCATGACGCTGGTAGGTATAAACCTCTCCCCAACCCCACAATTGGAAAGAAGAAGATTGGGTTTGCTACTTTCGCCACGGGGATTGTCCATGGCTTGCAGCCTGATGCACTGATGATGATCTTACCTGCTCTCGCACTACCTTCTCGTATGGCTGGTGCTGCGTTTCTGTTCATGTTCTTGATTGGGACGGTTGTGGCTATGGGAAGTTATACGGTTTTCATAGGGTCATGCAGTCAGGCACTCAAGGACAGGGTCCCTAGAATAACGGAGAAGCTCACATGGGCCTCTTCGCTTGTAGCTATTGGTTTAGGGGTTGCCATTCTTGTTAGCCAAGTTTTTGGGTTTAGTTTGTATTAGTTTATTTTATTGTCTCATAATAGTGGTGAAGGATTAAGCCAAGAATATAGAGAATTGAGAGCCAAGGCATCATTTGATTACATGCGTTTCAATTATGACGAGTTTTGACATTACGAGTTACTCTTTGGTGCCTTTCCGTTGTCCAGCCTTACTTTTTTAAGAGAGAACTAACTCGTGACATGCTATTTTTTAGTCAGAATAGAAACAAAGTAAACTCCAATAATTGTTTAGCCTGGTCATGAGATATCATTAAAATCGAGATTCACAACATTACAATCGAAATGAATTTGTTTCGGCAATCATTGTTTGACAAAATCAAGGACTTTCCATTTGGAACCAATAAAAAGTTTACTGCAGGTACCGGCCACGTTATTGTAGCCAAACCTTTGTGGTCCCATTTCCTGCCTTCGAATGAACCCATTTTCTGCCCTGTAGTCCCATTATCGTGTGGCACGTGATGACTTCGAGTAACACATTAATAAAATTGGGGTTATTTACCCATTTTCTGCCTTGTCATATGCATTGGACTTGTGCTTGGGTGCAAATGTGAACCCAGTAGGCACCTTGCCAAGCAACATTTCAGAGATCCTAATCTGCATTTTTAATGACACCGACAAGTTACATTATAACGAAAAAGAAACTGATTGGAGGGGACCAAGTTATGTACCCAATCAGCAGCAGAATCAGATGCCATTAACGTCTCGAGATCATCGCGCCCAAAGTATGAGGGTGGTCGCCAATTGATCTTCTGTGGGATAACATCTAACAGACCAACTGGTACATATCTGCATGTGTAACTGAGCCATTCCAGTAAGAAGTGCCTAGTTGTCTCAACTCCTGCCATCAAATGCAAACATACAGATAACCTTCTCCGCAACGCTGCAACAGCAGGAATGCACGTGTTTCCGACTAAAAACTACCAACATGCAGAAAACCAATTCCCAATACCTTTAGAATCCGAACCCCAGTGTTCAAGGCCGAAGCGTACATAATCCTTCAAAATGTCCAACCTTTCCGCAGAACTAATGTCCCAATTCCTCTGTTCCTTAATTTCAGTAAATATCCAGGGCTACAAAATCCAAAAGGTCGTACTTTGACATAAGATAAGTAAAATGCTAGGTGAACATATTTCATCAAGGAGAGTAGAGTACTTCTCTGAACCAACCTTAATCAACGCCCCTCGACCTATCATACATGATGAGAGCTCAGGGCAATCGGTATGGTGAATGTTCCAGTCGAGATAAGAGAACACATCACCATTTCCAAGAACTTGCAGGCCCGGAGGGGTAGCTCGTGCACATTGGTAGATGTATTGCCAATCTGCAAGTTTGCTGTACCGTTGCTGCCTTGTGCGACCATGTATTGTTATTGCACTGGCCCCACAATTTCCAATATCATGTATCAAAGAGTCAATTCGATTTTTGCCCTCAAAATAACCTGTCCTTACCTGAAGGTGCATAAAAAAACACGTACTAAGAAGTGACTTTTTTCCATTTTTTTACCATGCAAAAATGGTCAAGAAGTACCATGTTAAAGAGATAATGGCATGAACTGAGTGAATTGTTACATCTCCTGTCCAAGTTTTTAATGGTTCTATTTTAAGCGTTCAGCTTATCTGACCGTCTCCTTCAAGGAGCCTAATTAAGACACATGATTAGGTGATTCATCGCACTATCCTCACGCCACCAAGATTGAATCAGAAGACATTAGTTATAGCATACCTTTATTGTCACAGGTGTATCAACCGCTCTAGAAGAGGCTTGTACAACACTTTTCATTCGCATTGGTTTGGTGAGGAGGGCAGATCCAGCACCCTTGTTAACAACAATATCAATTGGACATCCCATATTAATATCGATGAAATCCACTGTGCAATGCTTCTCGATAAGTTCAACAGTTTTAGCAACTGTATCTGGATAGGCCCCACATATCTGTACACCAAAGAAGTCCTCAGATGAGTGGCGTCTCAGCAATGCCCATTCTGAAGCTTGACCCTGGATTCAAACCAGGAAACAATAACGATAAGTACTTGCTCTAGATTACTTCCAAACTAGTGACTTTACACAAACATATGCCCATGAAAATAACCACAAAATGATCTAGTGCTTGATATCTACCTTTCAGCATGTTGATATGATATTCTATCGTTCATGAAATATTAATTAAGTAGGAAAAGTTTTATTTCCCAACCTGCAAAAGATTAGTACACATAGCCATCTCACCACATGTAATATCAGCTCCCAGAGCCTTGCAAACCCTGCGATATGGTAGATTTCCTACAGTCGTCAGGGGAGCAAGATAGAGTCTTTGGCTAAAATCAATGAGTTTCTTTTCATGGGGATGCAACTTTAGGCTTTTATCAGTGTCTCCTATAATATGCTCCACAATGGTTTGTTGTTCATTATGTCCAGAGCTTTTGTCTACTTCTTCCTTTTGTTGAATTTGACCTGTTACAGCAGACCAAATCAATCAAAGCACCCCATATACAGAAACCTATGGGTGGAACCCATTGAAAGAATTGCAACAAACCATTATTATGTTGTACTGAACAAGTTTCATCCACCATAAATTTTGTCTTCTTCGAGAGTCTGAGCTCATCATCCAAATCTGTTTCATGTTTTTCATCTTCTTCAAAGACTGCAAGAAAGGAATCCACTTCATTGACCAGAACAGCAGGCACTTTACAACAACCATTTTCATCAATTTTTTCAGTGCCATTTGCGAAATTTTCATCAACATTCTCACCATCCACCATTTTCTTTCCTTTTCCATTTCCCTAAAATAAACATCGATGGAAATTATGGATTAGCTTAGAAATAATGCAAATGGTCGAACACTACATATTAAAATATAATGATATTGCAAAACATTATTGCCATGAGAATGATGTAATGATGAATAATTGTACAACAATGTAGGCAACAGCTCTTACCAGAAGCCCAAGCAGCTTGAGTGAAGCATCTGCCTTGGGGAACTTCACCTTGTTTTTCCACAGAAGCTTCTGAAAATCCTTGTCCAAAATATTCGTCTCATTGTCTTTCTTGTGAGAATTAATTGTTCCGTTACCCACACAGGCATCATTATCTCTATGTGTGCCTGCAAATCTACAAGCCAGTCCATAAGGACATGGCCCCTCATTAACCAGAAAAGGGCACGATCCTTCCAAATCGTCTGGTTTCTGCATTTATTAAAACTGAACCCATCAAAATAAGCACAACCCATGAACTAGTAAAGAAATCACAATCAAAATCTTTACAACAAATATGTCGGGTCTGGTTCGGGGTCTACCTGAACTTTAAATGCTTCCAAATCATGGCTGAAGCGGCACCTCTCATTATACCGACACGAACTAACCTTCCCACTTTTCGCTACCTCTGGACACAGATGCAGTGCCGATTTTTTTTCCTAGGTTGATCATAGCAAACTTTGAGTCCACTACATAGGATTACAAGCTAAAAACATGATAAACTCCGAATATATACAAGAAACATCCCCATTTTGTCTAACGAAAAAGCTCAATATTGATTAAAACTTTGCAATTAAAGAACGGCCGATGATTCTATATATTTAGATAATCACGGAACTGAAAGGTAGTAAGTTATGTCACCTCACGGCGCTCGCGTTTGAGCTGGCGCTTGGATTTTTTCTCCTTGAGAATTGGAGTTGAAGTTTCATAATTTACATCAGCTTTTTTTACATCCGAATCATTAACATTATTGGAATCGGAAGTTTTGACAGAAGGTGGACAGAGAAACTCTCTTTTTACTGGAGCTATGGATTTGGCCATCAGCTCCTCCGTGCTCCGCACAGATACGGTTTCAGGCGGATTCGATACGACATTGTTCAGGGAATTGGCTCCGGCTTCCATTGTGGGGTTTTAGGGGATGACCGTCGACGGTGGTGGTGAGTGCAGCAAACAAGAGGACGCAGGAAGGTTAATTGACAATTAAACTTGGGCCCAAAAATATGGGCCAAAACTGACATTTTCTAGGCCGCCAGGAGTATGAGCCTCCAAATCCAGGAAACAACGAACAAGACTACAGTGTTTTCGCCGTTTGCACAGTCTTTTATTCAACAAATAATAATTATGAAAAGGTATATATTTTTGTATTAAAGAAATAGTGATTGATTCTTTCATTAGTTAATAATTTTATTTTTTTCCAAATTTACAAACAGTTTAATCATAAATATTTTTAGTTAAAACAAATAAATAATTTAAACAGAAGGAGAGATACATAATTCTGGATAGTAAAATATATAGTAACAAAAAAGAAACGACTTGTCATAGCATATATAGTATAAAGTAGATTATTGAAATGTAATCATGGTGAGAGGTGTGATATATATTTTAAAAACAATGTCGAGTATTGTACGAGATAAATTAAAGAAAATGAAGTTGATAAATTTTATACTTGATTTATTCCTAAAAAACAGTAATAAAAGTGAAATTAAAAAAACTGAAGATATATCATATAAATTCGGAGCGACGACAGAAATACGACAATATTGAAAAGACCAACGAAACACATACTAGCTAGATGCATACTGCCTGGTAGCTAGTGTGTTGAGCTAATTATTTCGGAAGGAAGAATAAAACATTAAACAAGTGAAACACGATGGATCCACGACCGCCTTCAGTACTGTTACGGCGATTTAGTAGCTTCGCTTTCGTTGTTGTCGTCGTTGGTATTGCTGAGGATTCGGTGGATCAGTATCTTGCTTGTTGAACGACTGATGGACCTTAGGGTTGGAAGAGCTGGAAGATTCACTTGCTAGCTTCAAGCGTTGCAATTCATCTGTCAAAGACTGCCTTCAGTGCTGTCCGAATATAGCCAATATACGTATATAGTAAGTGCAAGAGAGCTAAACTAAAACATATACTTTTGATATATAAACTAAGTGAGACGGACCTTCTTGGAGATGACACTGCTGTTCTAATGCATGCAACCGAAGCATCAGTTCTTTGTTCTGGGTGATCAACACACAAGACTCGCGCTGCGCAATCGATCCCATCCACCGCAAGTATTATAATAACTAAATGGGATCATGTTATATATCTATATATATATATATATATATATGTGTGTGTGTGTATATGGTACCTCATGCTGATTAATCTTGGCAACCATCATGTTGACTTCGTTCTGTAAAGTCAGGGCTTTGAGTTCCAACTCCGCCACGTATCTCATCTTTCGCTCTTTTGAACGTGCAGCAGATTTCCGGTTGGATAAGATTCTACACAAAGAAATTAATGAAATGTGAAGCCATATATTAACTTGCTAGCTATAGTTAATTCATGCATCACCTTTTAGCCCGCCTGGGATCTTTTAATGCTATCTCGGAAAGTTTCGGGTTCGCCATGATCTTTCCCATATCCTCACCACAAAACGCAACACCGTCTAACACCACGCCTGCAGTAGCATTCTTGTCATTCGCGCAAGTGGTAGTAATCATTTGTGACAGTAATTGGGCTGGCAGTGTTCCTGGATACGAAGGGATATTCATGTCAAGAAAATCATTAGAAACGTCTGTATTTTCCATAAGACCATCATCAGCTGAGACGCTTCGAATGTGTAGATTCATCTGAGACACGAAAGTAGACTTGTTGATCTCAGGCATTGAAGACACACAACTCCTCCAACAGTCATCCTCACTAGTACTACTAGTCTCATGGATATCTGTCGTCTCCACTCGATTAATATTAATATTAATCCCCTTATCTTGAGGCTCTACATTTCCACACTTGCTGGCAGCATCTATGTAGTCCAGATCCATATAAGTAGAGAACACATCCTCATCCACGTCCACCATTTCGGATGTCGTTCCGGCTGCCTCTCCCGTCATCTCCGTCCTGTTGTTGTCCACCGAAGCTCCTGGGATCTTCCATGGAATATTGGTCCCAGAAGGTTGAAAAGGGAGGGCCCTTCTTTGGACCTGCAAATCTGCCCCGATCCCAAGACAAATACCACTTGGCGAGGGCTGCAACAACGAGTAGGAGCTCTCGCCCCCCCGCTGCTCATCAAGACCAAAAGGCAAAGGCTGCGATACAGACCGAGCAAGCGATGGCCTCTGAAGAGTACTCCTCACCACTTGCTGATTAGCCAGGATCCGTGAGTAAGGTGTTGAGATGGGGGGAGGTTGTGGCTGCGACCCGGCCGCTTTACGACTTTCTCCATTGTCGCCGTTCATGTCTCCCACTCTTTATATATGTTCTCAGTTGGATGATTCAGTACTATGTACCTTGCCAGAAGGTTCCCCTTATATAGAATGAATTCTGCATGGATAATAAAGAGACTGTGCACGCGTAATATAGTAAGCTCTTCGATTACATGCAATATTTTTTGGAGGTGATTACAACAATATTTGTATTTTGCGATTTTAGGTGAAAACCTAATTTATTTAGCTACTAAAATGCAACGTACAGTTCATAGTGAATTCATCATTAGGTGTACTACCAAATTCAAATTAATTTTTTTTCTTTATCCTCCGATATTTCACTTACCATACTGCCGAGACAGCTCTATAGAACTATCATCGAGCAAAGTTACTCAATCATTGAACCACAATTTTACTCGTAAATTCCGCATAAAAGACCAGTTGAAGTAAATTTTAAAAATCTTATAGATGGTAAATAATCGATAAAGATAATCCTATGTTAGATCGAATTTGTTGAACCAGCACGATCTTGTTCATAAATTTCATGTAACGTCCTAAATTAAATAATCGATAGAGATAATTCTATGTTTATTCGAATTCGTTACGATCCATTCAAATCGATAGAGATAATCCTATGTTTATTCGAATTCGTTACGAAGCATGAATGGATACATGATCTTGAGGATCATCTTAGTAACTAAAAGTTATAGCTGATGAAAGTCATATCATATAAAGTTATTAAACAACAAGCTCAGACGTCATGTTTCAATCGTTTTATTAAGCTGGTGGGGACTATCCTTGCCCTAGGGTGAACAAGGCCCACCTTTGATTGGCCCTCAACTATTAAAAATCATATTAATATATATTTTTATTAAGTATTATGTAAAGTGTAAGTTAATAAATTATATAAAAAAGAAATTATTCTTATAAATAAATAACTCCACTCTCTCACTCACACGACCTATCATTTCGAGTGCCAGAAGGGAAAAAAACAAAAGATAAAATGGCTTGATGAATAAATATTTAATGATTACGTTCGTTTTGAAATAAATTAATGTAATGCAAGCAATTTGTTATTCAAATTTTGTTTACGCGGCTTTAGTTCAAATACACTCGATATAAGGTTGGAAGCACTCGAATTCACTCAAATTGAACTCGAGCTCGAGCTAAAACTAGTTATATTTCGAAGCTTAAATCAAAATTGGACTATCATATATATTTTTCGAGCTTTTGATTTGAATACCAATAATTTTAATCCGGTTCATTTACTCTCCTCAACTTGGCTGCGGTTATAGGAATCTTGGACCTGATTGAGTATATGTGTATTTTTAAAAAAAAAAAAAAACTAATTGAAAGCAATATCATCGTAAGAACTTGATAAATAAATGGAAGTGGCTTTTGCATGTCGATCAGTTTGAGACTATGGCATTTTGCAAACAAACAATTTTCGATCGCGTGTAAAATAAAGATCGAAATTTCAGCTTTCCATGAATAGAATTTATATTAAAATGAACTGTGTAAATTTTAGAACTTGGGCTCCGGTACTTACTTCTTGCTTTTAACTTTAGCACATCTTATGCATCCCTTGTGAACTCATTACCACGTCTTTTGAATGAATTGATTGGCATTTGGAATATTGCATGGATAAATGATGGTTAGAGTTTGTTTTGTTTCTGTGACATCTCGTATATTTATTAATTTCTTATCCCCAGCTGGGAAAAAAATGGATCTCCGTCCGAGCTGTACTCGTGGCACTCAAGCTTTATGATATCTAGCACTAGAAGTATTCTAAATTTAGCAAGGGACGTAATGGCCTTTAACATGCATGGTCTTCAACTAGGGACCTTATTCAAATGTTTTGGAGGATTAGATTTGCGCTTATTCGTCTTCAACTACAGTAAATATTACAATCAAGCAGGATTTAAATTTAAAGAGTACTAGTAGTTTGTGAAGCACAGGAAAGAGGGCCACATGCTTAAATGGTAGACAAGGAGAGGGGGAGGTGTGATGTGAAATGAGATATAGGTCCTGTGGATGGGCAAGATGTTGTATGCTTGATGTTATCTTTATTTCTTTTGAGTTAAAAATCTCCAATCTCTCCTGTATCAACTTACAGGAGTCTTACTGTGTAAGCTATTTTTCTTGTATCCACTTAAACACTAGAGGTAGTCTACTAGCGTTAAGCTGTTTTTTCTTGATCATACTTTCATTGAGTTTGATTTTTTTGGAAAGAAAAGTGGTGTGTAATAAAGTTCACTCGTGCCTTTGGTTTGATGAACAATGCATGCAGGCTATGAAAGAATGGGCAATCTTGCAGAGAGCTTAGGAATGAAGTCAATCAATGCCTGTTTTTTGTCAGTGGGACGCATGATTTTATCAATTTGTATACCAAATCTAGGGTTATTTCCATTATGCTGACTTGAGAATGTATTCTAGTCCTTGATTTTACATTATTTCTTATTGTAAAATTATTCTCCTTTTATCTCATTTTTTGTACCTGATTCGGGTTTCAACACAGATACAGATATATCACATTCATAATTGTTTGAGATAGCCTAGTACTATAAGAAACAACTTCAAATTATAATGTTTACTTCGAGTTTTGATATGAATATGTCGGTATGGGAGATCGGCAGAGCGAGCAATATCCCGCATCGATGCCTGCTGAAAATTACATGGACATAAACTCCCTATATGGGTTCATAACATCCAATTATTATGACTACATTTACTCCCGGTGCAGATTAGAATCTTCCCATGCTGCCTGAAATTCTGCAAATGATGCTTCTTAACCGACACGCTGAAGAACCACTTCGTTGACATGTCTATTTGAAGCACAGATACTGTACAAGAAAATAAGAGGTAAAAAGAGGACCAACATTTTTAAAAAACCATGAAAAATCAAGGACCAGAGTACATTTACAAAGTTTATGCTTCTCACTGATAAAAGCCAGTAGAAATCACTCGATCTTTCTGTCAAACGCGGTGGCATTCTCAGCTTTGTGCAAGATTACTCATTCTTTCTTCCATAGCCTTCTCTTTGCTCATCAAACCTAAGTCACAAAGTGAACTTTATTGGAAACCACCATTTTCTAAAAAAACTCGAACCCAGTTAGACTCGAGTTAGATCAAGAAGAATAGCTCAACACAGTAAGACTCTCTAATGTACAAGTTGATACAATAAACATTGCTTTACACCATAAGACTCCCTGTGATATGTGATACAAAAATAAACCAAGTTATAATAGCACCGTTCGCACTTTTACCCCCTCAACTTGGACTACTCCGAACCTATTTTGCTGTCATATATAAATTCTGCATGTTTCCGAGGAATCCAGCCTATGTTCATAGAGCATAAACTTTCTATAGAGCTGTATCAACAGGAAAAGGTTAGTCGAATAGTCAACATTAAATCTATATACAAGAAATATAAAAATTTATCCATATACATGATCATGCCAACTATATTGAAAGAAACTCGATATACATTTAGATGCAGATAAACCAAAGGCGTAGTGAATGAATTACCCAAAAACAGCTATATGCAGGACATGGATCAAATTCAGAAAACTATAGCCCATGAGCAAGCAGGTTCAGTATAGATTTACACTTCATATATGGAGTTCTAAACAACTAATCCTCATAGTCAAAGTGCACCAAATATTCCATAGGATCAAGTAGCTGTTCAGTTGTATTATCTGTATGATATTGGTCACTGGTTCCTTCAATCACAGAGTTTAGAAGCATTCAACCCAGTTATTTTGTATAGAAAAATTAAGTATTTCAAATAAAATATTGTAAAAGAACAAGCAAAAAGTAACTAATTTACTTAACAATAGATTTTCTTTCTGCATCCATCAAGAGAAGTGATACTATAAAACCCAACCTTTTGCAGTTGCACGAATTCTTCTCCAAGTGTTTGATACTTCAATCTGGCCTTTGTTTCATCAGTAATCCCATGGGATTGATAAAAATGAACAGAATCCCTATTCATCATTTTCCCCAGCACCTCATATCCACCAAACAACAGGAAAAAGAAAACACGAGAAACTCTAAACGAAAGAGAGAAGAAAATCCAAAATTCGAATCGAAACGGACACAAAGTCAGCTATATGGATTTTACCATATCCGATACTTCAGAAATGTTTTCTTAGGAGTATCCAAACTACATGGTGTATTCTCTAATCTCTGAATGTGATGAAGCAAAATAAAACAGACATATGGCAAGTGGTTCGAGGGTCTGTTTGTGTGTTTGAAGGGAACAATAAGACATCTTCTATATGTTTGTAATAACGTATTTCAGGAATATTTTTACAATAAAGAAGCTATACAAGTACAAAGAAAATTATTTAATGAATGTTCTTAATGTCTGCCAGGAGATCATCGTGGAGCTTGCCTGAACTCAGTGGTACAAGAGACTTTTTCACGGCAATCATAACTAAAACTTGAGATAGGAATTCAACTATGATTTGGAAGCTGAGCAAATGTCCCTGGATTTGGACAACAACCCCCAATCACCATCTTCTCGTACATTGCATATGCACGATCAGGGTGACCTGACTTGCTGTATGCTCGTATTAGAGCATTGTATGTAAACACGTCAGGTTTAAGACCAGTAACTTGGAGTTCTTTGTACATAATTTCTGCTTCCTCTATCATCCCAGCAATTCCAAGATTAATTATCAAGGAGTTGAAGGTATAAAGATTAGGGGTCATCCCTCGGTTTCTCATCTCCAGAAGAAGAGACATAGCCTCCTCGTTTTTTCCTGATTTCCCGAGGCCATTGATCATAAGATTGTAACATAACAAATCAGGATCTAGGCCAGATAACTTTATTTCCTCAAAGTAGTACATGGCTTCATTGACTCTTCCAAGCAAGCAAAAGCAGTTGACAAGAATGGTGTAGGACTTCAAATCTGGTCTAATCCCTTCCCTAACCATTCTATCGAAAAAGCCACGAGCAGATTCAATGTCACCTATTTTTCCAAATCCATTTATAAGGATATTGTAGATAGCACAATTAGGTTTACATCCATATTTAATCATATCTTCGAACAAATTCTTTGCCTCGTCTAGTTTCTTGAGTTTTAAAAGACCATCTATAAGAGGACCATATGTACAAGGAGTAGGAGAAAACCCTCCACTTACGAGTTCATAGTATAGATCTATGGCTTTCTCCAAGCTGCTGGATTTGACTAGACCAGAAATCAGTATGTTATACGTTATGGTGTTAGGTTCAGTTCCTCTATGAAGCATCTCATGGTACAAATCGAAAAGTGCACCCACCTTCCCAGACTTCCCAAGATAATCAAGCAACAAATTGTAGGTGGAGACATCAGCAACACAGCCAGAGCTCTTCATCTCTTCATAAACATCCCAGGCCAGTTGTGTTTGATGGATATCAAGAAGCCCATCGATCAAATGATAATATGCTTTCACAGTTGGTTGAATCCCAAAAAATTTCTTAAATTTCTCAAGTAATCTATGGGCATCAAGAGATTTCTTTTTCTTGGACAGAACTCTAAAAACAGGTACCATTATTGAGCCATTTTTGCAAAGACCGACTGAGACTAATCTTTCGGTGAAAGAAATAGCATAATCTAACTTGGCTTCGTTCAAAATTCCCTCCATAAGATTTTCCCAAAAGAAACTGTTGGATAGATTACTCCTACTATGATAAAAAAAATCCTCGACAACTTTGAAAGCATTCTCTACCATACCAGCTTTTACAACCCCTGGTAGGAGAGTATATAGCGTTACGTAATCAGGATGCATCGTTTTTCTCATCTGATGGTAAAACCAAAAAGCTTCACTAATCCTATTATCCTTTGCTAACCCATAGATGATCGTGTTGTAAGTAAAACAATCTGGGAGGCAACCCATTTCTGTCATTTCATAAAGCTTCTTCAGAGCCAAATCAACCTCATAGTTCTTACAGAGACAGTCCAAAAAAGTGTTGAAAGTTATCGTATTTGGAGGACACCCACAGTCCATCATGTTCTTAAATAATTTGAAGCTTTCTTGAACTTTGCCCTCCTTCCCAAATCCAGCCAAAAGTGTGTTGTATGTCACAACAGTAGGAACAAGCTTCAAGTCCTTCATTTTGCAGAACATCTCCCATGCCTCACTAGGCCGATCAGCCTTGTAAAGTGTGTCTATCAAAGAGTTGATAATAATCACATCAGGCTGGCAACCATTGTCTATCATCTCGGAAAGTAATTGAATAGCTTCATCAATTTTCCCGGAATTGCTATAGCATTTCATCATCATATTATAGGAGATTGAATCTGGTACAAGTCCACTATGTTTGATTCCATCGAATATCAATTTTGCCTCTCTTAGCCTACCACCTTCAGCAAGGCCGTAAAGAGACACATTGCAGGCAACAACAGTGGGAGCAATGCCACGGGCTTTCATCTTCTCAAAAGTTTCAATAGCATTATCAGCTTCTCCTAGCTTTCCATAGTAGTCGATGAACAGGACGTATGTATATGCAGTTAGCTTAATGCCAGACAATTCCATATTTTCACATAGTTGTAATGCTTCATCTAATCTGCTTAATCTCAAAAGCCCACTAATCAATGTGTTGTAAGTATGAAGATTTGGTAATATCCCTCTTTCTTTCATTTCATCTACTACTGCAAATGCTTCACTAACTTTCCCAACTTTGCTACAATGCATCAATGAGTACAGTAAAAGTAACTACATCTGCTTTATAGCCGTCATCCTCCATCAGGGCCCAAATCTCTCTAACTGCATCAAAATCTCCAATGTCACTGAACTTGTCCAACATAGTAATATAAGTCACTCGGTCTGGCTTATGGCTGCCACATTTCATCTTCTCAAACACTTCTCTGGCAATGTCTAGTTTGCCTACATTACAAAGTGCATCAATGAGAACCGTATAAGTGACCACATCAGGTGCACATCCCTCATCATCCATCCTCTTTAATATATGATAAGCCGCATCAATTTTACCCACTCGTCCAAGAACTCGAATGCAGATGGTAAAAGTATAGACATTTGGCCTCAATCCCAAGTTCTCCATCTCTTCTAGCAATCCCATGACTGTTTCAACATCCCTTCTCTTACCACTGGCTACCATCAGTGCAGAATATGTCTTAAGACTCGGCTTTAATTCTTCGGAGATCATTCTTCTATAAATTAGTAACGCCTCCCTACAAAACCCTTCTTGAAGAAGCAAGTGTATCAATCCGTTGTAAGAATATGCATTCAATATGAACCCTGCTTTTCTCATTCTTTCAAGCCCAAATGGGGCCTGCCTAATGCCTCCTCTTACGCTTAGACCCTTGAATATGATCAAGTAAGTATCTGAGTTCCTGTAAATAATTTGCTTTTGCATGATATCAAACACAACAGCCATATCTGTAATCCTTCCATGCACCCTGAACTGCTCGAGCATATAGTTGCATGTTTGTGTAGTGTGTATAACTCGAGGAAGCTCTGCAACAGTTCTAAATACAGAAAAAGTCTGATCCAAGTCCTGAGTTGACTTCAAAATCCCAATTAATTGCTCAGAAGATATGTCTTTATTGATTTTTCCCTTCATTTGCAAAAGGCATGACCCTTCATGGATGGACTAAACTAAATATAATAAAATAAGTCAGAATGCAAAGGCTTTAGACCTAGCTTGATTTTGGTTTCAGGAAAGACAATCATATTTTTATTTTCACTTATATTTTCTTTTTTAAAAACACATTTACCCTCTTTTTAGATTTCCTAACACAATCGTGGCCTTTAACTCAATGTTTCATCAGTTTCAAAATATATTATATTATATCTAATGCAAAATATATCGTTCTTGATTTTTTAAATAATTTATCTAATAAATTATAAGTGATTTGTAACTAACATAATAATATTTTTATTTTCCAAACATTTCCCAAAAATATTCTCTCTAAACTCTCTGTATACTCTGAAAACAAAACCAAGCAAGAGCAATTTTCTTACTTTGGAAGAACTATTGTCACTGTTATCATCACTATCCTTCTTCCCACCAAAGAATGAATGAACTTTGAGAGATTTCTTCACCATTCCACTTAGGCTTAACTGTGCTGGCAAATTCGGTAATCCAACATGGCTTGCATTGTGATAGACCTTACCTAGAAATGAAAGAGAGGATGGAAAATACCATGTCGATGCCAGAAAATCAAGTGCGACAATCAGCACAACAAAATTATTTGAAGGGGATAAGCGTAAATAAATTGAAGAGCTTTTTAGATCAAAGCAACGTCAAACTTGTAGCACCCATTAGTCATACAATATCATCCCATCCATATAAAAGATATATATTGCACATTTATTTCATCACACCTCTCCTCCTCTATCATTTAAATGTGTGCACGCCGTGTGGCCCCTATTCTGTGCTTCGTTGACTGTTACTACTCTTTAAATTTAAATTCTTTTTGGTTGTAATATTTCACTGTAGCAAATATGCGACAAGGCCAATATATAATCCATCAACATATTTAAAATAAGGTAGAGGAGAAGAATATATATGTTAAAGACATAAGGACCCTAACTGAATTTATTAATGCTACTAGTGTTAAATATCATAGAGCTCAATTGCCACAAAACTATATTCCTTTTCGAAACACATCTGGGAGAGAGATCTTTTTCCCAGCATATTGAGGATAAATAAAAATAAGAATCAGCCATGTCGTAAAAACAAAACATACTCTAACCGTCACAAGCCAGATTCTGACATTGAATCAGTCTCCGTGTAGCTTATTTTCTCAAGCTAACAGTCAGAAAAGCAGAACACCTTCATCCAAAAGAAGCATTAATGATTTCACTAAGGATATGTCGGGGTTAAATCCATTTTGCTTATTCAGATAACTTTCTTTTGATGTTCAAATGATATACTAAAAATTTAAAGCATGTGTTTCATTCCACCCATGATGAATCCTATGCTCCCCTACACTCAAGTAATTTGAAGTGAAAGCTACAGATACTCTTCTGATATGCGACTTGTCTAATCCAGAAACAACCTGAAGGAAACCTTTTCCTAGTAACCTACATTTGCCTCTTCCAAAATACAGATTTCTTTCAGCTGACGCGCCAAAGTTAAAAAAGAAAAAAGTGCTGGTACCAAAGTTTTATAATTTAGGCAGTTCATTAATGGCCCATTAGCCTCGAGTAATTGCAGCACATATCATATAAATTCTAAAACTAGATGTCCATCGAAACACTCGCGAAGCTTAAAAAAACGACCTTTATTTACATCGCTGGTACACTAGGCAACCAAAGCCCAAAGATTTAGTTAAACGAAAGTTTACGAAGACCGGCATAACCAAACAGTTCGTTTGCATAATCTCAAACTGAATCAGTATCTAGGCTTATCAAAATGGACACAATCACTTCAAAATTCCTTTTACAGAGCATATTAAGCCAACAATACAGAGACAGAGAGAGGGAGGGGGGGATGGAACAACAGCTTACTTGAAGGGAAAAAGGAACCAAAAGAAGAGGGAAATTGAGCCACTGAAGCTGCAACAGGAGCCACTGCCATATCTTTATCAAGCTTCTACAGAGATGATACTAATTTCAGAAGTGTGCTTCATTTGTCATGTTTCTTGTAAAATTCATGCCTTAAAATATCCAAGCACACAATTAATTTACATTTTTAAAACAACATTTTTTAGGCTCCTTCTATCTCAAAATATAGGGTGACTAGGTTCTAAACTCGTATGGACCTCAGATCAGTATCATCTCAAAAATTAAAAATCCACCACCCTTGTAAATCTATCAACACTGCAACCTACAAAATTATTAAGTTCTACCAATTCACGCATCATTTCTATATGCTTTTTTATTTGCTATCGTTATTTATAATTATCATTTATATTCTAAAATTAACTATATATATTTCTAAAATATTAAACTATTAAAAAAATTTATTATAATTAAAAATATATTAAAATTTATTTTTAAATATACAATAAAATATTCCAATTATTAGTAATATGCGTTAATGATTGTTTGTTTGTATCGTTTTAGACATATTTATTAAATCTCAATATATGTCTCCCCAAAGTGCTTTGTATATTATTAAAATTTAAGGTTGTCAAGCATTGGAAAGGAAGGGGAAAAAATTAAGCATATTGTTAGTGTCGAAAAACATAATATAGATTTTAGTAGGAGGTTGAATTTTTTGAAATAATTTTGTGTTTTAAAATATTTTAAGATCAGTTGAGTTACCAACTGATTTTACAACCTATTCAAATTTGTTCTCTTTGAGCAATAAAAATTTATGCGGAAAGAGCTCAATCGAAAGTGAACAAGATAATATGAATGCAATGCTAAACTTTAAATCAGATCGCGAGAAGAGATTTGTTTATGAAAGTTCGAAGCAACGGTTCTACGTCTCCCCTTCTTATTATGGAAGGATTCCATTAGAACAATTGATAAGAATACAGTGTATAATCCGATCAATCAGATCACACTCGAGCTGAACTACTAGTCTCACAAATCATAACAGCTCGCATATTGTGTTTAAAATAAATTTTCTAAGGTTTTTCGAATAAATATAAGTCTAAGCCCAATCCTAATGATTCAGCAAGTAGCTGAAACTTATACAAAGGTATAAAAAGAATTTTTGGTTCGTTGAACAAAGTATGTCAAATATTCAACTCGCAATCTGTTTAAAAAACTCGTTATATGCTTCTCACGTGTGTATCGCATCGTCTGCTTCCAGAATTGATCTTCTATTTATACACTTCGAATCCAACGATAATAAATATTCTTAGTACACATCAGATGGATCCCGAGCTGATGTCTGAGTCTTAATAAATGCGTCATTTAATTTTCTTATTGTACCTCATACTGTACATTCAATGTTTTCCATCTTTTGCTCAAAAACAACTCTGATAGCGTTCACGTTCTTGACTTTTCCGAAGAATTAGCCGAAAGTGTTCATAACAACCATAAATGAATCATCTTTAACTCAAGTTATCAAATCATGTAACATCGTAATGGTTTGACTAAACAGATTGCATACTAAAGTTTTGAGCTTATATTTGTTCGTGTGAGCTGAATTGATCTACGAGATGTTCTGTTTTAAATTGAGATGCTCCAAGAGTTCTAAGCTGTATTAGTCTCAACTGTTCTAAGTCGATTTGTTCCGCTCTCTCATTGTTATCCTATGAATTGTTCTGTTCTGAGCTGATATGCTCTTGAACTGACGTATGTTGTTCTGATTTGGTTACTATAACCGAAATGTCATTACTCGGCTTAAGTCCGATCAAATCTAACAAAATGCGATGTTAGCTCTGGCCTGATCTGTTCGCTTAGTGTCCGATCTGATTAGTCTTATATATAGTTTTACCTTCATCGAAAACTTATGAAATCCAACATATATATTATGAAAGTCATGTTAATATATATACATTAGTTTTCCAATTTATATGTTATTTACTAATGTATTAATAATATTCGTTTATATGCTTCAGTAAATCTATATTCACAAGGATAATTATGATAATTGGTTTTGTACTAATATATATTAGTCTTATTTAAACTAACAATAAATTTTAATTTAATAATTAAAATTATAATTAATAGTTCTTAATCTTAGGTTATTTATTTTTTTCCCACCGTGTTTGCTAGCTTATGGCAAGAATGTAAAATGGTGTATGGAATCTTTTTATTTTGTAAACGTCCTATTATTATTATTATTTAAATTTTATGTTCCCGATGAAATGGTGGATATATATTTATACTATAATATTAGTCTTTGAGATCCTACATTTTATTCCATAGCAAATTTAATCATATTTGATATCTTATTCTATTAGCACACTATTTTAATAAAATATTTCATTTTGTTAAAATATTAGTGTGTGGATATACATTGAAATTTAATTTGGTGTCCCTCTTTGTATTCCGCAGAAAAGAAGAGATTCCCACTACACTACACAACCAGGTGGCTGAGGGTTCTAACTTTAAATTATTTTCCCTCTCTGTGCGAAGCAGAGGCATACCTCCAATGGCCACGACGGCGATCCCCAGCGCCGGAGGCCAGTCTCACAGTACCTCCAGAACTGTCGACGCCTCTCTATGGTGGGACCCATTCAGTTCCTTGCTCACGGAACTCGAATGTTCCGCACTCTCATCCCAGTCTCTGGTATGCTCCCCAAAGGATTAACAGTTCCACGTACTGTCTCAATTTTCATGTCCTGAGTGCGTACGAGTTTGCTTCTCAATTTTTTTTAAAAGAAAAAATTATCGACTGCACTGTATGTTGGCGTGGAAATAAAACATGAATGTCGAAAGTCTGGGATATTTGTGTTATCGAATGAGTTTATTTCAGGCGAATAAATTGAGGGACAATCATGCATGGTTCCTGGGCTCCATTTCTAAATTCAAGCAACCGAATCATAAGTCTAGGGAAGCGCTTGATTCACTCAGTGTCAAGATTGGCTCACACGAGCTGAATATTCATCCTAAATTGAAAGACATTGCGTGCAAGATTAGTGCCATCATGGTAAACTCACTAAGTGGGGTTTTCAGTTAGTTACTTCTGCATGAGTTTATTCCACATGCATGTCTGGTTCATCTAATCTAAAGTTTCCTGTCACTGCTTGAACAAATAGATTTTATTATATACATAGATGAAATAGCTCATATTCTCTTTGGTCAGTGCTTAGATGAGGTGCAGTCATATATCGTCGTTACAAGATCAGCAGAGAGCAATAATCTTGTATCCAGTGACATTGATTATGACATTTTAAATTCGGTGAGTGCATTTCTTCCTACTGTGTCTCTCTGTATTCAATAACTATTGTTTTAATCTGTGTTAATTTTGCACATTGTCTGATTACTAATATAGGACATTCATGGACTGTATATACAGTAGTTTATTTACCTATGCACACCTAATTTACTCGAGTAAGCTAATCAAGGATGATGAAATGTCCGTCCTTTGCAACCAATGAATATGAAGGAGTAACACATTGTACGAGCAACCTTATTGGTTTTTTCTTATATCGATTCGGTTTATCGTGGTAGGTAAGTTGGGTACTCATGCTTGGATGTGCATCAGAGTCTGAAACAATGGTTCCATTGACTTCTTTCTTTTCCATTACTTCATTTATCCTTCGCATTATGATAACGACTCTTATGCAATATAGTTTAAGTTTATTTCCTTACTCGATGTAACGACACATGAGAATGTTTTATAAATTATCTGCTCAGGACTTACAATTCAAGAAAAAAGTGGAATAACAATGAAACACAATTTATCTAAACAAGACGTGAAGAAGTCAAAAACAAAAATATAAGATTGATTCAAAATTCGTACTCGAAGCTTCGAATTATATTCATCGAGCAGGTATTTCTACCCAATGCTTAGAAAAGCATGAAAATGTTATCCGATGGAACTAGAGAATGCAATAAAGAATGAGTTGCTAAGCTGATATTTCAAACGCTGCAAGGTATTTTAATCTCGATAAGTTCTTTGTTACAGAAGAACACACTCTCCAATATTAATAAACTCAAAGTATTGCCTTTTCATTTTTACGAATCTCTCTTTTATTTACATATTTATATTCGAAATCCTTCCTAAAGTTGCTGTATGGGTTTAAACTAACGATGTTTAGCCTACATACTAACCAGATTGACTCCCAGTTAAACTACAAGAAGGCAAATATAAATTAAATTCCTTAAATTACTAAGTGGATGATTATGACTTTCAAGCTTGTTTAAACCCTTTTTACAGTTACATGTGAATTATGGTGAGGATCATATCTACCTTTCCAAGTCCTTCCGTCCAGAGTCTAGTAATATATTTAATCATCTTTTCTCTAGTTGTTTACAGACAATCACTATCTTTGGCCTTCTTGCTCCAACTGTATCTATGATTTTGAATGCTGCTTGTGTTTTAAGATTCTAACTTCTTATTGAAGGTTATACTTGAGTACTACACTGAGCGGCAATGCTTGTTGAAGTGCATTAGGCAGATCTTCATGGATGCTTGTAAGTATGTTGCTTTGGTTGATGCCTTGTTGTTGGCCTTGCCTTGAAGATGCCAGAAAATTTTCATATACATCATATATTCGATTGGTTATTTGAATAAATTTCACTTAAACAATCTACAAACAGCGCGATGAAAAATGAGGTATAGACTGTAAAAATCAGAAATTATATGTGGTATTTGATGGAAGTGTCATGAGCTTTGTTTGCTTGGTAGCTTGCTTAAGTTCCTATCTTGTATTGCTAAATAATTTTGGTGTAGTATATTCTGGATTTCAATCTGGAGAGTCTGCTATCATGGAGGAGGCACAAGTGTTGATTTCTGATGAACTTGAAAGTAAACTCGTTTCTAATTTATTGGACCTTGTCTCTTCCAACTGCATCGAACATATGGTAAATCCACTTGTAACATTTAACAATGGTACAAAAGTTTTACGCACTCATTCACCAATTTTATTTTACTCTGATTAGAAATTTGAACATTACGTGAGTTTTTTCGCAGGATGTGGATCTATACACTCTGTGGGCTGAGGAGATGCTTATCGAGGACAACTTGATACTCGACATTCTTTTCCTTGTTTATAATGAGTCTTTTCGTGTTTGTGACGTCAAATCATGGAAAAAATTGTGTTCGCTATACGAGGTGAATAATATTGCCCTTCTTACTCTTGGGTTCCTATTGTTCATCTATGGGGCTTTGGTCCTAGCTGTATGTAATATGGAGTTTGAGAAAACGTTAAACTTTCTGATATAATTTATATTCACATGTCAAATGAGGTAAACTGTTAGCTCCCTTGTTCATTTGAAAATATTTACCAAAAGAAAGTATCAATTAATCATCTACAATCCCAGCCAAGATCAATAAATGGTCTGGACACTTCCTAATGATATAGAAGATCGAAATGTTTCTTCATAAATGCATAATCAACTATAACAAAAAGACTTTGCCCAAAGGTAGGAAGATCTAAGATCTTGATTTAGAGTTCGTCTGGATTAAAAGAGCTGATAATAAAAATTGTTTCTTAGAAAATTTTTTTCATAAAAATTGTAGTGTTTGGATATTACAACAATTTAAAAAAAGCTTCTTTTGGAAGCTAAATTTTTTGGCTTTTTATAAAGCTTATCCATTTTATTTGAAAATAAAATCAAAGCACTTTTCAATAGTTATCCAAACACCAAAATCACTTATGTTTTTTTCAATAAAAGCGCTTAAAAAAGTTAGGCCTATTTAAATATTTTTTTGAGCTACAACTTTTGTTTCCAAACCGGCCCTTAACCTTGACCTCCCATGGAACTGCTGGTCTTGTCTCATACTTTGTATGCCACATAAGAAACACGTGGTATCCCCGAAAGGTGAGAAAATCTCAGTTGCAATGACCAAATAAAAACAAGTACATTGTAGAATGTTATTATAATCACAATGAATATGCAATCCAGGAAACAATAAATTCTCAATGAACAATAAAAAGTATAGTATATCATATCCCCAATCTCACATTACAATTCTAACATGTTACTTGCTCCCTATTTTTTGGCAACACTAGAAGATCTGAGATCCCATGTGTATTTAACCTCGAACGCTTATGGAACTGCCGCTTGGTTTATGGTGTCTTGTCTTACATTTTCCACACAAGAAACACATGATATCTCTGAAAGTTGAGAAAATCTCAGTTGTCATGACTGAATGAAAACAAGAAGTAGATTAAAAGATGTAATTATAAATTAATGAATATGCAACCCAGGAAACAATAAATTCTCAATGAGCAGTAAAATGGGATATCAAATCTCCAATCTCATGGTACCCTTCTAACATGTTACTGGCTCCTACTTTTTGGGAAACACACGCCAGAGAGCTTTACACTCTGGGCTCTATTGACCATGTTACACTTCAATCTGGATATTGTTCTCTATTTTCAATAGTAGGATTCAAGTCTAAGAACACTAGCATCTTAATTCTCAACCACAATTATCACTTATTTCATAATCCTAGGTAATCAAGCAATACAATCCATGTATACAAATTACATAACTTACTAGTTAACTCTCATATATTGTCCGATAGTAACATAATTACTATAGCTGAATTTGGTCTGTGCACTCTCCAGCTTACATTCACCTTTTTTGCTACCACTTATAAGTCTGTGACTTCTCCAAATACTAAAAATGCAATGCTACAAATTCTATGTATTTGTTAATGCATAGATGACCTGTGCTGTTAAACAATCTCTTATTCCTATTTCTCTTTCTATCATAGGACATCGTGACTGGTTTAGGCAACTTTCAGAAACTAGCAATATCTCCCGAAGCAACCAGTGCCATTTATCATGCCAAAGTGCAGCTACTGCTAATTCTTATCGAGGCTTTGAACCTAGACAGTCTTCTTCAAATGATCCATGACAGCATCCCATTCAGGTGTGTTAGAAGTTCTTCCTTTTGCTTCTGCTCATAAAATGAGTCAACCGATAGTGGGAACTGAAAACTCATTATCGTTTGCCTGCTACACGAATTCAGCATCTTTTTCCCGACCTGCTGAAAAATAATTAACTGAAACTTAAATGATGGAATACTTCAACCATTGCATGATTGATACGTCTGTGCATCATGAGTAGAAGTAGTCTCTCTGTTGAATTGTCATTGGAATCTTACGATCGGATGAAGAGGTCATGCAGA
This sequence comes from Dorcoceras hygrometricum, assembly GCA_001598015.1. Classification (NCBI taxonomy): domain Eukaryota; kingdom Viridiplantae; phylum Streptophyta; class Magnoliopsida; order Lamiales; family Gesneriaceae; genus Dorcoceras; species Dorcoceras hygrometricum. The sequence continues at coordinate 90,711 of KQ999837.1, read as the reverse complement.
AGTTGAGGGAGTTGGAACTGGTTGAAGTATGTATGCCCATATTTTTTTTGAAAATTCACTGATCATCAAGTCAGGATGACTTCTGTGGAGCTAATCACTCTTCATTGTTGTCCATGAGTTTCATTTCTACATGTTTCTTCTGGTCTCTATGTTTTTTTTTCTGGCTGACTAGTTTGCTCTTGAATTTTGCACTTACGTGGATGCACATTTTCATGTCACTGTATCATGCAATTTTAATTGGTCAAATTCAGTGTTTTTTTAATCTTTATGTCACCACTGTGGATTAGGTTGTTCTTCACTGCACCTGTTGATGATTTTCGTTGCCAGATGTTTTATTTGACCCATTGATGATTTTTTTGTGAGTAGTTTGCTATTTTAACCAGTTCCTTGGATGAGCATACTGGTTAATAATATCATATAGGGACTTGTATGGGCTCATTTACATAAGAATCTGATTACTTTTATAGTACTGGGTATACAGCTTTTTATGTATAAGTCGTTCATGAAAACCAGCTTATGAGAAACTAGAACGCCCACGCCCCCGGAAACGAATCTTTTCATTTAGTCTTATCCGTTAACTGATGACTGTTGTTGAAATAAAAAAGTTGTTCCATCAGCATGAAACTGTCAAGGATACATGTTTGCGTATATGTGGGTGTGGGTGTGGGTGTGGGTGTGGGTGTGTTCCATACTATTTTTTAAAAGAGATGACTTAATGCTTGTTAGCTTTTGCTCAGGCAGGGTCAAATTGCCTTTTCAGAGACAGATATTACAGAAATGGACACCATTATATCTAGTTTAAATGCCTCTGAAGTCAAAGAAATGGGCCCTCTAATCCTTGCATGGGCAGTGTTTATCTGTCTGATATCTTCTCTTCCAAAAAAAGAGGAAACTAATATGCTGTTGGTAAAACATCTATCAAAATTTTTACACCTATAATATTCTTTTTCTTTATTTAACCTGCTAATTTTTTTAGTTGTTTCTTTCTTAATAATTCATATCAGGAGATCAATCACATTGCTTATGTCCGTCAAGCTTTTGAGGCTTCATCTTTAGGCTATTTTCTTGAAATTCTTCAAAGTGGCACATTGAAAGATCCTGAAGTGAGTGCTATTTTCCTTTCTATGATTGCTTATGCAACATTCCATTAGTTCTCATGTGCTACTACTTGATTTGATTCATGTCTGCTTGTGGAATTTGTAACTTAAATGCTATTTTACCATTTCTCATGGTCGCAGGGTCCTTTAGCTGGCTATCGGAGTGTTATGAGAACATTCATATCTGCATTTATTGCATCTTATGAAATTAGTCTCCAGGTATCTTAAACATATGGCACATATAACTAGCACATTTTAGTTTTGCTTGTATGATGCAACATTTTGATCTTGCAGTTTGAGGATGATAATTTCAAATCCATATTGGAGATCTTATGCAACATCTACCGAGGAGAGGTATTTTAATTTAATGTTGAGAAGTCCCCTAGTATGTTCGTTATGCAAGCTAATTTGTTTCATGTAGGAATGGCTTTCTATTCAATTCTGGGACAGAGACAGTTTCATTGATGGTCCTATCAGATGTCTTCTTTGCAATTTAGAGGGTGAATTTCCTTACAGAACTGTTGAACTTGTGCGTTTGTTGTCAGCCCTATGTGAAGGTGCTTGGCCATCTGAATGTGTGTAAGTGGAACTTGATGCTATGCGAGTTAATGGTGTATGATAAGGGATGCATTATCCTAGATCTGATATTTCATTATAATATCATCCCATAGCCAAGTAATGAATGCAATACAATGTGATTGGAAACTGATTATGGTATGGAAAAAAACAAATAAATTGATGAAGACATCATTTGACTAATGTGAATATTTTTCTCAATTGAAGTGTTATACAACAAAATCTCTTTTTTAATGTGTTTTTTCTTCTTCTTTGTAATGAATGTGAGACAATGAAAGAATTCCGATAGTGTTTGGTGTGAAGTTCAGCATGTCGTTATCATTAACCCTAAGTAGACTGGTAAAAAAAATTGTTTGGATTAACTTCCATCATTTACATGCCCACCTAACATGCATTTAAGGCATTAAAAGCAAATACCATTTTTAACCCAGTTGAAATTTTGGGCAGATTTAATTTTCTCAATAAGTCTGTTGGGCTATCAACTCCAATGGAGATAGGCAATGGCTCAGAGGTGGATGCTGTTTCAAAGGTTGTTGAAACTCATTTTCCCTTGCATGTTACTGGTGTTGAAGGCTTAGTAATTCCCAGTAAATCTCGGGGCCAAGTGTTGAGAATGATTGACAAAGATGTTGCTCTTGTGCGCTGGGAGGTGAACTAATATGACTTGTGTATAAGATTTTCTTTTTTCTTATTTTAATTTCTTTTTGTTTGCATATATTTCTGGTGACTTCTGCCTCTACTTACTAAAGTCCTTTTTTAATACCCTCTGATGTGTATGCATTTTCTCCTGCACAGTACACTGAGTCTGGAGTGCTTGTGCTACTTCTGCGGTTGGCCCAAGAGCTGCATACAAAAAACTTTGATGAGGTCCATGCCATTCTTGGTTTGCTCAGTCGGTTGGCAATGTTTAATATGGTAATGTACACTTCGAATTACTGTTTAAGGCATTTTCCAAAAGACACACTATCTTAATCATGTGACTGTCAACTGTAGAAATGTTGAATTGCATGTCTCTATTTCTTTTGTATTATAGGTTGCAGTTAGAATAGGGTACCTACACTTCATCAACGTCTATCTTGTGAAAAACTGCAGAGTTTATCTATGCTTTTTTTTTTACATTTGAGAGGTGTAGCAGTATAGATGCTTTGACTGTCTATCTCTCATCGCTAGTTTATAACTGACCTGAAACACTGACCTGAAACAATAGTGTAATATCTGATGGATTCCCAACAATAGCACAAGGTTGCGGAAAAAATGGTAGATTAATTTACTGAAAGACTTTCTAGGTTCAAGTCGCTAAGTTTGTCACAACAAAAAATTCTATGATATCAGGTTGATTGAGAGTTGACTGATACTTCATTCATTTAACTGGCATGTATTGGTGTTGAATATCTAGACACGTTTAACTTCGTTACCTGCAGTATTATCATGTTAGGAAGTAACCATGATTGTTTTGGGGAGCTTTTGACTAGGTATATTGTTGTAAATAAGTAAATAAATTTGTATGCTTCTGATGCTAGGCTGTGTGTTATGCTCTTATGGATGCTGGGAAATCTTTTCTTAATGATGTAAATATGCTAAGGAACCAGGAGAAATACATACGGTAATTCATATTTTTTTCAGTCGGATTTGTATCCTTTTCAATTCGTTAGATTGGCAATTGCTATTAGTGCTTCATGTTGTGAAGAAAATAGTGGAACTCTTACAAGATGAACTGAAGTGTAATAACATCTTATTCTTAGATTCTTCATTTGAGTAACATGGTTCTTGTTCTTATTTCAGTATCGATGTGGTCGAGATTATTTGTTTTCTGGTCAAAAGCCTCTCACCTAGTGTGAACAATGCAGTAAGGATGGCCTTGGGGATCAATATATTGACGAAAATGTTGGAATGGTAATCATGTTTACAATAATGATGAAATCATAATAGGTTCTTATGTTTTGCTCTTTTTTCACTTTCACACATTCCTATCTTCAATCGATCAATGATTAGTGCGAATGAAAATAGTTGGAGTTGTTTGCCTTCATGATTATAAATCCTTGATGTTTTGATCTTTTCACACATACTTTCATTAAAGTTTCTGTGACCAGATTTATCTTTTGCACTTTATTTGACGGTAATGACTAGGTGCACTTCAAGAAGAATATAGTTCAGAGCATGTACTTCTAGTCATGGTGTTCTTGACTTGGTGTATTCCACAGACTATATATGACGTACTCATCATCAATCTGTACTTGTCCACTGTATTCTAAATTTCACTTTCGCCTTTTCCTACATTTTTTCTGCAGCTTGCCATCGCGTGTTGCTACTATGGTCTTGAAGGTCAACATATTTGATGTTGACGTGGTCTCCAACAGTTCATCAAGGTTCACTTTTAGAGAAGTCCTTTGAAATAAAAGAGCACAATTTGGATTCAAACTTGAAGTCTAGATTAGAAATTTTCTTCACTGCACTTAATAGTGTCTATGTAGTTCAAACTGAATATGTGGTAATCATGACTTATTTCTTTAGTGTAGTCAATTATTTTTATTGCTTTATTTTCTTGTCGATCTAACTGTAGTGGTGTTGTATGCCGGAATGCTCTTTATTTAATTTTTCAGCTAGCCAATGAATAATGATTCTGTTAATGAGGTTGATTTAAGTCTCCTAATGCTAACATTGTTTTCAATGAGTTGTTCAGCAGATCTTGGTTGCTTTCTGGAAGACTAGCCAAAATACTTTTGATAGATTGTGAGCAGATTGATTGCTCATTGACTCTTGCAGGCATGTTATTTGATCCCTCTAATATTATTAGTTCGAACATATTCTGATCAATCTGTTGATTGTTATCTTTGGTCTTTTAAGAATGACTCTACTAATATATGAGAAACTTGTTATTACTCAGTCTTGTGCCTCGAGTGAAAGTTTTTTGAAACTGCTTCATTCTTTTCCCCAGTTGGCGGTAAGGTAAAACAGGGGAGAGTCACTTCCCAAAATTTGTCTTTTAGCATAATTTTATAGTCTACTATGTTCATGTTCTAATTATTTTGTTCAATATTTAACGTCGCTGTGCCTGTTCATGTTGTTGCATTTTCTGTCCTCCTTTATTTGCCCCTCTTTTGTGGTGCTTCATTATGTCTGATTCTTCTGCCGAGATCAACTTATTGTGGTTCAATGCCCTTTGTAAATCTACTAATTGCAACTGACTGGGCAGTTCTGGACTTTACGGTGAAGCTCTTGGACACTGGATTGGAGAACGATACTGTCCTTGCACTCATTGTGTTCTGCATTCAGTATGTTTTTGTTAACCATGAATCCTGGGCTTTTAAGGTGAAACATTCTCGCTGGAATGTGACAGTGAAGGTACCAGTTTCTTTTGATTGTACAAGAGATGTGAAGTTTCTACATTCAAAAAGTTTTTCCTGTCTTTTTTTTTAAATCATGGAACCGTTTGAAGTATAGAGCTATAAAGGGCTGTGTGGGGTTGAGATAGGGAGAACTACCTAGCTTTGAAATTTCCCTTTAGCAGGAACAAGGCAGCAGAAGTCTCATTTTTTTTTGTGGATAACTTGACAAAAGTTATTCAACCACGTCAGTTTCTGTCTTTTTGGCTTTTAACATTGTTTAGCTCCATGGTTGTCATTTGAAGAAGCTTTTCTATTGGTGGTGTTATAGAGATCTAGATCTAGAAAGTTTTTAATTCCGAGTACAAAGATTAGTTTGTGTTATATTTATGATTGTGGGGAGTCTGATGCTCTACCTCCTATCTCTATTTAGATTTCTGAATGCTTAATTACTTCTATATTGATGTGTTTACTTGTAGGTTCTTGAAGTCATGAAGAAATGCATTCAAACTTTTTCTTGTTACAAAAAACTGGGTGATATTGTTCGTGATGTTTTGCTCGGTGATTCTTCTGTGCACACTGTACTCTTTCGAATTGTTTGTAGAACTTCGGAGAGCTTAGAGGTTTATCTTGCTTGATTTACTCATTATTTTATGGATATCTTTTTTAGATTAATTTGTGATTGATGCACATTTGACCTGCCTTTATGGCTGTATGGACAGAAACTTTACCTCTCCCGTTTCGTTGGCATCGTGGATATTGAGGGCCTAAAACTTTCCGTCTCCGCTGGATTGGATGTCCTTATCAGTTTGGTGTCTGCCTTTGCAAAGGTACGCATCTGAATCCCTTAGCATGCATAAATGGCTAATTCTTAATATTTATTTGTCTGTAGATAAGTCTCAAGTGATCTGTTGATTAAATCTAAATTCTCTAGGTTTTAACAGGAATCTAGTTTGCAATTTAAGATACAGTTGATGTATCATGTCTTCTTGGTGCATATCTGAGTACCAAAAGTTGATTCGATCGATCATTTTAGTAGTTATTAAATTGTTTTGTAGTCAATAAAATCTTTTTCTGTTCTTGATTTTGTGATGTAAATGCAATACCATCATGAATAGAAAGTATGTAAGAATCCTCTCTCATGCTAGAGAATTTCACGTGATGGATCTTCTTCATCTTGGTTACTTTTTTTTTTCCTTTTCATATCTTTTCTGCAGTTTTAGGTCTTAACTTTTTCTACTATTGATTACTGTGAATTATCATATATTTGAATATTGTTTTTTATCGTAGATATTTCTTTCGTTAGAAAGATTCTCTATTTGAAATTAAAAATAAATAAACTGAAAATAAAGGCGCATACGTGGGAAGGGATTTGGATAAGCTTTTTTGTGTGCTAACTGAGTTTTATGCTCATTTTCTAGTTTCATCATTGTTTTTGAGTTTCTTTCACCTCATCCACTCTTCTTATTTGTTGTATTCATGTTTGCTTATCATTTCAATTAATAATTCTGGTTAGAAATAATCTTTTGATATTTTTCAGGATCCACCTAGTTTTCCTGTTTTTCATCATGCAATCCTATCATCAGTTACAAAGCCAATGCTGGTGACAAATGCAGCCATGTCGCTGATATCTTACTTTGGTGATCCTGTATGTTTTCTCATTTTTGACCTCGAGAACTATGGCTTTTATGATTTAGTAATATAATGCTGCAGTTTTGTGTATTGGGTAGCCTACATGCACCTTTGTTATCTTCTCAATATAACAGGCTATAAAATTTTCTAGTATCTCTTGTGGATTTTGAGCCTATATTTTCTTGTTTCTTACATCTTGTTCTCCTTGTATCATTCAGAAGATACAGATAGGGGCAGCAAGGTTGCTATCTGTTTTGTTTACTTCAGATTCTTCCCAATCATTTGCCGCAAGTCTTGGTTTGGATAATAAGCAGGTTTGCTCTATTATTAGGATCTGGTTTTCCTTTTGATGTTGGAGTTCTCTGTTTGAATTCGACTCCCATGTGTTATTGCAGTTGTCCAGTTTCAGGAAGTCCATGGTTGAGATTCTATGCGAACAATGGTCTTTGGATGAAGATCTCATTGTTGCTGCACTGAAGCTCCTCGCTTCGGCAGTTCTTAATCAGGTTTGTTTTGCATCGTGCGTCCAACATATGATTGTTTCTGTATTTGCCTTATTTTTTAAGTCAGCAATCCCAAATTGTCTGGTTCTATTGTTTATTAATTCCACGTATTGTGTTTTTTTTGTCCCAAGCGTGATGGTTTTTATTGACAAGCCAATGTCTTTCCTAAATTACAAAATTCAAATACCAGAAAAATGAGTTTATCTACATGGAAGAATTACAACAATACTTTATAGTCAATCGAATGAAATCTTCCCTATCTAAGCAAATCTCTAAGTTACTGTATTACATCTCTTATCTATATTAATTCAATGTTTTCCCACAAGCTGGTGAATTGATATTATCCCTAGTTCGGAATAAATAAATGGATTGTTAAATCCATCGATAAACACGACCTATAACTGTGATCTTGTTGGAACAAATTGTGCGCAAATCAAGCCACTATCATGCTTTCTTTACTGAATTGTCTATCCACCTTACTTTAACTTTGTCCAGTCATGCCCTAAAAGTTTGTGGCCTGCACTTACTGCTGACTTGTGGTTTAGCCCACTTAATCTGAGGTCTTCAGATACTCTCTTTAGCCTAAGTAACTTGTCTCCAGTTTCCATGAAATCATTACATTGTAATTCAAAATTTCTCTTATCTAGCTAGTTTGGGAAAACAAAGGTCTTTTTGATTTGTTTTGTTTTAATTTAATTATGTCCAAATTTGAAATAACTCTAACGTCATTCTTCCCTATCTTCATCCATTTTGGAGAAGAGGTGAGGTATTAATGTGTTCATTGTAAATCATCAACGGAAAATTCAATTTAACAGAGGAGATAAATGTTCTCTATTTGCCATTTGATCAATGCATTCTTCTCTTTATATTTAAATCTTCTTAATACCTTCTGGGTTTTATTTGGATTTTATATTTAAGAAAATTGCAGCCTGCTTTTCTAACTGCTGTCATTGTGCCCGAAGACATTTCAAATGATAAAGAATACAATGCTGACAGTGAGCATCAGAAAAATAAAACTGAGAATGGATCTTCAGGTCCCACGAATGGAAGTCTTTTAGATTCAATTTTGCATCATGTTAGAAATTCTGAAGACTTACTCAAAAGGTAGGCTGCAGTCAATGGTGCCTATCCGTATGTTTACTGGATCTGTTGTACATCTGAAACATGACTTTTAATTTTTATGTTGAAATATCATTTCAGAAAACCCAATATCTTGTTAAGTTTGATGAAGTTCCTAAGGGTTCTGTGGCAAGATGCTCCTCAGTATTCAAAAATTTTGGAGCACTTAAAACTTTCAGACAATTTCTGGAGACTACTGACGAGTTCTGTTATGCTCATCACTTCTAATCAAGACAAAGTTTCTGAGAAGTTAACTGAAGAGGAGCTTCAGTGCCAATCTTTCAGATATCAATACCTATCAAATGTATTAGATATAATCGGCCATGAAATTTTCCTGCAAAAGAGATTGATGCATGGTGAACTAGTTGTGAATGGATTCCCCATATCAGAAGCTAATGGGACGAAAAGAAAGGAGGATTCCGAAATCACCAAAAATAAAAGTTTTGTCAGCCTAAAGGAGATAATTTCAACATGGTGTGAAAGTTCATTGTTGAGTGACCTGATCAAGGCATGTGTTTGTAGTGAATATGACAACAAAATTCATTGGCAAGCAAAGGTGAGCTGCACAAAACTTCAATTTTCATGAACTCAGTATTTGGTCGCACATTTTGGTTTTCAGATTTTTTTTGGATATGTGTGAATTATATTTTTGGGATCCAAAGTGGGTATCATTTATTGTTAAGAACTCTGCAGGTCGCTGCTGCTTTATGTGTTGTTCATGTGATGATCAAATTAAAGAATGGCGATTCAGGAAGTTTGTCGCTGTCATTTATTGAAAGGATTGCAACGTTGGCACAAAAGGTTTTGTATCCTATGTTCCTACTTCCCCATTTAATGCCAGTTGCTCAAGCAATTGAATTCATTTCTTTCTTCATAGTTACCAGTTTAAACCGTATTCATACGGATAAAATAACAAGATTTTTAAACAAGTCACGTGTCTTTTAACAGATGGAGAACATCTTAATGAAAGGAGTAGATAGTTTTATTTTTCACTGTTTTAACTTTACTAAATCATTGGATCACTGAACATTTTCCTCTTGATAGTTTTTGTTTTCACCAACAGTTTCATGTTTCACGTTAGAGCATCTGCATTAGGTTTCTGTGATGCATGAACAGTTTACGTTACACTTGAAAAGGGTCTATGGTGTATCTCAATAGAAATTATCTCTTTACCCTTTTATGTTCTAACTTGCAGCTGCGAAAGTTGCCCGCATTTTCCTATTTGACAACCCTGTATGCAGAACGTGGTTACAGGTTCAGTACTTGTCAATTTTTCTGTGCCACAAGCTTTATTCATTGATTAAACTGTTTTTCATTCAGATTCCTCACACTTGGTGTCATTCTGTTTAAATTCGTTACTTTGGTCATTTAGCTTCTTTTTGATTTGCAGAAGGTTAAATCCAATCCGGTTTCTTTTATATCCTTTGGCGCTCGAATCCATTACTTATGTAGCTTCTTTTTTTCTTGTTTACAGAAAGTCAAATCAAATCTGCTTTCCTAAATATTATTTGGTGCAAGAATCCATGACCATTTTGGCTTTTTTGTTCTCTCATTTGATCTTAATTTTGGTAGATGCGATTTGGCTCTTGTGGTACCTAGCCATTATGCTTCAAGTTGCACTGAAGCTTGTGTGTTTCCAGTATATAGTTCATTTTTTGTCGCTTCTATTTGTTCCTTTCTGGCAGTCTAGTTGTATAAACAATCTAGCACATCAAAAATCGAAAAAAGTTGGATTACACTATCTAATTGACAATTCGGTACCTGCATAGTACTACTTAGTATGTGTAGTAATGTGTCGTACTTCCATTCTGTTTTTTGTTGCCAGTGAGGCTATCGTTTGTTTCTTGTATTCTGTAAAGCTAATGTATTTTAGAAAGAATTTGAACCATACTAATTATTTACCAATTTCCAGTGTAAACTTGGTCAATAATGCTGTTTTGAGTCAATACTCCATAGGAGACTTACCTTACTCGCTTAATCTTCTTATCCTTTGTCATTGAAATTTCAGTGAAGAACAAGAGTTGGATTATTTGATCCTCAGCGATCTATTTTACCATATTAAAGGTGAGACTGAAGGGCGCCATATCGACAACAGGCTTTTTAAAGAACTTTTACAGTTTTTGCTGGAGTCGGAGTTCTTGGATAAATATAGATATAGGAAAGATGATGATATTTTGTCAGACAATCATGGTATCTACCTCTATGATTCTGTCCGGCTTAGAGCAGATTTGGGATTAGAAATGTGGGATCTGTTAGCATGGACAGAAACTAAAGAAGTTGCAGAAACTGCGCTCTTTTGTTGGCAACGTGTGAATTTAATGATAGTGCATTCACATGCTAAGCTTTCAGCTTTGAGAGGGATAATTTCCCTGTTCTATATGCATGGAGAAAATGTGAGTCCTTCATTTCTTGACATCACGAATAAATTTTTGTGCCAAAGCTAAACTTCGTTTTATGATTGAGTAAAATATTTGCTTTTGTTTTTCTCAACGATTGTGGAAATTTCCCTGCAGTTTTCCAAGGTTGAAAATATTACCCAGCTAAGACTATCTGAGCAGTTAGTTTTGTCGTGTATCAACCACATATGCCAATGTCTTCATGCCACGCTGGAATCTTTGATCGATGTTCCTGACACTGATGAAGATGGTCTTAATATCCTTACTGCTCAAGCGGAACTACTTATGCTCCTCACAAGATCTATGAGTAATGATTTTGCTCGATCTGCTTTTGTTGTCATCGTAAAGACCTCAGGTTATGGCCTCAAAGTGTTATGCAGCTTTAGGCAATCAGTTGGTGTCATTACAGCTAAGAAAGTTTTTCTTATGTTGATCCTTAGTTCTGTTGAGTTGAGTTTCAAGGATTTGCATTCAGGACCCGTGGAAGTCTCTCCTGAGGCATCGAATGCAAGTTTGGGATTATTGCCAGTTCTTTGTGACTGCATTGAACATATGGATTCTTGTACCTTGTCGTTGACTGCTATTGATTTAATATTGGGAAGTTTCTCGATTCCTGCTACTTGGTTTCCCATTATACAGAAACATTTTCCTCTGCAACATGTTGTTCAGAAGCTTCGATTAACCTCGTCCAAAACCGTTTCAGTAATACTCAAATTTCTTTTGAACTTTGCACGTGTGAGAGAAGGTGCTGAAATGCTTCTAAATTCTGGTGTTCTTGCATCTATAAGAATGTTACTGTCTAACTGTTCCGGAAGTGTGCCTTTCCCTGTGGTTCAATTTGAAACAAGCATCTCCGACATCGCCGAGAAAACGGAAATGCCTCAGATGATTTGGGGCCTCAGCCTGGCTGTGCTTGCATCAATTATTCAGTCTTTAGAAAATAGTTCTTCGTCTGCCAGTGTTGTGGAGTATGTGTTGTCTTCCATATTGGTGGATAAAGCTCCTCTGATTTTGCTTTACCTAAGTGCACCGGATTTTCCATTTGAAGGTCATGAAAAGAAAAGGTCTCGTGCTTTGAAATCTACTATTTCTTTACATGAGCTCGAGGAAACCGAAAATACCATGACTCTTATATGTGTCCTAGCAAGACACTGGAATTCGTGGAACAAAGCCTTGAAAAACATTGAGTCCCAATTAAGGGAGAAAATGATTCATTTTTTAGCCTTCCTTAGCCGGGCAACTCAGCGACCTGGAGAATCACCGAGGAAAGATTCCCCTTTACTGTGTCACCCTGTGCTCAAAGAAGAGTTAGAGTGGTACAATGAGCCGTCCTTTATTAACAGCAGAAATGGCTGGTTTGCTTTGTCTGCTCTAGGTTGCCAGTTAAGTCATAAGTTTTCTGCTTTGTCTTCCAGAACGGCTTTAGTGGTTAGGGATCAGTCTAGTGGCAAAGCTAACATAGCTCCGCAGACTCACTTCTCTGACTTAATTGCAATTGAAATATATAAGATTGCATTTCTTATTTTGAAGTTTCAATGTATACAAGCTGAAAGCGCTTCAAAAATGGCGGAGGAGGTCGGTTTCGTCGACCTTGCACATTTTCCAGAGCTACCAATGCCTGATATCTTGCACGGCCTGCAGGTAAATGGCTCTCTTTTGCCTTTGCATTTGTTCCTTAGATAAAGAAATTGCATGATTTGCCTTGATGTGCGTTAAGAATTTCTTAACCTTAATATTACCTTTTGCATTTAGCAAGTTTGTGACCCGATATATTCCGACAGGATCAAGGGATTTCAATCGTGACTGAACTATGCACAGCTAGCAAAGCAAGGCCGCTTACTCGAGAAATACAGGATACATGTAACTTAATGTTGCAAATAACCGTGATGGCGTTGCACTTAGAGTATTGTGTCATACAAATATGTGGCATCAGGCCTGTGTTAGGCCATGTTGAGACCTTCTCGAAGGAACTTCAGTTGCTGCTTAGAGGTTTCTTTCACTACTTTCCTGCATTTTCTTTGTATTTGAGTTGTAATGAATAATTATTGGTTTACCCTGTCGAATTTGCAGCAACGGAGGGCCATCTCTTCCTTAAAGAGTCGTTAAAAGATTTGAAGCAAATAGTATCATATGTCTATCCAGATTTTGAAGCCTCCTATTGAGCAGAAGATCGTCTTGCAGTGTTGTAATATTCATAGTACTCAACCTTCGGAGAACACTTAAGACTTGATAAATGAGTTAATTATCTTTGTGTTTAATCAATTATAGTTCGAAAATCAATTTTTGATTGACACCATTGAATTGATAAAAGTCTTAAGTGATATGATTAGAAAACATACTAATATTAATGATTGGAATGTAACTATAAGACTATAATTGATTTAATAAAAGATATATGGCTAAAAATATCAAACAACCATTCGTAGAGACTGTACATATGTTTTTTTTTAAATTTACTTCCCCACTTTGGAAATCTAAAGAAAGATATTTATATTTTGGAGTTTGTATATGATATAAGCATAGATAACTCTTCAGAATAAGTATATAATATTGTTGGTTTAAGTCGTTTAATTATTTGAAAACATAAAAAACAATTGGGTTCCAGTCCTATTAAAGGGAAAAAAAGAAATCTCCGCCGTGAATATTATGAGCATATACTCAATCGCCTAACTTAACTACAGTGAAGCAAAACTAAACTGAAATCCAACCCCAGTTACTTGTCACTTCCATTGTCAAAAATACCCCTCTACAGATGCATGACACGCGTCTTATCCAACGGCCAAGATCATCTCTCCCGTGGATAACCCACCTATTTAAACTCCTCCCCCGCTACTGGTGTCTCATTAACTATCAAAAGAATATTCTACAGAAATGGTAAACCCTAAGGTTTTCTTCGACATGACAGTAGGCGGCCAACCGGCCGGCCGGATCGTGATGGAGCTCTACGCGGACGTCGTCCCTAAGACCGCGGAGAACTTCCGTGCGCTGTGCACCGGTGAGAAAGGCATCGGGAAATCCGGAAAGCCACTCCACTACAAAGGCTCCGCATTCCACCGCGTGATCCCTAGCTTCATGTGTCAAGGAGGCGATTTCACAGCCGGAAACGGCACGGGAGGTGAGTCGATCTACGGATCTAAATTCGCAGATGAGAATTTCGTGAAGAAGCACACTGGACCTGGTATTCTGTCGATGGCAAACGCCGGACCTGGGACGAACGGCTCCCAGTTCTTCATCTGTACCGAGAAGACCTCGTGGCTGGATGGGAAGCACGTGGTGTTTGGGCAGGTTGTCGATGGATTTGACGTCGTGAAGGCGATCGAGAAGGTTGGATCCAGTGGAGGCAGGACTTCCAAGCCTGTGGTGATCGCTGACTCTGGTCAACTCTAGAATATGTGCTTGTGTTAATGTTGAGATCTCATATCGTATCGATCTTTTTCTGATGTTTTGCTTTTCCATTTTGTCTATCGGCTATTTGGATCTTTAGCTTGTCTCATGGTTATCTTTCAAATCAAATAATATTAGGTTTCTTGCAATTTCTGATGAGAAAATGACCCAAACTACTGTTCAATAGCCTGTGGCGGAATTATTCTCTATCCATTTGTCGTTTTAGGCCCACACCCAACCAAAGGGGTTCCAGCCGGCCATCCTATTATAACACAGTCAATTATATATTTTTGCTAAGTTTCTGTTTTTTGCTTTAAAGATGAATATTTTCTCGAATATTATGTATCCTTCTAACATTTATGATGGTTCCTTTCTCATATATTTTCTCCAATCTTAGCATGTTTGCATTGGGGAAAGTGTATTATGTTCAAAGATAGGGTGTGTTTGACATAAGAACTTTTATTTTAATTATTATCATATCATCTTAATTAAATATGGATCCTGCTTATTAGTGAGCTTCCGACAAATTCAACTGTTAATTAATAATTGATGCGATACATTTGATGATTCACCAGAGAAAGTAGAAATTAGTACGAGTTTATGTTTCTGGAAAAAGTAATATACATGACGACTGAAAAAGAAAGAAAAGTAATATAACTGTGTACACTAACGATCGATTTCTTCAATCATTTGTATGAATAAGTTTCTCCTCTCCTATTATTTAATAACATGTGTATATTTTTATCAGTTACATGATCGAAAGCAAATAAAATTTTATGAATTCGAAGTCTTAAATACGTAGAAATATGTTTTTACGAATAAATGGTGTGTGAACATCTTGCTTACTACTATTGAGCTCTAATTTCATTCATACGACCAAACATTCCAAAGTGAAAGAGTCTCGAAAGCAGAACGGCAGACAGCGTCAGCATCACTCAGACGACGCCTGAATGTTGTGGTACGTGACATGACATTGCCTCAGAGGAGCAACATTGTAATTCTCACTTTGTCTGATTCTTCATTTTGGTATCCAACCTTGTTAACCCATCATAGCATCGGCTAGTGGTTTTGGAAGTCTAAATACCTTATTTGGATAGCAATGATCATATTGCTCGTGGTGAGAGAGAGACTCTGTTAATTTTCTTGATATGAAATTGGCTAAGGACCAGGTAGTGTCGGCCCCTACAGGCAACAATATATTTCATCTCTCCCGATTAATAATTAGGAATCGGGTCCCAATTTCTTAATTTACTGTTTGACAAGAAGCATCTTGTTGAGTGCAAACAACAATTTTCTTTTGATTTATATTTGCCTAGCGGTCATAAAGTGGTTATAAAGTAATGTGGAGTGGTTGATTTGATCCACAATCTGTCTCTCCCACCAATCTTTTGGTAATATATATTCCTTTTTCTTTTTGGAATTCGCAGATCCAAAAACATAAATCAATTGCGGAGAAGCCTCTCTATCCGAACGAAATACCACGTGAGACACGACATCACGACACGACATTATATTGTAATTTAATAATTATTTTTTTATTACACAACTGGATTCATCACCAAGGACGTCTGTCTCTCTCTGTTGAAATCGTTCCAACTCAAACCAATAAATAAACCATACAGCTGATTCCAACTCATTCCCATGCCACGCCGGTGTTCTTTGTGTGTCAATTCTAGTTATTGATTGGCGGGAAGCCCATTTTGTCGGCATCTCAGGTTGACATTTTTATGGTCTTGAATTGTGATCTGGGATCATTAAACTGTACAGTGGGCTTTTTTTTCTGTTGAACTTCAGATCAATTGCTGTCAAGATTTATAGGGTTGATAGAGAACCACCCTCTGTACATGTAAGGGCTGGGCTGCGTTTGCTTATGCATCGAGAGAAATGGGGTCTTCGGATAATACCAGGGGTTTGATTTTGGCAATGTTGTCGAGTTTGTTCATTGGAACCAGCTTTATCTTGAAGAAGAAAGGTCTACAGAGAGCAGCTGCTGCTGGTACACGCGCAGGTATGATTAGTTTTCGGGTTATAACTGTAAACTTCAAATCCAAATCTGCGATGAATTTCGAATGATCTCATTTGAAATCCTTCCTAGTTTGTAGAGCTAATATGTAAATAAGTAAGGTTTGAATATAAGATTCGATCTATGGTCTTATTGATATAACCTCTGATCGCAATCCAATTGCATCGCACCCTAAGGAAATTTAAGAGAAAGACCACCTGATAGCAACAGTCTTCATCCTTTCTTGCAGCAGTGCCTGGTATATTTGAAAGCTTAAAATAATTATTTATACTGCTTGGAGTGTAGTTTTCTACAAGATTAAAACAATGTTAATTGTGGAATAGTAAGGGGGAAATGACCGATAATTTAGTGAGAAACGATGGACTTTGTTTCATAGTCGTCAATGCGTGGACTGTTGTAGGCTTACTTAGTGTGTGTATGGAAACTCCAGTTACTGGGCATAATCTAATCAGCTGTTGATTTCTCTGTGTTAACAAGAGATAAGTTTTTGCTTACCATTTTTCACAAGTTCTCTCTCAACTGCTAAATCCTTTTATGGTGCACAATGTGGTGTAAATTGTAATCATAATTTGTGTTTCTTGTATTTAAGGTGTTGGAGGCTACACTTACTTACTAGAACCTCTTTGGTGGGCAGGCATGATTACAAGTTAGTAGGATTTTTACATTATTCTCTTCTGCTCTACTCTGATCACACATCAGTAACAACGTCCCCTTCATTCTGTGTAGTGATCGGCGGGGAGGTGGCTAATTTTGTTGCTTATATTTACGCCCCAGCTGTCCTTGTTACTCCTCTTGGTGCACTGAGTATTATTATTAGGTAGATTTCAGTTTATTCTTTAAATCCTGAAAGCATTGAACTTTATAAGGATTTCTTGATCAATATTTAACAAGCCCTTTTTATGACTTCAAAAGTGCTGTTCTAGCACACTTTTTGTTGAGGGAGCGGATGCAAAAAATGGGCATACTGGGATGTATCTCTTGCATCGTTGGTTCTGTGATAATTGTTATTCATGCTCCTCAAGAGCAAACTCCAACTTCTGTACAAGAAGTCTGGATTTTGGCCATCCAACCAGGTTTCCGAACCTTACTTATCAATTTCCTTTTCTGCTTTTCTCGTTTGCTGTCATTAACTAGTTGTTGAAGTATTGTTTATTTATCTTCATGGTCTTGTACACAGCATTTATGATTTACGTAGCAGCTACAGTATCCATTGTGCTTGCCCTGACGCTTCATTTTGAGCCTCTTTACGGGCAAACCAACATAGTGATTTACTTGGGCATTTGTTCTTTAATGGGTGCTCTGACGGTACTTTCCATCACATTACATCATTTATTGCTTGATGAAGAGCCTATGTTTTCTATCTTATCATATATTTCGATCATTTCACTCAGGTTGTGAGCATAAAGGCAATAGGAATCGCAATAAAGCTTACTTTGGAGGGAATCAATCAATTCTCAGTTGTTCAGACTTGGTTTTTCCTTTCGGCAGCAGTAGTATGCGTCTTCACACAGTTGAACTATCTGAATAAGGTAGCCATGATGTAGCTGCTTTGTGAATGTTTTGATTTTGCTTTAAAAAACATGAAAGCGTGCGTGATTCTATCATGTTTTATTTCTTATTTATGCGGCTGGCCATGTTCTTTTCCTTCATAATTTTGTTAGAAAGACATTGCTGTTGGTTGTCTCATTCCGAATTTGTATGTTCAGGCACTTGACACTTTCAATGCGGCCATTGTTTCTCCAATATATTATGTGATGTTTACAACTCTGACTATTATCGCAAGTGCAATAATGTTTAAGGTAAGATTGTGTCGAGTCATTTTATAAACTCTGTTTAATGTTAATACGCTAACAATGTTGTTGTCTCATATGTGCAGGACTGGTCAGGTCAAGACATGAGCAGCATTACCTCTGAGATATGTGGGTTTATAACGGTTCTCTCGGGAACGGTAATACTTCACACGACAAGAAAAGACGAGCCTGCACCTCCAACAGGTAATATATATATATATATATATATACTTGGCATATCCTTATTTAGCAACTTCCAGATATGGAAACTTGAGAAAAGGATTTCAGATTCTTGTTTCTTCCTTCTCCCGGAGCTACATCGATATTTGACAGAATTCGATGTTTAGATAACTCAATTGATTGCCTAATGGTGTGCAGGAACCATAACATGGTATGATGGGGATTCCACAAAAGGTCTGGAAGAGGCCCATTTGATCACACTCCATAATCCTGATTACTTCACTTAAAAACAGTTGTGTTTTTTTGAGATGGAACACGACATCGAAACTTTATGGCCAGGGAATCACCTCAGAAGCCAACGTCATCGTGTATGGTTGACGTGATTTCTGCAGAGTTAGAAGATAATTTTTCAATGGAAATATTGGTGTCCACCTCAATGCTCCTTTTCTTGTAACTTTGAGCGCTGTAAACATAGGTGGGTTGTGGCTTTCTGAAAGCTTGGAAGGGAATTTTTGGGGATTTGCTCGTATGGGATTTGTTATGGTCGCATTTAAATTCTATTTGGACAAAGGGTTTAGTTTCGAGGTTATACTGGTACACTGGTATGGTGGCAATTGCAACGTGTGTTGTTGTAATTAATATTTTGTGTTGAAAAAGGATTCATAATATTGTTTGTTTATAAAGTTCTAAAGACTATGACTAATATGAGTAACAACAATATGTTTGTAAGAATTTTCTAGAAGAGGTGATTGCGTGAATCATTGTCCTAGTTAAATTACTATTTGTTTTTTTAAAAACTTGAGTAAGAAATCTGACATAGATAACGTTAATTCACAACATGTTAATCGTGTATCAATATCTCATAATATCAATTATATTTCAGGATAGCTTGTTGAATTCAAATCTTAAACCATGCACTATTTGATAACGATTGAATGTTCAAGATAGTTCCTTTTTGTTGCCTGACACGTACTTAAGTTGTGTAATTTTCAGAAAAGAGGAGACGTGGCGTATGCGGGAACCAGTACAATAAGATAAAATCTCACCGTATCCGATCTAGATTTCATATTTTAGAATTTATTTGATCAAATTATTTGTTTCACTCCAAGAAAGAAAAATATACTGTTATGGCTAAATCATATGGTTACAAGTCCAAATTTCTCTAATCTTTTCAAATATTAAAATATTATAATGAATAAGAACTTTCTCCTTTCTTTCTTTATTATCCATTTTCCGTGTTCTTTTACTGCTATACGTAATCCTATCTATTACCTCATTATTGTAAAATATATCAAATTCTAATTGATTTCATTTTTTTTTAAATATAATTATATCAAATTTAAGTTTTGTTGTGCAACACGACTTGCTTTATATATATATTATATATAATAACTCTAAAACCTATAGATTGGCATTCACTCACACACAACCATCAGTACACGCGGAGGATATTGAATCATGGCGGCAACGGTTAGCGCATGGGGAAAGCCTGGAGCTTGGGCTCTCGATTCGGAGGAGACCGAGGCGGAGCTCCTTAATCAATACAAGCAAGAGTCGGCTTCCGTTAAAGGATTTTCCAACGGCGTTGAATTGACTGATTATCCTTCCCTGGCCGCCGCTGCCTCTACCAAGACCAAGAAGAAGAAGCCACAGACCCTTTCTCTACAGGAATTCGCTACATATGGCGCTCCAAAGCAGCAGGCGGCACAGTCGAAGGGCTTGACTCCGGAAGAGCTTCTGGTTCTTCCCACCGGGCCGCGTGAGCGCTCGGCTGAGGAGCTCGATCGGAATAGGCTCGGGGGTGGATTTAGATCTTACGGCGGAGGCGCCAGGGATGATCAGCCCCGCCGTCAGGGGAACTTCAATAGGGACTCCAGTCGTGAGTTTACACCATCAAGGGCGGATGAGATCGAGAATTGGGGGGCGGGGAAGAAGCCGTCCGTGAATAATGGCTTTGAGCGGAGGGAGAGAGGGGGATTTTTCGAGGACTTGCAATCACGAGCCGATGAGGTTGATAACTGGACCTCGAAGAAGAGTTTTGTACCCTCGGAGCCTAAGAAATATGATAGAAGAGGGAGCTTTGGAACGGATTCAATTAGCGGCGGTGCAGATTCAGAGAATTGGTTGAAAAGGAAGGAAGAGGAGGGAAGGAAGACTGGAGGATCTTTTGATAGCTTGAGGGAAAGACGAGGGGGTTTTGAATCGAATGGTGCGGATTCTGAGAGTTGGGGCAGGAAAAGGGAGGAGGTTACCAATGGCAGTGGGAGGCCGCGGTTGAATTTGCAGCCGAGAACTCTCCCTGTCGGGGAAGGAAAGAAGAGTGATATGGGGAGCGCTGTGAAGCCTAAAGGGAGTAATCCCTTTGGAGAAGCTAGACCGAGGGAGGAAGTACTGAAGGAGAAGGGACTGGATCGGAAGGAGATTGAAGAGATGATAGAGTCGACGAAGGCAAAGGAGATTCCTGCTATGGGCTCTAATGATGTGCCGGTGGTGGAAAGGAAGAACTTTTGGAGTGGGAACGGGAGTGACAGGTTGCAGCGGGAAGACAAGATTGAGAGGGCTTGGAGGAAGCCCCACTCCCTTGATTCTCGTCCCTCAAGGTATGTGAATTTGATGAAATACATGGTATGTTAACGATAACAGAAGTTTTGTTTTTCTAATGTATCTTGATGGTGGCGGCTGGTTCTTCCTTTGGACTTATGTTTAAGAAGTTGATTTATGTACCGCATGCGTTACTGTCAGTTGATCTGCTTGTGTCATCTTGACGTGATAACTGATGTTTACTATGTATTCCCACCTTTTACATTGGTGATTTTCTATGGTCTTTTTAAGAGATGACTGTAGTGCACTGTTGCTAGCTTTGTGATAGTTTCGACGAAAGGCAACTGATTAGAGCGTCTGGTCACCCTCCTAAACAAAAGTGGCTACCATACTTGATTGGATATTAATTTGTCTATCTTGTATGTTTCATAGATCACTGGTTTTCTTGGAAACCTTATCTTTTACGTTAGCATATAGCTCTGACTTTGGTGAAAAGAATGCTTGTTTTTATGGTTGAGGAAACAAAGACTCGAGGAAGATTTTTTATCTACCTAAACTGTATTGATCCTATTGTTGTTGGCTATAAGGGCACCTCCAACCCCGAATCCTGTTTTGGTGCAGGGAAGAGTTCTCCAATGGGGTGCACCAAAGTAGTGTTTATTTAATTTACCTGTGATGACTTATGAGTTGCTGCAAAATAATGTTGATATGTAGCTTTTTCCTAGTTTTTAGGAAGTCTGAGCTTGATACTGTTATGTTGGTAAAAGTAGCTCATTTTTGGAACTCCCGACATGTATATTGTTTTGTGGTATGTCGGTGTTGGTGAACTTTGTTTATATCCGTTTTCTTTTCTTTTGTAGTGCTGATTCCCGTGCTGAGCACACTGCAAATGGACATTTCTAGGATGCTGAAGAGAGGGATAATCAAATGTAATACTGAGCTATTAAGTTTTGACGGCAAACAAATCTATTGAATATGGTATAGATACTTTGATGATAAGATATTTATGTTACAACTTTCTATTCCGTTAAATGTTATTGCTTGGTATATTTCTAGAGCAATTTTGGTCGAGGTTTACTGGCAGGTTTTCATTTTTACTTGGTGTGATGACTTGATATATTTCCTACTTTGATATTTGGTTGTCTATTTATCATTGGTTTGGTATGTGGAATCGGAAGATGCCCATGTTATTATTCATTGTTACATACAGAATTACCAAGGATTTGTATTTGTTTACATCGATCGAAATTCTTGTGGGAATCTGAAAACCTATCTATGTTTTAAATTCACTGATTCAAAATCTGCCCGAGGTTGATCTTTATGTGTTTGTAGTTTATGTATTTATGTAATTGGAAACCTATTTTTCTTTGAGGATGGAGGGTTTGCAAAGTAGATTGCAAGTGTGCTTGGGATAAATATAGCAATATTAACATTATTTTGTTATATTATATTTTACTAATTGCATGTTATCAACTATTACAAAAATTTTCGAAATTAGTATGAAATAAATTATGAAACTGTTTCGTTTTTTATTTATCAGTTTCACTGATTAATAACGACTGAAACTTAAATAATTACGGAAAAAAAAATAGAAAACCATGCAACAAATCTGATGTGGTGCAGTTGAAGACATCATTGTAACGCAAACAAATGGTGCTCTGAGTACGAATGTGGAATTTGGTTGCTCAACATATAAATATTGTGGCTACTATATGATTAGTCGGTTTCTATATCCAAAACCCGATCCAACAATATTCTTGTATCGATTGGAGTTCGTGTTTTATGATATAGATGGGATATAACCTGATCCAACAGATCAGAGACCTTCAAATATTTCATAATGTCTTGGTTCTCTCTTCTATATTTGAGGACCTAACTAATATAGGCAAATCTTTAGGGTGGATCCGTGTTTTTAAAAACTATACTATAGTTTTTTAATTCCAAAATGTAAAAAAGAGTAAATCTAAATCTTCACTAGAATCTAATCTTCACTATTTTTCTTTTTTGAGGAAACCTTCATTAAAATTTTAGACCACGACAGTAATGTTTTGCCTAATATTAGTTATTGAGTAAGTCGTACAACCTGCCTATGAAATAAATGCAAGATGCCAAAATAAATTATTTTTCTCCTTTAGTTATGTAGAGATCTGAATTTCAGATTTTGTCAAATCATACTGTCGGTGTTGGTATAATATATATTTACAGATGTCTATAAATTGAAAATGTCAGCACGAAATAGTGAAAACAATGGAGAAAGGTTTAATGTTACCCAGGATTTTGCTGCTCAGCATATTCACTATATCAGTTCAATCTGAGTACTACTCCAAAACCCTACCAGCTGTAGCGCAGGAGAAAACCACCCACCTCCATTTTTACCTACATGATACCTTGAGTGGTAAAACTCCCACCGCAATCCAGATAGCCTCTCCAAACTCCACCAACAGCAAGGACGATAATCCGATCCCATTCGGAGCCCTTTTCGCCATCGACGATCCTCTGACTGAAGGCCCCGAGATCACGTCAAAGGTAATTGGGAATGCACGCGGGATGTACCTTTCATCAAGCCAAGACAAGTTTTTGACTTTGGTTATGTATGTCGATTTAGGTTTTAGTAGGGGCAAGTTCAAAGGGAGTTCCATTAGTGTGTTTTCGAGGAATCCGATAACGGAGAAGCATAGAGAAATGGCTGTGGTCGGAGGACGGGGCCAGTTTCGGATGGCCAGGGGGTTCATAGAGGTCAACACATACTACTTGAACACCAGCAATGGTGATGCTATTCTTGAGTATAATGTTACTGTTGTTCATCCATGATGGATCCGAATTATATATATATTTTGTGGAAGCATCGTAATTAATAATATATAAACCCCCCCATCTACATGATGAGCTTCAAGTTTATATATATATATATATATATTACTTGTTCGATAACTCCACCTCTCTCTATGATATTAAATTTTCTAGACATATATCGATCTAGTTAATGAGCGAGCTTCTCATTAGTCCCAAACTGTTGGATATTATAAGATCAGTATCCGAGCTAAAAAATCACCTACCAGTAAATATATATAACGTGAGATGTGCCTGCTGCGTGCTGTGAAATTTATATAACGGATCTTATGTTATATATCTATATTCAGTAATTGTACGTACCTATGTGGTAACTAGCAAATTAACATTTGATACATATATCCGTTGTGTTTTTCGATCGGCACTAGGTGAGATATTATATTTTTTCTGTAAAAACCATTTCAATAGATTTTTATTTAATATTTTTGAACTTTGTCGAAATGGCTGAGCCAAAGAACCCTTTTCTACATGATTATATATAGAACACGCGTACTAATGGTTTCAATTCCCTCCATCATTAAATTCTCAATATTTCTGATCAGCAAATTAAGAAGACACAATGACACTGAGAATATTTCTCATCTTAATGATTGGGATAGTTTTTCCCCAAGTACACAGCTACAGGCCTCCCCTAGGTCCCGAGTCAGTTCAAAAATGGTTCAACAGTCTTCCCGTCTCAAAACAAAAGTTAACCAAGCTTCGGTTCTTCTATCATGATAATGCAAGTGGCAAGAATCCAACTACTGTCACAGTAGCTCGAGGAAACACCAGTCTCCGGTCCCCGACTTTTTTCGGTCTAGTGGAAGTGATCGACGGTCCATTGACACTGGGCCCGGAAGCCGATTCCAAGATGGTCGGACGAGCTCAAGGAATATATTCTTTGGCTTCATTGGAGGAAGTAGGTTTGCTCATGACTTTCAACTTTGTGTTCACAGATGGTAAGTTCAATGGAAGCACACTCAACGTGCTGGGCCACAACCCCGTTTTCCACAAGTACCGCGAGATGCCCATTGTTGGCGGTTCCGGCGCTTTCCGATTGGCGCGGGGGATCGCTACCGCGCGTACCGTGTCCTTTAACGCTACCACCACCGATGCGGTGGCTGAGTACCATGTAACAGCGATGCATTATTAAAAAAGACAGAATGTGCACATGCTAGCTGGTTAATTATTACCTCCATGCATATGTGTTTGTGTCCTAGTGGCATGTAATCATTTGAATTACTAAATAACCTAATAAAGAAAAAAGTTATGTTGTCTAGCTATTAATTAATGTTTGTTGGAATATTTACACATGCGTATTTGATTGAGGAAACTTCTACTTAAACCGTTTTGTAATTTGGTGCAAATTAAAGAGGGTTTTCAGTTCGTTCACTGAATGTAATCGCTAGCTAACATCTGATATCAATGCTGTGTTCAACATATATGGATCGGAGCAGCCATATGAGAAATTAATCAAATATGTATATATTGTGTATATGGGCTACAGCACAAGCATATTGACCAAAATCCTATAACGAATATGGTCATCAAACAAATTCGGTTCTTGTTATAGCAAGAGAGCTAGATATGTTTTTCAAAATGTCAATCATAAAAAAGTTTATCGATTTACATTTTACTAACAAAGTAATACAATGCGATTTTTGTTATATTCCACAGATATTAAGAATTAGTCTAGAAAAACTTAGCCCGTGGTTTAATTCGACACAATTAACAATCTTGGGAGCACGCCATGACGAAAATAATTTAGATTGAGAAAAAAATGATATATAACTATGATTGCCCACAATGTTTGCTACTTGTGTGCCTAGCTCCCAATTAAACATTATATATGATCATGTGTATGCCTTGAACAAACTGAATAGGAGATGGTCAGAGAAACAAACAGCAGAGGAGTCATGTGGGTTCGTCTATATAATCAACATTTATTTGGTCAGGCTAGTGCCGAGCTAAATAATAATTGGAATTAGAGACAAAAGTTTATGAATGCAAGATGGATCGATTATCATGCATGCAATTGGTCATTATTTGAATGGGTTTATTCAAATCTACCTATATTAAATATTAATTTGCTGTGGATTCCCAAGACGCATGAGACTAAAAAAAAAAGGCTGCAAAAGGCGATGAATAATGAATAATTAAAATATTATATTTGTATTTCGATCCACAGGCTAGGCGTGGTGGTTAGAGATTGCTGGAGAGTGGAGACCATAACTTTACACAGTACTTTGCATGGCTGCTTTATTTGCATGCGTTTCATTAATTAATTAAAGTGCAAGTGGTAAAGTGATAAAACAACATCTCTGCCGAAATCCACAAACCAATTCAATTTAATCATTATATGCAGGCCACTACTCACGTTCCCTAAACTCCATCGAATTTTAAAAATTATCAGGTATCAATGTTTAATTTAGATATATAAAAGTTTGGTCCATGAGCTTAATTATATTTAGATTATAGTTTAGTCTTATATGTTATTTTTACCATAGTGTTGAATTAATGTCCAGTGTCGCATCATCAATTTCATATGTGATCGACGATCATGGTTATAAATTATAACAAGTGTACTAGGTCAAATTATAATATATATAGTCGAATTAGAGTTTAATTACCAGATCTAAGTGCATTGAAGAGCCATTAAAATTCAATTTCCAACACGGAACCCAGATGGGTCCGAGTCCTATTAAAATTTTCTACTTTCGCCCTCTTTTTCGATAGAATGCAAACGGACCTCGACCCGGATGTTGGTCCAGGGTCCGTGCACCAATGTTGGTCCAGGGGTCCGTGTGCAATGTTTCTTGCCCAATATTGGTTTTATGCACATCTGGACCTATGTCTTTTTGAGTGTTCTTGGACTTTTTCATATTGTTCATTCTCATTCCCCGGCTATTCCAGTGTGACATTGTAGATGTTGAAATTTTTAGTCAAACATATATATATTAAAAATAACACGATAAGCTATAGCATTTCTTTTGCTCAATGGAATGCTTGTTCTAACAATTGGATCAGAACCAATGACATGGGTTCGTTTCCATTGATTGCAAAGAATGTAACTATCGAGAGTGAGATTGTTGAAATGCAATAATTATACTATTAGGTAGAGCAATCGAACCGTGACGCTTGAGTTGCTATACGGTTTAAAAAGAATTGGATTTGCACCGTTATCACCAGCTATAGTTTTTGACCTAATGGTAACTACTTGATCCTAATACCCCAAAACTCTTTATAAAATTCGTGCTTAACAATATGTCACATTACTGATTTCCAGTGTCACATAATAACACCGATGGAAAAGGACTTAAAGACAGACCGAGTTGCTATAAATATAAATGTTAGCTAGCATCTTACTCACACACACACAGATAATACATGCAGTACTCAAGCCAGTAAATAATTAAATATGGAGAAGCTTACCATGTTCTTTATGCTCTACTTGATAGCAATGGCAGTTCACGGGATGGATAGTCCAAAATTAGATCCCCGATCAGTTGAAAATTGGTTCGAGACCATTCTTCCTAATTCAAAAGAAAAACAAACAAAACTTCACTTCTTCTTTCATGATATCGCAACTGGGAAGGATGCAACTGCCTTCAATGTAGCTCAGATCAACACCTCCGTCCAACCGCCTTATTTCGGCATGGTCCGGGTGGCGGACGATGCATTGCGAGTGGCGTCGACGCCCGGGTCGAAGATCATAGGCCGAGCTCAAGGGATCTACGCCTCGTCGTCCTTGGAAGAGACCGCGTTTTTTATGACTCTCAACTTGGTGTTCACAGATGGAGATTATAATGGCAGTACACTCAGCCTGCATGGGTACAATCCATCGGCTCACAAGTTTCGCGAGATGGCTATAGTCGGCGGCTCCGGTGCTTTCCGATTGGCCCGAGGGATTGCTACGGCACGTACCGTCTGGTTTAACCTTACTACCTTGTACTTTGTCATAGAGTATCATGTCGTCGTCTTGCATTATTATTAACTATTTCCGTTTTATTCACGTACCACTTGTCCTGTAATGCGCCGACGCCGTTCTATCATTTAAATTAATTAAGCTTTTGCAGACACCAACATATAATAATATGTGGACTTATATTGGTTGTATAAACTGGAAAATTATCGGTTTCAACTACTAATTAATAAAATAGAGGTCTTTTCATTACATTTGTCTTTTACAACAACACGAAAGTTCATATATTAGAACAGAAAATAAAGATAAGACATCAGAAAATTAAATAGTCCTTTATATATATACACACATATTTGATCAATATTTTAAATCAAGTTATTTAGATCATAGAGATTTTTTTAAAAATGAATATATGAATTTCTGGTTACTTCAAGATATGAATTAAGCTTCATGCAACAAAATATGCTGGCAAGTTATCCTCAGATCTTTGAAACATGAACTACTTGGGGAAGTTCACTGTTGATCTTGCAGGTGTATTTAATGTATTATAAAAGAATATATAGTCACCACAAACTTTGGATTATAGAAATGCTTGCAACCAATATTGTATTTTTCTGAAAAGTGTCGACTTTGCTTGATAAAATTTGAATAAGAAAGGTAAACCCAGATGGCATAGAAAAAGGAGTGTTACATTCTCTTGTGTATCAAATGGCGCTGGCAAGTCACCTGAGATTACGAGATTGTTCTTTTATTTGGTCCAATGCTTTACCATTCTAATGACTCAACTCTCTGGGGATAATTATTTTTAAAGTTCAGTTTGAAGTTTGAACTAAAGTTAACCTTCTTAATCCACAAACTTTCCTTATCAGAGATAACAATATTCCAGAATAAGAACATCTTATTTGTATAATTATAACTCCAATAAATTTTTATGTGTATAAATGAACTCAGAATTATACATAATTAAGTTCTTATTCTAGAGCTAGTTTGAGCCCGCGTGTCCGCAGAGATTGCTTATTAGTGATTAACGAATAAGAACGTTTGAGTTACATGATTAGAGTTTGGAGAAATTTGTGTGCATCTTTATGGGCTATCGAACTTGTAATGATAAATGAGGATTTTCTTTTAAACTTTTAATGACAATTAGTTATTCCCTTGCCAAGTTGTCATGATCCCTGATACTTATGAGGATCCTCATTGATGACTAGTTGATTGTGATATCGATATCCATATCTTCACGGATAATCTATTCCCTAATCCAAAGCTGTCATAAACGAATGCGATCTTTTACCTTATTTATTGATTGGATCATTGCTGCCTCTTTTAAAACAAGTGAATAAATATATACTGGGAGGTTTGTCCTCTGAACCCACCTTTAAGCATCATATGCATGTGCGTGGTTACTCTATTATATATTCTCTAAACTGATCTTGATTATCTACTTTATCTCCTCTTAATTGTTTCATTTTTTAGTTTGTTGGGATAATTCTGGACGATACTCTATATTGAATTACGTGAATACAGGTGACAAACCATCCAACCCAAATGCCAATCATTCCAGTTTCTAATTGAATGGTACATGCAGAGACCAGCTTAATTTTCACTTCTTGACGCTTGCATGTCTTTTAGGATTTTCTGAGCTAGATGACTGCTTACTGACAGCATATTTCCTATTCTGAATTATTTTTTATGCTTGTTTGAAAGAAAGATGATGCATTCTGCTGAAAGAGGAAGTGAGTCTGATGACAAAGAAAACACCAACTGGAATCAATATCGACGGCACTCTGAGCAACAAATCCAGCAGCTGGAAGCGTAATTAACTCCTGCATTTTAGTAGAAATATTGTTTTTTTCACCACACTAAAAATTTTCTGGGACCTTGTTGTTATTCCATGATGAATTCTATATATACTGTTAAACCCAATAATTATGCAATAATACATCTCTACTAGGTCTACTCTCATATTCCATCTTTTAACTCTTTCTTAAATTTCAGAGATTTAATGCAAGAAAAATTCCTAATGAGGTATGTTTGTTTATGTTATTTGGGAAATACCTAATTTGAGAAAATATGAACAAAATTGTTTTTCAACAGAAAATGTAACTTAATCCCATTTTAACAAAATGATATACAGATATCACTCGAGGTTTCTTCATTCCTAAAATCAATTCTGTCTTTAGATTGTATGTGCTATCATCTGAACTCTAGTTTTAACTTTTCTCCAGAATTTCCTGCCTGATGAATGGAGAAACATTCAGCAAGTTTCTTGACTTCTAACCTTTTCGGTTATCCTTATAATAATTCGTGATTTGTTGAAAGTTTCTTGATTTGAAATGCAGTTTTTTCATGGAGTGCCCCACCCAAAGAGAACCAAAGGCTTCAATTGAGCAGGGACTAAGTCTTGACCCTACACAGATAAAGTTCTGGTTTCAAAATAAAAGGACCCAGACAAAGGTGCCAAGTAGCTAGTGTTTATGCACAACACAATTTTTTTCACAAATTAAATTTGTTGATCGAAGGTAATATTTTCTAGGCACAAAATGACAGAGCTCAAAACAATGCTCTCCGGTACTGAAAATGAAAGAATTCGCAGTGAGAATCTCGCAATGCAGGGGGCATTAAAAACAGCCTTTGTCACTTTTGTATTGGTTCAGGTCCTGGGAACGAAGAGAAATGTAGTGCGTTACAGAGGTTGAAGATGGAAAATTTACTACTGAAAGAAGAGGTGAGTGTTGCCAATCAATCTTACTTTTTCTCAGGAAGTAATGAAGTTATTTCTATTTAATCTGTAAAATGTCCATAGACTTTGTGCTTTGATGTTACATAATCAAGCTCTAGTATTACCTATTTCGATGTTATAGTTGGAACATCTGTTAAAGGCCAAATTTTTGCAGCATAGCCAATTGATCGACATGCAAAAACTGACGATGCCTCCTGGAATTGGGCCCTTTTTAGAGACGCCTGCAAATCTTTTAGTCAGTGACGGAAAGTGCAGACAGAAAACACCATGGAAAATACATGATCCAACATTACAGCAGCAGTTAAGAGCAGTAGTGGGGCTTGAAAAATCTCTAATTCTTGAGACAGCTGCCATTGCCATGGATGAGCTTGTGGAACTTTTACACCTGAAAGAGCCTGTGTGGACCAAGTCCACGACAGATGGGAGACATCTTATACATCACGACAGTTATTATAAGCTTTTCCCAAAGGAAAATCATCTAAAAACTGCGACTGCTCGGATAGAATCTTCGAAAGATTCAGGCGTGGTGGCGGTTGATGCAACAAATTTAATCAAAATGCTTCTTGATTCGGTATTATGAACTTAATTTCCACGAACTATTATCATTATTATATGCTACTTCCTAATATTTGAAGTACAAATTAATATATATTTTCAGAACAAATGGAAGGATCTATTTCCTACCATTCTCAATGAAGCGGGGACCATTGAAGTAATTGATACTGGAGCCTTTGGTGGTTCTCTGAATTTGGTAAAAAAGCTACTCAATTTGTACATGCGGTGCATTCCGAGGTTTATATATGATCAGATCGTCTTCATGCAGATGTATGGAAAAATGCACGTTCTGTCACCTCTTGTGGCTCCTCGAGAATTCGTTTTCATTCGCTACTGCAGACAACTTAACTCAAGCACTTGGATTATGGTCGATGTATCCTATCAATTCATCAAACAGCTTAAAGATGCTGAAGCTGCTCCTACTTATTCTCGGAAGCTTCCTTCGGGATGTATGATTGAAGATATTTCAAATGGAAAATCTAAGGTGAGTCTGATGCTATCTTGTTATTTAAGATTCACTCCTATATTTGGTTTGATCAGCTGTCATAAATAAGACATACTTTCTTCTGAAGTCGCTCATCCCACTATTTGCACACATGGGTGACCAAATGGAATATCTAAAAGCATTTGTTTTGTTGATAGATCACATGGATTGAGCATGTTGAGGTGGAGGATAAATCATTGACCCATCGCTTGTATAGAGATTTAGTATTTAATTGTCAAGCATATGGAGCTACAAGGTGGGTTGTTTCCCTTCAAAGGATGTGCGAGAGGTTTGCATTCTCAGTGGGGCCAACTATGGCACATAGACATGAGCTTGAAGAGGGTAATAATATGTCTCTCTGTTGCCCAGAAATTAATAATGATTTTGGAATATGAGCATGCAGTGATTTGTACTTTTCTTTAATCAGTTATCGGCTCACCTGAAGGGCGAAGGAACGTGATCAATCTTTGTGATAGAATGGTCAAGAATTTCTGTGAAGAATTGAGCATGTCAGATAAAATAGATTTTTCCCACTCATCAGCTTCGCATAACAGTGGAATTCAGATGTCGGTCCAGAGAAGCAATGGACAGGGGCTGGCTAATGGCCTGATTTTGAGTGCTGCAACCTCTCTTTGGCTTCCCCTGTCTTACGAAATTCTCTTTGATTTCTTCAGAGATGAGAAAAATAGAGCGCAGGTGTTGAAACTAATTGGTTCTTCTCCTAATAGTTACATCATGTTTTATTTTTTCTTGGATTCGTTTCAAGTTCTAGCTAGGCTGAAAAATGAAAATGTATTTTTATGCAGTGGGATGTCCTGTCTAATGGAAATACTTCCAATGAGATCGCACACATCTCGACTGGGATGCATCCTGGAAACTGTATCTCCATCATTCAGGTTATGACACTGATGGCCGCATCGATATGAATAATTGATTCATCGATGTGGTGAATTAGGCATAGTGTCTGTCAACGATGATTAGTTTTCGCTAGATTTGGATTAACATCACTTGTGATTTGGCATATAAAACCTTTGTCCATAACTTGGTTCATTTTATGTACTCCATCCGCTTGTTTTGTCACTTGATGCTGAAAAGTAAGAAAATTTGTTCACGTGATGGGCAACATTTGTGCACAGAGCAAGAACTGTTTGTCATGAAGTTTTTTTCAAATCTTTAATTTTCTTTTTCTTGAAAAGCAGCCTTATGTTCCTGAAGAGAGCAGCATGTTGATTCTTCAAGACAGTTTCATAGACTCTCTTGGGGCGATGGTGGTCTATGCGCCAATAGAATTACCATCCATCGTTTCTGTTCTGCATAAAGAAGAGATGACCATGGTTCCGGTGCTCCCGTCGGGATTCGTGATTTCTACTGATGGTCGTATTGATGAGGGAGCTGGAGCTTCATTGAGTTCGGTTAAGAGCAAATCCGGCGGCTCACTCTTGACTGTTGCTTTCCGAATCTTGATGTCTTACGGCACACAGCCGAAGGAACTGAATATGCAGTCTGTGGCTAACGTGCATGCTCTTATAAGCTCGACAGTTGAAAAGATAAAGGCTGTGCTCGATTATTCAGATTCGGAGTGAGATTCATTTTTGTGGACAGGTGATTTTTATGTTAAAGAAAAGAGTTACATTTAGACTTAGATAATAATCTACAGTAACATCTAAATGCACTTTAAGTGAAGGATCCGTTTCCCAAACATTTGGGTTAGTTTTTTTAATTTTATAGTTATTAACCATCTACGTATAAATAGTATTGTATTGCTGCACTCGGTGTTCAAGAATAAATAGAATTTTATTGTGTTTTGTATGTGCATACTTTTTGGTCCAGTGTTGTCCATTGATCTTATTGATACTTATTGCTGCTCCAACTCGATCTCAGAAGTTCCGACATCTCAAATGGAAAATTCCTTACTACTTTCAATATTATGCTTTGATTGTAATTCTTGTCTGCATCAACGCGACGAAAACCAAGTGCAAATGAGGAATTTTACTCATATTGTGTTTCTATAAAAATGAGAACCGATAATCATAAAACTACGGAAGCTTTTCGTAATTCGTAGGGAAAATATTAATTTCAGTATCATGTGACTATCAATTTCAGTTTTCTTGATGTATTTAACATATCAAAAACAAATATTATAGAAAAACTAACACATTTATATGTCTAGGATTGAAGTTGATCGACTGTTGAAAAATAATCATCGACCCAAGTACACGAACCCATAAAACATGTCAGTCATGTTGCTCGATTTGGAGAAGCTTGGGTCATAGATGGCGGAGAAACATGATCAGCAATTGAGTGGGTTTGGTTCCAGACTCTGCATGGGGACGACGGGGACTCCGATCGAAGAGAAGTACAATGGTGAGTATGTAAATGCACAACAAACGATCCAAGGAGTCCAATACTCAAATAAGAGGGACAGAAACCACCGGGGTCTTCCTCGATCGACAAAATTTATTTAGGTAGTCATCATTAGACGTTCCAAAGCCTGAGAGCTTGATGCCATATGCTTCCATCCTTCGTATATCACGCGGAATAGGGGATTGCCAAAGGCCATCCCACCAAGCAGGAGCAAGAATAGGTGTTAAAGCACATTGATTGGAGCGGCTGCGACAACTTAGTGGACCAGCAAATCTGTTCCATACATGCCCCCATCCAACCTGATTCTTCAAACCCTCTGAAAGCAAATTACTCTGGAAGCTGCTAATGAATCTGAGGACAGACTGGCTAGAGCTATTTTCATCTGCAGGTAGGTGCAGAGGAAGAAATTATGAGAATATATCTCCGAAAATGAATTCTACATGAAAGACAATTACCTAGTTTATAAGCAGCTGCAAGTGCTGCAATCAATTGAATATAGGTTGTCCCAACCCGTCGATGAGCTCCCGAAATTACAGCATGTTTAGCACGTGATGCCAGAAAAAAATCAACAAAGGCTACCCATCTGGGTGCTGGACCCCAGTCCTTCACTCTAAAATTAGAGCCGTTTAACTTTAACTCTTCATTGTTGCCAGAAATATTTAACTCAAACTTTTTGTAATCAAAATGAACAACCTGAAAGGGAAAGTTCAATAAGGTTCAGGAATATGTATAATTATTAACACGACATAAGTGCATGTATGTCTTACAGATGATTCGAAACCGAATGGAAGCTATCATGGAAAGCATAAATCTTTCTAAAAGATTTCTCATTTCAAAAAACTACACAGACATTCAGGCCTCATTGCGATTTTACTTCACTGTAATATTTGCCTTTCAGAAGAATATGCTATCATAGGATAAAAAAAAAGGATGATTACTTCTGTATATTCCTCTAAAGTTGGTACGATGTCTTTCACCAGAGAAGGGGTATCTGTAACCAAAACCAACTTAGGTCTCAATGTCATTGAAATATCACGAGCAGTTTTTTTCACACAGTCCAAAGCTGCTTGTCTTGCTCTCACTGACCTGGAAAAATAGGGAATACATCAATCAGTTCTCTAACAAACACCAGAAGATAATGCAAAGTTAATAATTTTGCAACATCTATCTCATGTAACATGATTCGATTCCATGGATAGAGAAAACCCAATCATATGCATATTTCCAAGTGTAAACAAATCCTTTGATTTTTCTAATTCTAAGATAATAAATATAGACAAAAGTTAATTCTTTGATCCATGAAAAGAAAAATGATACATTGTAACATATACAATATCATTTCGATCCTGAATTATTGGGCTGCATTACCTATTCATCATCATCCGCATGTGCAGTACAATATCAGGACCCTGACTGCCGTTAAGAGCCCAATTTACTGCCCGCTCAATGGTTTTGGAAGGAAAGATTAAAACCCTCATTAATTCTCCAAACACATTAGCCCTGTGTTGAAGATCTTCTGGTCTCCCAAATAGATAAGAGGCTGCTTCCTTCATTTCAGGATGTATGTTCTTTAAGAAAAACTGTGCAGCCACAGCATCTGTAGCATTTTGAAACCTAATGGAATATTATTAATAATTATGTGTGTATTTACCAACATTTACTGCATATTTTACAATACCATATGATTGGTTCTTGCCATTTCCCCCAATTACTGCACAGAACATTTGTCAATGCTGGCTTCTGAAAATCATCAATCCTCATGGTAAGATGCCTCCCATACTTTGCCAGACAACGATTCTTTCTCCACAGATGCTTTACTTCTTTCATTGTAAAGGTTAGGTTGGAATAAGAGATGTAATTACCGAAAGGATACTTATCCCTACATTTTAGAAGATATACTGTTAGTTAATAAATAAGTCAACATGCCGCTAAACTAAAAATGGCTTCAATTTCTTTCAAATTCATGACTCATCATTCTAGCTCCCATACCTAATTCAAATAAAACACATAACACAAAAGATGAGAAGGAACAAAGCAACACATGAATCAACTAGTTTGGACAAAATGGGGGAAGCACCAATAGAGGATCTCGAAACCTCTGACGCAAGGATGTCAACCACTGAGAAGGCAAGGGCCACTTTTATGTGCTTCATTACTCAACTTAGACTTCTCAATATACTATGGGCGGTCTTATTCATAAGGGTGGGTATACTGATGTGAACAAAATTTCAGAATCAACAAACACCTGTAGAATAAGAGGCTATTTGGCTTCCTTTCACTTGGAAGGCGATGCAAGATTGTGTTTTTTGAAACTACAGAGGGATTAACCTAGCTCATAATGGGAAGATTTAGGCAACGTGACCTCCGCCTGGGACCCCCTATCCGCAGCAATAGAAAGGAAATGTTTTTTTTTCCCAAAATGCAACAACAAATATGTACCATGGAAGATTAACAGAGGCAGTTCGAGCAAATAGCTATTGATCGAAATAATTACAAATGAAATCTTCAATATGGAAGAACTAATATGAATAAAATGCAATATATACAATAATTTAAAATGCTTCTTTAAAGGTTATTTGTCCTTTCAGAAAAGCAAAGATTGTTCGTCCTTCCAGAAAAGTAAAGAGTATTTTCCCCTTTCAGAAGTTTCAAGAGTTCGCCAGCTGCAGTCAAGCCTATTTAGTGCAAATCTCCCTTGATTTACACCCACTTTTGTAGGCACAATTCTATAAATTTTATTTCAATATAGAACAAATCTCATTTTATACATATACACATCAACAAGTTGTCCAAAACTCAACACATGAACTCTTTTAATTTTTCATTCACTTCAGATTAAAATTTAAGAATAGCGGCACAAGCAAGCACTTTAACAAGTGAAAAGAGGTCAATCTTTTCAATAGTGACCTGCAAAATGATTAAGGCATCAAAGTGGAACTTCAACATCCACAGGACTTGCCTAATGCCATCAGCCTTGCGAATTTGCAATCTCTAAGAAAGGTGGATGGGAGGACAAGACACTCAAAGAAGCATGTCAGGTAACCCTCCTCAGCCACCATGGGTAAAAATATTGAGTGGATTGGAATGATTGAAGGAAGAATAAACAGGTTGAGACACAATTAAGATGAGATCTACACATCTAGGCATTAGTGCAAGAATCTATTTGGCCAAAAGGGATTCAAGAAATAACACCATTAGAGGAAAGGGAAGATATGGCCACGTTGGAGTAGTATCCATGTGTTTCAGGATGAACTAAAGTCTCAAGGGGCAATGTCTTGGGACACCAACATGACCCAACAAATGCAGAACAATGAGAAAGTGTAATTACTCAGGACTCTAGGTTCCTATTATTCCATGGCAACCAGAATTCTGAGATATATATATATATAAATTCTTAGGACTATATTTAATTTTATCAGATCCTTTATCATCCAAATAAAAGTTGTTGAATCATGATCCAACATGATTACTGATTAGGATACTAGGATTTCCTTTGCAGATTTTTGTTTATCAAGTTAGATGAATTCCTAATTGTATATGATATAAGGAAGTGGTTTGCAATAGACAACTTGAATATTATTGTAACGCACCAAATTTAACGACTGTCCCACTGTACCAACACTGATCATTACAGCGTGTTTTGTCCTCACTCGCACGCAGTCTGAGAAACTTCCTAGAAGGGTCACCCATCCCAAAATTGTCCCCAAGTCAAGCACGCTTAACTTTGGGGTTCTTAAGTGATGAGCTTCCGAAAAAAAGATGCATCTTGTTGGTATGATAGTACCGATTAAATCTGATAAATCTACCTCAACTAACCTCATCTACACCTATAACTTATCAGTCTCGTGATCCCCCTCTTATTCCGGTGTGGGTTCGGTTCATTCATGTGCCCCTTCGCCTAGAAGCCTGCCAGGAGCCACTCATTGTCCATGCAACCTCTTGGCACCGACGATCACTCTCCGTCCTCTTTTCAGCCCCGGGCGTCACAATTATCCTCATATCAATCAACGATGGTGAGGTTCTCTTTCTACATGCCTTTATTTTTTCCTAACATTTTTAAAAAAGGTAGACAAGGAAGAATGTCCAATAAATCTAAAGATCTTATAGATCTTAATGATCAATCCATTCACCGCCCATAACAAGATCATCTCCCCGACCATACATTTTACTTGGAGTTTTAAAAATTGTAAGCATGAATCAAAAGGTTATGGTCAATAATAAAAATAATGAAGAAGAAGAAGAAGCACATATCCAAAATCGAAGGCAGAAAGAAAGGCTTGAGGGAGAACCAATATATGCCTGGTTTGCCCAATTATCAGTGATCTGTTCAACATCACACTAACGGCAGCAGCAGTTAAAATCTTGTACATTTCATTACCCAAGCCGGCTTCTGACGCCTTTCCGATAACAAAACCATGTTTGCAGAATTGATGTTGAGGAAGTTCTCTCACTGTCAAAGCACCTGTAGAAATATAAGTTTCATATGACCAGAATCCTTTGAATCTTCTTGTTCCAACAATAACAAAAATTAGAAGTCCACATCAGCAGAAATAGACTGTTTCGATGAATCATAGAAATAGTTAATACAACTCCATATCAGCAGATATAGACTGTTTTGATGAATCATAGAAATAGTTAATGCAACACGAAATATTTTTCTGGTAGAATTTTGGTCTCGACATAAACACCATTGCTATCGCTTAACAGATGTGTAAAGTACGTTCCCACGACTTCAAATCGTGTTCTCTTAGAACTAACAACTAAGAGAAAGAAGGAAAAATAACGATCAAATATTTATAATACGAATCAGAGTTCAAGATTTGTTGATCTCTTACCGGTACCTGTATATACAAAGACTGAATTGGTTGGTAAAACGAATAAATTTTTTGAGTTCAAGGTCAGTTGACTAGCTAGTTACTTGGAGCTATTTATTCATCAAAAACCAGCTTGTATATAAAAAGATTGATGTGGAGTATTATTGAGTGATCGATAAAAAAGATTGTTATGACCATAATAAAAAAAATGAGAACCTAAACCATGATATCTTGCGAGAGTTGTTGTTAACTAGAGTATTTAGGCATCGAAGTCAGAGCTCAATACGTGAACTAGCACCGACAAACGCGTAAAAGTGGGGGGCGTACCATTGAGGGCGAAGTGATCGTGAATGATTCTTCTCACTCTAAGACTTTCCTCCGGATATCCTCTGCCGAAGATCTCACCCATTTCTTCGACCGTGGCGCATTTTTTTGCTTGTTTCACAATATTTACCTCTTTGTCAGAGACTCCTAGTGTGGTGTTGTTAGCAGGAAGCGGGGAAGATGGATCAACGGTCTTTATATACAGTATCACACTGCCCAGAGTGGCCAATGATGCAATCAGGAGGAGGAGACGCTGCAAGGGGAATCGACGGCGCCGCCATGTCGCCATATTCAACGGCGAGCCACTGGAGCAGAGCTTTTGTTTCTCTGAGCCCAATCAACCCCAACGCTCTTACAAAAATAGGCGAAATTTATTGGTCTCATAATCAGACCCACCTTATTTATATATCCATAGCCCAACAAGAAAAAACACCCTATTTTATTTTTAGAAGTCGATCTAGAGGAATTTATAACATCGGTGTAAATAAAATATGTTTGTTTTATTTTCAAAAAAAATAACAATAAAAAAATGTTGATTTATTGCCTTCAGTGTTTTTACAAAAACATATTCCAAATAGTTATCATAATGATTATTTACAGTGTGATCGACGTACCGATAAATATTTAATTACGCACTTAATCGGCTGACCAGATAATATAATTATAACTGCATGAATAAGGTACCATCTTTCTGTATAAATGAACCTGTAATTAATGATTATATAGCTAGTTTAACCCAATTAATCCACAAATAATGATATACTAGATTAGAAATGTGTTATTTTATAACTATGATCACGATAAATGATAGATTATCCATTGAACCATTGCAGCTGAAGCGAATAAATACTGAGAGGTTTTTCTGGGTTTATTTTAGAATCATTGTCCTTACTTTATAATTCTCTAAAGTGATGGTGATCATCTAATTCATCTTCTTTCAATTACTCGGAAAAGTGTCACTTATAAGAGCATGCACATTAGCTGTAGACAGACAATCAGCCTACTTAGAGAGTTGAGCTTAGTTGTAGACAGACAACGTAAGAAATTCTATTTATAGAAGATATTATTTCGGGGAATAATATTTATCATATTCCAAAATAAAATTTACTATTCAAAATAAAAAATTAATAATAATTTATAATAATCATATGACCGTGTGGAGTACACGCTAGTTGATATCAAAAATAAGCAAGTTGCTTAAGACATTCAAATTAAACCATGATAACGAAAGAGATGTAGATCCAAAAATGTTGATGAAAACTAAAGAAACGTACAAGGCATAATGTTCACCTTGAATAAGCGAAATTCAAATACGAAAAACGTAGTTGTACAGGACCGGGAAAAACACAACAAGATCAAACGAAAGAGAAGAGAATATGGGAGCTGAGATTTCCAAGCAAATCGAACGGAGGAAAGCTATCGCCAGGGAGAAGAAAATCCTGGCTGACATGTTAAGTGGGCAAGGATCGGAGTTCCCGGGCTCCGATTATGTTCCGCCGGACCGCGCAAACTGGATGTCTTTTCTGAACCCGGATGAAATCAAGATCAACCAGATTGTATGGCCCGGAACCCATGATTCCGCCACCAATGATATCGGGATTCCTCTTTTAACCCGACCCTTGGCAAAATGTCAGTCCCTCTCAGTGTACCAGCAGCTGAGAATCGGCGCTCGGGTACTCGATATTCGGGTGCAACAAGATCGTCTGGTGTGTCATGGGATCCTTGTATCTTACAGTGTTGACGTCGTTTTCGATGATATTAAAAGGTTTCTAAACGAGACATGTTTCGAGATCATGATCCTGGAAATGCGAACCGAATTCGGGCACAAGGACCCGCCAGACATGGCCGAATATATAGAACAACAACTTGGAAATTACTTGATTCCCCAAGATGATCAGGTTTTCAGTAAAACAATATCCGAGTTACTGCCCGGACGGGTCATCTGTGTTTGGAAGCCCAGGGAAGCCAAGGCAGCTGGTTCGCGGTTATGGAGCTCCTGTTACTTGACTGACGACTGGACGGATACTGACCTGCCATGGACAAAATTTGAGACAAACATAAAGTATTTGAGAATGCAGCAGCCAGTGGTGGAGAGGAGGCACTTTTATCGGGTGGAGAACACGGCCACGCCACAGCCCGATAACCCGATTGTGTGCGTGAAGCCGGTGACGGATCGGATCCACCCGTATTCGAGGTTGTTTATGTCTCAGTGTTTCGTGCGAGGGTTGGTTGACAGGCTGCAGATTTTCTCGACTGATTTTATTGACGAGGATTTTGTTGATGCATGTGTGGGGCTTACGACTGCAAGGGTTCAAGGAAAAGCTTAACTTTTATCAAAATCACTATGTAATATCGATGTATTGTCAAATTTATCTCTTTTAATTTGTTTGTACGATATTCTTGTAAAATCGATTTTTTTTTTATTATAGTTAATAGTAGTAGATTGACACATTGCTCCAAATATAACTAAATTCGTATGTTATTTTAGGCGACAATTAATTTCGTTGGAAATTTTCTTCCATAAATGTGTTATCGTTTTTAAATATATGGAATCCTTGTTCCAACTTCCAACGTTACCAATTCCACGTAGCACAAAATATTATAATCTTGGTTGTAGCAAAAACCAAGCTGTCGAATTTCGACCAAGTCCAATGTAATACACTAATACTCAACGAATGACTAGGAAATACGAATGTTATATGGGCCAGGTCATTCAAGATTAAATAGTAATCTTGTATTAAATATTAAATATTAAATATTAAATAAAAGTAATAATACTTGTTCACTTTTGGAAATGCTTTCCTAGCTTCTCCGATCTTAGTAGTCAATCTGTTTGTTGATTTAGTCGATGCTTTCGTACACAAATTTAAATGGACTGTATAGATGAAGCTAGGCCTTTCTACATTCTGGGTCCTGCATGTGATATAGGGTGAGTACCCCAACATTTTTGGCCTTTCTGATATAGACTAGTCAAACAAATGTTCATACAAATTAATAAATCACAGGTTCTGAAATTTTATTGATGGGTTTGATTTGTACAAATACTTTGATTCAAAAATGCTTTTAAACAATGTACTGATTTTATTTGAGGAATCAATTGACTTAATTAGATGATGATTCGAACAACTTACTTAGGAATTAAGATGTTGAAATGCATGTCTTTGTAATATGATTATTTATATTGTACATCATCCCATATGAAAGAATGGGACTTTGTAATTTCTCCATCATTTTAATTTCCAATCTGTTTTGTAAACGAAAAGGACGTCACAGGAACTAACATGCACTTGCTAGAATTACACAGTAAATAAAAGTTGTTACATGTGAATTACGAATTTAATGCATTCCACGTACAACTCACTGAAATAAAGTGAAATCGATCGGAAACTCTAGTCGATATTGCAATCTTTATTGACTTCGTCGCCCAACATTTGCATGTGAATCATAGCAAAGCAATGCAACACGTATTGATCGC
This sequence comes from Dorcoceras hygrometricum, assembly GCA_001598015.1. Lineage (NCBI taxonomy): Eukaryota > Viridiplantae > Streptophyta > Magnoliopsida > Lamiales > Gesneriaceae > Dorcoceras > Dorcoceras hygrometricum. The sequence continues at coordinate 48,640 of KQ999837.1, read as the reverse complement.
TTCCGAGTTCTTTCCCTTGTGCATATATATAATGTAACTGGCTCAACGATGGCCGTCATGAATACGGGTAATGTTGGCTGTCGGAGGTGGAAGAGGAGCGGTGGCGTTGGCCAGGTGCGGTGGCAATTGAGGTGGGCACTGGTAGCACTTTGTGAATAGCCCAAAGGTGTCAATTTGATGAATAAAATTTGTCATACTGGCCCATCCTCCGAACCCGAATCCAACTACCAAAACCCATATGACCACAAATATATTGATGATGTAAGCTCCAACCCATCTCCCAAAGTACTTTGGAGGTTGCTCCACTGCATTCTGCAGCAAATTAAGACAGATAATCCTTGAGTATTAATTAATTTCTTCGGAAATGATACCCAAATATCAAATACATATATGTGTATATATATCTCTGTGTGTGTGTGTGTGTGTGCGTGCGTGTAAAGAATCTGGAATGCTAGAAAAAAACCTCTCGGGCTGCAGGTGATCTGAAGGTGAACATGTGAGCTAGAGCGGGGATGATATAGACGGTGAAGCTGACAAGAAGCGAGCCGACGGTGGAGTTGATGGGTCCAAAAAAGGGGAAGATGATGGCCAAGAACCATATCGGCACCACCACCGGCAACCTTGCCGCCGCCCTCTTGCATAAGCTCTTGCATTCATGCATGCCGATCGCCTTCTCCCACACGAAATACAAGGGCGTACAAGCGAACCCGAATGTTATAAACTGCAATTAGGGCTCAAAAAGTACATAAAAAAAGTGATCCTGATTGACGAGTGGATTAATGATACATAAAATATTGTATATTATATGGAATTAATTACCTGATGGATGAGCATCAAAATTACTGCCATGTCCCTGAAGGGTGATCTCGGGAGAAGGGCGAATGCATTGGAGTGATTGAGTAGCAAATCTCCAAAAGCCCAATACACTGCAGACGCCGACGGGAGTGTCAGGGTCAACACATACACCGTCGCTATCAAGTATATGGCCTTGAATTTCTGGGGCTTCCACATTGCGTGCATTATCTCCCTGCAATATTATTAAATAACGAGAATTGAATATAATGATCAGACTGGAGCCCAGTTAACTTTCATCTTTTCTCAGGGCAGCATGCTGCGAAAAGTGAATGGAGAAAGAAGTCTGGCTTTTTTCCTATACATAGCAAAATAAGAGAGAAAAGCTTCGTCTAAGAGAGTGCCTCCTAGCACGCCACACAGCTGGAAAATTATTGATTCTCAGAGTAAAAGCGAAAAGGCAGACTAGTCATTAAAATACCCTTGAGCTGTTTGAGGAAATAAAAAGGATTGCTCAGATTCTTTTCATATTTCCCAAGGTTATGTCGCTTTCGCGATAACGTTAAAAGGGTTTGCATTAAAAAGCCCTTTTTATCTCCCTAATCCAAATCTTTCTATAATTTCTTGTTTCGGAATATCTCAAGTTATTGATGTTTTTCTGGTCGATCTAACATATTTAATTTCGTCGGAAACTATATATAGTATTCAGCTTGAAAGAGACCTTACCAGGTCATGCATTGAAAAACGTGGGAAATATATTCATGGATAAATGTGTGAGGAAAATAACGTAAGGGAAAAGAAATTAATATTAGGACATAAAATATAGTAAGGATGTCTTACACAGTAACGGCATGTCCCCCAAATGTGTAGAGAATGTTGGTGGCCCCTGTGAAATATAGCACCAACTTGTTTGGACCCGAATGCCTCACACCCTCTACCTGTTCATTCATATATATATATGTAACTCTAATGTTCAATTTCTTAATATTATGTCTCTGGCTAAGAATCTTGGGCACTGTAATTTGGACATAGTTATTCGAACAATAAACTAATATTAATTAAATTGGAGTGATATAGTAGTTCAAATTAAATGACATGCATGTGAACATGATTCGATCCGCGGTGTAAAGCGACATATAGACGAGATCTTGAATTCGGTCATGGAGGTCCACATAGATTTATACAAGAATCAGATTGATTTTAGTGAATAAATTTCTCCAAGAAAATCTATACGAATTACGGAATATTCCATAATCTTTGCTAGCTAAATATATATTTATCTTGACCAGTGAATCTTTCTGACTAACACCCGATAATATAACAATCAACATATCATTTTTATAGAAAAAGAAACAAAATATAGATACATATATGAATGTGTGTGTATATATATATACCTGTCCGTGGAGTAAGGATGCAATAGTGAGATACCACGCTGTATAAGTGGTCATCAGCAGGCCAAGAAAAGACCATATTCTATAATTGTGGAACGAAGGAATGAACACTGTCGTAGCACAGCATGCACCAAATATATACGTCCATGTTCTCTTGTCCAAATTGTCATTTATGTAATATATGTTGCTGCAATATCAAATTAGTAACCATATAAATAAAATAATATGCATGCATACTGGTGCCTTGGCTTTAAGTATATCTGTATCTATCTATCTTTTATGTATATAATATAATACTCCTATACAGCGATTCTTTTGTCAGATGGATACCTTGCGCAGGCTATAAGTTGAATGACGGATCCAAACAGAAGAAAAGTGCAGTTAAACGCCAAGCCCACGTTCCTCCAATGTTTTCCGAGGAGCCCGTCAAGAACTTCAAACCACTGCAGAGTTTTTTTTAATGGATTTGTTAGATTATTTTGCACGGAAAAACATAGCAAACCCATGTGAAATTGTGAGCAGGGGATATGGAATTGTTGTCTTTGCTCATGTTCTGATTCTGTATTACTGTACATCAATATTAATTATTGTATTAGAGAAAATTAAATGAAGAGGAGTTGATTAGTTTAACCTGGATAACATGATTCCTGAAATCAACTTTCTCTCTTTCCTTCCTGGTTCTGTATTCCAGGTAGAGGATGCAGATTAAATAAGCTGTCCAGCTTCCCATGATGCCGTAGAACAGCTGAAACAGAACCCCGGAAAGCATTCCCAGTTGCGAAAACGAATATGGCAGTGTAAGCAACACTTGAGCCACCTGGATCAAAATCAAGCAGAAAATTTTATCAACAAGAAGCTAGGATATATAGCTCATTAAATAATGGATAAATTTAGGAGGAAATTAAGACCTGGTTGGAAGCACAGCTGAACCAGGCATCGTAAGCGGAGCCGCCATGCCAGAAGAGCTTGGACACTTGAGACTTGATATCTCTCGGTCTGCCTTCGGTCTCCATTTCTACGTAGTTCCCCACCATAACAGTCTCCACCACCTTATCGGAGGAAGCCATTTCCACACTCTAGTGCGTGAAACCGTGTGTTTCTTAATGTTCGCACTAAATGCATATGTATGGAGAAGACTCGATATTTATATAGAATGTCGGGAGGGTAGAAAGGACTTTTCCCCAAAGTGTGTCGTTTAAAAGAGCCTTTTTGGGGAAGAGCATAAATCCGCTTTAGGAGCATTCGATGCGTTTTTCGTTGCGATTAATTACGAATATAGATGGATTGTTTTTCGTGCCTATAATTTCTCCCCTTTTATTAAATAATTTATAAATCTCTATTGTCTTTTTTAGCAAATAAATTGATGGGAATTAGTTGTCTATTATGTAATTCAATGTATAATTATTTAAGCGTGAGAGGCTGTCCGCACGAGTGGGTTCTCTGTTCCCAACATTAATAATTATAAATCCAATATCCAGCATTGCCTAAGTCGCTCTAATTACTCGAGTTTCGATTAATTTTTGGTGATATGAAAATTAAGTTTGCTTACCTGATTATCTTAATATTGGTTCAAGAAGTACAAATGTGGATTGATCCCGGGGACACAGGCGAGTTGGTAAGACCTGAGGTGATGTGGGAATAACTTCCCCGACTTAACGGGTTCGATTTTCATGTGGAGCATATTCCCCAATGAAATTTTGTGAGCGGTATGCTCTGGGAATTAGTCTGTTATATGGGTCATCTCCCCCGGGTTCCTGCCTACTCGTGCATATCCCTCGATTTATCACCTGTATAGGAGAAGGGGCTTTTGACCTATAGAGGAGGTTAGCCTATTAACGGGTTAATTTAAAAAAAAAAAATTAATGCAAAAATGTACAATAATATTATAGAGTTAGAACTTGAAGATAATGTAGTACTTATGTGTATGTGTGTGTCTATATGGTGGCAAATCCCATATTTTATCGAAGGATTTTCAGATATTATAAAGTCTTATCCTCAATTTTCTATTTCTGATATATACAAATTTTGAAAGCTATTTAAAATATGTTTTTCATGGTTTAGTTGACCAGAATTCAGCATTGGTATATACATATTAATAAGATATCCAAAATTGCATAGAATTCGAAGCCAAGAAATATGTTGGAGGGGACAAAAGGCAATTAAATAAAGAAGAGCGGTAATGTATGAAATTATGAAAAAGGAGACCGAATGATTAAAGCCAAACGGGGCGTGGTTGCTTTACAATAACAAATAATGTTTGCTTTTATCACATGGGCCGATTTTGGAACCCTCAAACTGTATATGTAGGCTCAAAATTCAATCAAAAAAAAAATATTGTAGCATACTCGATGACAGTCGTTTAGATTCCTATATTTTACACCTTTCAAGTACAGCCCAAACGCAGCCTTATGGTCATATTTGTTTCTTTTTGTCATCATGTTTGTTCCACTTCTCTCTACGAGGTTATACATATTAAATTTGCTTACATAAAAGTTGTACATTTTATAAGCATGGAGAAATTTGCAACTAAATTATCTTTTATGAGTTACTTCTTATTGAAAATTACAATGATATATTTCCATCTCTAGTTTTTCCAAATATTTGTGAAGATATGAATTTTTTTTTTTTAATTTGTACACATCGTCCCAGCTAGAATCGATTGATAATGAAATAAAAGAAACTCGAATGATAATGATAATGATAATAGTAATAGTAATAATTAAACAAATAACATTGGTTAAGAATTTTAATAATTAAAAAGGTAGCAAAATTCAGGCGTCAAAAGCGTGTTTGTTTTTGGGCAAACACAAGAAAACGTATTGATGAATTATGATACACGACACTGGGATGGACCACAAACATTCCCTGATAAATTTGTCTCCCTTTGACCGAACCTATCTACACTCTGGACGACGTAACCCATTCAGCTGGCTGAGTCGGGGGTAAGTAAGTCAATTCGCATATATATCAAAAAATTTGAAATGGAATGGATTATCAACTCTTAGAACACTACAGTATTTTAATTATACATGTACTTAGATTGGAGTTGTATGAAATGATTCGAAATCCATTTATACATTATTTATACTGTCACAATGGATATTGTAAGTCCTTGAAATTCATTGTAGTAAGTTCAATTATAGTGTACATAAATATAAAAGAGAATTTGAATTCCACGTGTTTAAATCATACACAGTGGAAATAAGTCTGAATTGTATCCTAAATCAACCGACACAATTTGTCAATTCTAATGTTTAAATATCAATTTGTGATCCACATTTTTATTTTAACAAGATCTGTATCGAATTAATGCTGTAGATATAAATCTAACTTATATTAGATGATAATTGCATACGTCACTTCGACGTTTGAACACAAATATATTAAAGAGTTTCGACTTCTACAAACCCTTGATCAAATCAGTCTTTAAAATTATTGGAGTAGTTCATTTATATGATTTTTGGAATTAAATTACACTTCATAAGCTAATATATACTATACTCACTCTAAAATATGAATGTAATGTTGTATCTAAATCTTATAACAATTTTATCCATTAACAAGGGTGTCTAAATGTCATATACACTCCATATTTAAATATCTCTAATCACATTAAACAACTGCATGTGTCTTAAAAGTACAGTGTACACAAAATCGACCACAGTTTGATATTATAGCAACTACTTTATACATATACATGTATATATAGTTGAGTAATGGTCCTCTCAAATTATGATATTGTTATTAAATTATTAGATAGTGTTGCAAGTTAATTATAAATATTTGAGTAATTCGAAGAGGTGATTGATTAATAATCAAATATTACCATGCATAGCATTGATTATATAAAGCACAGCACTATTCTTGCTGTTAAGAATTATATATGGTAGATAAATCTAAAGAAAAATTTATTAAAAAATAATCGATTCAAAGTCCAAACTATAGCTGTTTATCTTATACGTTTAGAATAAAGTTATATAATAATTTTTTCGTACACTCTGCAGCAACTATTTTTTTACTTGTACCTAATTCTTCTGAGAAGACTGTGGTTTTAGAAGTGTAGTTGAAAGACAAACTAATAGTTGTCTATATTTTTGGCAAGAATTGCTTAATGTCAAAGTGGTATGTTAATAATTAAATTACTAGTTAAAAATTAAAATAAAAGATGAAGACCGAAAGATGGTTTTTCGTGATTCAAATAATATAGTAGCAAAAAATAAGCTAGCCTTTAAGTAACATTTTTCTTTATATGCAAAGTTTGAGGCCGGAAAGAACTTAAGAAAATAGGGACCCAAATAACAATAAGCTAAGAAATCTTTTGTGTCTAGGGCCAATTATTTTGAACATGAAATTAACTACGTACCCAAATAGATATTCATTTGGGTCGCTGAATGGTGAAGGCAAAGCCCAATTGTATCATCGTTTCTAGTACTGGATTGCTACTTTTTCTTGGATACATTCAAGGCTCCCACATGCTACTGGTGGATTGTTGTATCCTAACACAAGGTCAAATTTTCCAAGTTTGATGCATGTAACAAAAATCAAGCAAGAAAGCCAACATGAAACCCCTGATGTTTCTATTTGATTATACATGTTAAGCTTCTTCCTTTGTCTTCTGGTTAATGTCGCACTACTTCTTGTATTCAATGAGTTGCTTACTTGTAGTTACAGATTATTCAGAAACATGCAAAAAGTTAATAATGAACAGGGACTCAATCTTTTACGTGGAAGGGAAGATGACAATCTTTCATATAGCCGCAAATATTGATTCCAGAAACAAGCTAGGATTCATCACACTTTTCCTATCTATCCACTCTCTCAATTTTGCTTCAGCAACACAAGAGTTCTCACAGGTACTCAAAAGTTGTATGGAGGTCCTTTTCTTTGTATATTCTTCAGAGAGCCTCCAACCATTTTCCAGATTCTGTTATGCTTCGCCTGCTTTTCTCAACGTCCAACCGCTGCTTTATTTACTTACTGCTAAGCTTTGACGTCAGCTATTGTAATTTACCGATATCGAATCTCTCTCTCAATGTACTGTTGAAAGTAGATGACCAGAGGCCAATGCTCAAGCTATCTAACATCCTCGCTATTTGCTAGTTTTATCATGTTTGAGTACAATTTTATGGCATCCGAACCCGAGTTTTCTGAGTGTGCTTTTTTATATATCTGAAATGAATATGAGTGAAAGTGGAAGGCATGGATGAAAAGATGGTTCCACTAGCAGAAGTGGATCTTTTTCTTTCTTAACAAGACATGTTGCATTTGTTTGTTAGGACTCCGCAGGATTGGGCAGTTCGTGACTAATAATAATAGTTAAGGAGAACTATTATTATTAGTTCACATGCATTGGGTATACACCCTATAAGAGGTGAGGGTGTTGTTCTATGTACAAAAGGAATTTTTAGAGATAAGTAATTTAAAGAAGTCAAACGGTATAAACGAATCTAACCAATTACAAAAATATGCTCGATCCCAAATTTATGTGTTCTACTTCACGAAATTTAATTATACGTGAAATCTGAGAGAAACTTTTGGATATCAATCTTAGGCATACTAGTTTGATAAGTTCACAAACATGTTCTCATATTTTTGGGTATTTATATCTAATGACCACCCCAAACTAAAAAATTTCACATCTTACATATAAAGTTGGACTCCAATAAATCTACTCGTTCCACATCTAAATTATTATAAATACTACCAAAAAAAAAAGAAAAAAGCTTAGGATGCTAGTTTATACAATATGGGACCTTGAATTAATAATTGTGTGATTATTCTCCTAAGGAAAGTGCTGGTGTCCAGTTCTTTTATTTTAAAGGTAAATAAAAATCTGTGCAATTTGTAGCAACTTTTTGGACCAAAGAGATTATGGGTTTTTGCTTACAAAATTTCATCACTTTCCAATTGTAAAGTTTATTGAATGGTCTATTCTCCTCAGGACAAACAATGTAGGCGCAGAAGATCCAATTTCATTGCGGTTTGAATGCCTAAATAAAATTGAAATGATTTCTCAAAACTATATTAAAATTTATTCCCCATCGAAAATTATTATAAAAAATCGTAGATTTCCTAAGAACTGGAGTTGAAATTAAATTTGTACGAAATTAATGATATTAGCATTAATAAATATATGTATGTTTTTTTTTTTTGGTTGAAACATTAGGATATACATTTTTGTCTCAAGTTTCCCACACAACGGTTGACCTATAGAAATTAAATTTATTGATATAAAATCACGTCATGAAACTCTATTTTTATTTTTGTTAGTGGAAAAGAAAGATTCACGGTACTGTTTTTGCGGTACTGGTGTTATGCCCCCTAATGGCTAATGCCCACTTTAAAATAATTTGTAAGCTAATAACATTGAAAATTGTCACGTAGAATCCTCAATTCATTCAAAAGGAATATTTAACCTTTTTTATGAAAAAGGTTAAATATTCCTTTTTAAACAGTCCATCATTATTATGGTTGCAAACAAGCATTCTCCCTAAAGTCTATGGAATTATGATTCATGCGCTTATAAATTTTGTAGGTTTTTCAGATTTTAAATTCTATTTTTTGCATAACTTTAATAATTTAACTATCATATTGTTTTATTTATTTAGAGAAAACTAGATAGAAATCTTACAATATACAAAAAATGGCATTCCCTATCTTCAAATTTGAAAGCTGAACTATTACCAAAAATCAGATGTCTATTTTTGTAACACTTGACGTCACAAATCATATATTTTTATGACTTAACCAAGTATGAATTATTTCCACAAATGTAAAAATATTAAACTTATACAAATTTGATGCTAAAAAACGTCTTCGATTCCCGACCAGAGAGATATTTCTTAATAATCGAAGTCTTAACGAGCTTTTCTATGGATTCTAGACGCTCGATCTGTATCCAAACTAAAACGTTAATGGACGTCGAGAATTGTCCTGACGAAGACTCTTCGACGTCCAAGTAAGTTTAGCTTACTTAGAGAAGCTTGTGAGTATAGGATGAAAATACATGGTTTTGTCAATGAATCATAAATGAAAGCATACCTAGGTATTTATAAAGGTATAAATCTGGTTGTGCGAACGCTATCTGACCATTCATGTTTCGTGATGGTCAATTCTAATCGATTAGGGGTATTGTGCCGGTTCTTTTGAGTAATATATCTGGAAATGCCCGTTGATGGTCTGACAATCTATCCTGCACACGTTACCTATTTCATCATAATCTGATATGAGCTGACAGTAAACGAATACACGTTATCAGATTAATCATAATCCAGTATAGACCCGACAGTCTTTTATTTTTTTGTTGGATATACGTCCTCCGCAAACGATATAACAAAATATTATAGGCAATCCACGTCATAGAGGACATTGCTTCTTCGTGTATCAAAATTATAACTATCTAACTCAGAAAGTTATATTTTAAAAATTATAAAAAAGAAACAAATAAATATTAAACATGTATTTACTGCGCGTGTACGCAAAAGGAACTTGCGGCCCACAAAATTAAAGAAAAAGTAAAACCATAACGGATCGTAAGATTCTATGGAATTCTTTAATGTATATTTTGGACAGTGTGGTCACAGCTTACCATACTACAACAGTTCCGCCACCATCTCCTTTCGTCTCTCTAGGGTTCTTCCCATTTCCCCAGAAAATAAATTCTTAGATGTAAATTTGTCAATGTAAAATGGGTTTTAATTAAATTCATTAATTAGTTGGACCTAAAAATAATCGATATTTTACTTCATTTCCTGCTGTAATGTAATTCTCCCATGTCCGTTCTTGGAGCTGATACGGATATAGACACAAAGCAAAACAAAAGCACATTGTGTTCTTCAGTTTATTATTATTATTTCTGCGTAAGAACAAAGACATTGCCCCAAATATTTCCTTTCCCCTTCATCCTCCGTAAAAACAAAGGTAAGATAATCGAGAAACGAAAACCACATTGAGCGAAAGTCCTATGGATCGTTCTGTGTTCCAGTTGTATTTGACTTTCATCCTCAGCATTACTCTTCTTTTTTCCTCAGGTTAGACAAGAACTAATGCTACATAAGTTTTTTTCTTTTTCCACTTTATGTTGCTAAACTGGAACTTCTTTAGGAGGTTTTGTGTCGAATGTGTGATCTTTAAGCTGGCAATTTTGTGAAAAAAATCTGATCTTGTCTCTGGGTTTTACATAAATCTGTGTTGTTGTTTTACTTTGTCGAACAGAAGTCTGTGGAACTACATTCACATTTGTGAATAAATGCGAGGTAACGGTGTGGCCTGGTATACTAGCAAACGCCGGCGGTCCTAAACTTGATAGCACAGGGTTTGAGCTCCCCCCAGACTCCTCCCGTACATTCATTTCCCCAGCCGGCTGGTCTGGCCGGTTTTGGGGACGAACAGAATGCACGTTCTCCGATTCCGGAACAGGATCTTGCAAGACCGGTGATTGCGGGTCCGGTCAGCTAGAATGCCATGGATCAGGTGCTGCTCCGCCTGTCACGTTGGCGGAATTCACTCTCGGAACCGGTGGTCTAGACTTTTACGACGTAAGTCTAGTCGACGGCTACAATTTGCCTATGATAGTTGAAGCCACCGGCGGTTCGGGCATGTGCGCCTCCACCGGCTGCGTGACGGATCTTAACCGGGTCTGCCCATCGGAGCTCCGAGCTGGAAATGGGGCAGCTTGTAGGAGTGCTTGTGAGGCTTTTGGGAGTCCTAAGTACTGTTGCAGCGGCGGCTTTAACTCGCCCTCCACGTGCAAGCCGACCGTTTACTCGCAGATGTTTAAGGCTGCTTGTCCCAGATCCTACAGTTATGCTTATGATGATCCCACCAGCACTTTTACGTGCTCTGGTGCTGATTATACGGTGACATTTTGCCCCTCCACATCAAGGTACTATAAGATGCTTATTTATAATCTTTATTACACTGTTTTCTCTATTGCCCGTTTTATGCCAGCTTTTTTCTCCCTTTCCCTTCGATTTCTAACTTTTGTCGCATGATCAGCGTTAAAATTCTGTTAAAAGATCATCCATTGTTTTATTTGAGGAAGCTGTAGATTAAGTTTTCAGTTTGCTAAAATTCGTTTTGAATAAATGTGGGTGGTATGAAATGCACTCTTGTTATCTTTGACAGTCGGAAGTCTTCCAAAGATCCAACTCCAACAACGTCAACCACTACACCAGAAACTGAGAATGGCGATAGTTCACTACCGGGTTCAGATAAAGGATCCGGAATCACTGTGACCGGAATGGACCCGAACTCTGATCCGATATCGGTATCTGAGTCTAATTCAGACGACGGGTCATGGTTGGTTGGTTTAGCCATGGGGGTTTCATCTGGGGCCCGTTCTCTATCAACTTTGCATTCTGGTGTTATCTTTAGTTTCTTTTCATTGGTTACCTTTACTTGTTTGTAGTGCCCCCTTTTATTTTTTCTTAGACCTGGCTCCTCCCAAATCAGATTACATTGAACACAAGGCTGCCTTGGAAAGATCGAGGGTTTGGCTTGTTAGTGGAAACGAACAGACTGGTCTATATTTTTATTTCTTTTCATTCTTGGGGAAGTCATCTAGCTAGAATTTCATTTTTTGACCTCGTTTATGTAAATTAATGCTGTGTTTTAGGGAACTTCATGGTTTATTGGCCGTTATTATCCGACGTTTTTTTGTCATTTGTCAAGTTAGTTTGCGCAGAGCAGGAATTATGTCTTCAAAATTTGACATATAACTTTCTAAAACTGTTAAAATCGAATTTAAGTCACCCTTAGACGAATTAACTCACAATTGAATGTTAAAATGCTTCGTCTCTTTGCCTCGTGAGAGCGAGAAAGTTGAAGTGACTGTTACATTCCCGAGCTTAGCAGTGACTTTGTATTCACCTATGAATCCAAAGAAACTGTAGGAGCCATACTCATCTGTTTCTCCATCCACAACCCCCGTTTGCCACTCCTTCAGAAGCCTATCTACTGTATCACCTGCTGGAAGATTGTTAAATTCATCGTCTGTTAGGCACATTTGGTAGCAACCATTCTTGCGCAGAGCTGTCCACAGAATGATCCCATCTACAGCAGGATGGGAAAAGCCTTCTCTCAGGACTTCTTCTAGATGCATAGCCTGTGAAGATAATTATAAATGAAAGGCTGATTTAGACATTTTGTGAACACGCAGGATGGCGAAAATTTCAGATGCACAATACAAATTTGGTCAAGGTACCTGTGTTTCTTTGCTGAATTGTTTGCTGATATCCACTTCTGTCAACCATATAGGAAGCCCGAGAGTTGCTAATTTATCAATAATACCCCTCATGAGCGGTGTGTTTGGCACATCAAAATGACCCTGTAGTCCTATGCCATCTATCGACACACCCCCTCGTTGCAGCTCTCTCATTCTTGATACATACATATCGACAGTTGAGTTAATGTCGCTACAAGTTTCAACAACATTAAACTCGTTCATAAACAATGTTGCTAAAGGATCTTCCTGATGGGCTGTGCGGAAAAATTGCAGCGAGGCATTTGGACCGAGCCTGTCCTCGTAGAATTCGAAATGTAGCATCTCATTGTTGACATCCCAGTGGATGAATTCCTGTTTGTATTTCTTCATCAGGCCTTGGATTCTTGATTGGACAGCTGATTCTAGGTAGTGGCCTGTCAGGTTTCGAACCCATCTTGGAATAAAGTTTGGGTCCTCCCAGAAGATGTTGTGGCCTCTGACGATTATCTGGTTTGATCTGATGAATTCTAGCATCTGGTCTGGGATGGTGTAATTCACTTGGCCTCTATTAGGTTCAGTTTGCATTTCCATTTGAGCTCGTTTTTCGAAATCTGCAACATTTGAATCTCTACCGTGAAATTTAGCACATAACCACAAGTAGTGTAGCGTCACAGTTGTTTTTTGGCAGATTCCACAAACCTGATATCGCGAATTTCCGATGATGGTCTTTGCTATGGCAGATCCAAATGGGAAATCTTTTGAGATTTGTTCGATCCTTACTTCCACGCTTTGCAATTTGGCGCCTTGTTTGTCTGATACATGGATCGTTACAGCACGTTTCCTTGCCTGAACCGGATCAAGAACAGTTTTAGAAGCCTGGAATTCGAACATTTTTTTAACTTGTGGCATCTATCTACCTTGTTGATCTTTGTTTCTTGATTCAATCTCCATTCGTCCTCAGTGAAAGGCTGCAAAGAAGCACTTGCAGTTTCTATTCCGACGTTTTTGCCATCCGAATTCTGGTGTATTGAGATGAAAAACTGAAATCACTCGAACATCATCTTCAATCAGACTATATAAAACGTACCTGGAGATACAGCTTAGGCATTTTTAACGGAGATGTGGATACAAATCCACCCTTCAAAAAAGACCAGCACCCTGCCTTTGCCGTAACGGTCCCTATGCAATTCAGCGTCCTTTCTTCCGTCACAAGGCTGGCCTTTATCAGAGATGAGTCCGCATGTAGTATCCTGATCCAAACTGTAATGCATGTACATTAAAAAATGACAAGGATTCCTTCTACTCTATTGTTTGAATCAGTATTCAGAACAGCGAGAAGGGTCAGGAATTTAACTGGAAAAACAATATTTAGTGCCTTGAGTGAGGTTCTGCAGCGAAAACACCAGTGCGTTAACGTGATCCCTGCCCAGAATGACATGTTCAGTAGCTGGTTCTTGATCCTTGAGCATTCCTCCGTTGTAAAGTGGCTCTTCAACATCCAATTTACACTGCATATAGCCCAGTTCTAGTCTTTTCATTTCAAATTTTCTCCATACTCTAATCATAAATACTGAATACAAGCAAACATGTACAAAGAAAAGTTCCAAGATTCGATCTTCCAGATGATGTTGTTCCATATACTTGACATTGTAGCACTAACCTTACCTCCGTGTAAGCAGACGAATCATATAGTGGCCCATCTGCAGTAAATCAGAAAGCGAAAATTCATTATTTTAACATAAGCGAGATCACAGCGCGGGGGAGAGAGAGGGAGAGAGACCGTAGGCTGAAGCCTGGGATGAGCTCATGCAGAGGAGCAAAAGCAGAGGAATGAAGTGTATGGATTCTCTCATCTTCTTTTCTCTGATTGGGGAAACTTTTAGGACACAGGGAGAGAGGAAACAAAGGAGTGGTGGCATCACAGGTTAAATAGTGTGGCTTTGAGTTGTATGTATTGTATATATTCACATGCAACGATCGAAAAGCTCCCTCCCATCCCTCGTTTGTTCACAACCTGTAGAAACGTACATGGACGGATGGACCTGTCAGTCAGCAAATTTTCACTAATTATTGTTTCTTGATGGTATTATATATACAAAAAACTCAACATTAACTCGTATAATTGCTAGGAAAATCTAGAGAAGAGAAAACACTTGACATTTTTTGTTTTAATTTGAACTCAACCGTCTTTAGACATTGTAATAATTATTTTTTTTGTACCACTCCAACCAGGTCTCTCTTTTTTTTATTGGCCATAATAGGTTTAGATTGTTTGCATTTCAGAAAACATATCAAAGAGCTGTGATTGAACTAATTTCTAACACGCAAAAGGAGTGAGATGTGAGTCCTATGGCTTTTTATGTAAATGGTGTCTTTCCCGTGATGAACAAAGGTAAGGCAAGAAAAGAGGCACAATGACAAAAGCACAAGACAACAACCAATCTGGATTAAAAAAATATTTGCCTTTCTCCCACGTCTCCGATGGAGAAGGTAACAATGCGACAATCAATAAAATTGAAATTTCCATTCTCAATTGCTCACTTTCCAACAAAATTTTGTAGGTGGGTATGGTCCTAAGAAGGCGTGGGAGGAGAACTATCATGGCCTAAAGGGACCATTATATTGTACCACGTTTGAGACAATTAAGTATATTATAAAACAAAATTTCAAACAATGAATTTTAGAGCCATTGCAACTTTGCTTCTCCATTTGCTCGACGATCCGAAATCCTTATTCGTTAATGATATAGTAGGTTAGATGTGAAAAGGCGGAATATATGGTGTTCTTATTAAATGGATCATCCAAGAAAATCAAGGGACCAAGAGATTCACATCAGTCCCACTTCCACACTCTACAGGGTGTACAAAAGTTGACGTCTTTTTAGTCACTGCGTACATGAAATATTCCAAAATTGGCGTCAATCTTGGCACTGATGGCGCTTAGTGAAATACATAAAAACCCAACACGGATAGACTGAAAATGAACAGATCGATTTTGTTGTAAAACCTGTAGAATGAAGAAGCAGGAGGCCCTGTTCTTCCAACTGTGAAGGGTAAAGTGAATTCATTTTACAGAAAATCTTCAGTGTTATGATTAAAATTCAGAATGCGATTGGCTATGTTCTGTTTTCAAGATCAGTTTGAATTCATATGCTAGGTAAAATATCAATCAAAGATATAAATTACAAGAAATATTTATCCATCAGAGATTTTTTCTACTACATTCTGTACAGAATTTCTCTGGTTGATTGATTATAATTTAACAAGCCTAAGACTGAATATTCTGCTAGAAGTTGTGTTGCAAGTACAAGTGTTCTTGAGGAGAAGCCGGACCGATCTCTTCGACGAGACTTCTCAATCCATCCGCAGCAGCCGTGCCATTGCATGTGTGTCTTGCTTCCTGCAGGTTCTTTCCGTCGAGATCCGAGTCAGAAACAGAAGATTTCCTCCTTTGAGAAGATGCCACGCTAGGAAAAGTGATCCATGATGGAGCTCGAAACTCGATTCTTTGATCCTCTGTGTCGGCTCCATCTGTTTCCGAGGTTGACCTGTTCCCGGATCTTTGAGAGGACTTGTTGTGCAATCTGCTGCTTCCTAAAACCACTTCGGTTGGCAAGATAGGCTGTTCATTACACGGGCTGCCCATTAGCAGAGCCAAGGCTCGCTCCAAAGCCGTCGTCACTTTATCCATTGATGGCCGCTCTTTTCCTCTCATTCGCACACATTTGCTAGCGACATTCGCTATGCGTTTCAGAGCTTCAAGTTCCACTGGAGGTTTCAAAACTGGATCCAAAACATTTTCTATTTCACCTGCTTTGATTAGAGGAACAGCCCATTCGACGATGTTTCCTTCTTCATACTGCAAGTCGATGGCTTTCCGACCACTGAGGATTTCCAGAAGCAGAACACCGAAGCTATAAACATCAGACTTGGTCGTGAGGTAGTGAAGCCTATAGTACTCAGGATCTAGATAACCGAGTGTTCCTGCAGGCAATTCAGCCAAAGGGGAGCTACTATTTGTAGGCCCTAATAGTGAGAGACCAAAGTCCGACACACGGGCATTGTGCTCTTCATCAATGAGGATATTTGATGATTTTATGTCCCGGTGGATTACCGGGGGACAAGCATAACCATGTAGATATTCAATTCCACGAGCCGCTTGGACAGCAATAGTCACCCTTCTTACCCAATCTAGTTGCTCTTTTAGCTCTTGATTCTTACCATGTAGATGTTGATGCAAGGAGCCGTTGGCCATAAACTCGTAAACCAGAAGCCTCTCACCTCCATCTTCACAATAGCCTAGCAAATTCAGTAAATGGGCATGATTTAGCCTTGAAAGCAAGTCAAGTTCTGTATGGAACTCTTTCGAGTTCTTCATATCAGGAGATAAAATAGCCCTTTTGACTGCAACAACGGTACCATCCTTCAAAACCCCTTTAAACACACACGAGAAACTACCCTTACCAACCAAAGCTTCTTCTTTAAAACCATCCGCAGCTTTTTCAAGTTCTTCATATGTAAACTTCTGAGCTCTCCTAATCTTTAGCTCATCTAAATCAGGCCTAATTTTCCCATTGTCCTTTTGAAAGGAACCATTCCCACTATTTTTTTTGGACTTGGCTGAGCACCTACAGTTTCTTAACTTGTGTTTAACATAGAGAATTGAAGTCAAAGATACAGCACATACCAAGAACACAGCAAATGAAATCTCAGCAAAAACTATGGGCAATTGCATTGACCAATATTTCTCATTCCTTCCGCCAGAATTAGCAGCAGTAGAGCAGTTGGAATGGCACTCGCCGGAGCCGCAACTTGAACAATTATAACCACATTGCCTATCTGATGTCAAACTGCACTCAGAAATCTGATGCATTTCACTGGGACAGCCACTGCTACAAGGCAAACAAATGTGGGTTCCGGAAGACTTGCAAGGGGAACTCGCATTGTTGAACTCGTAAAAACCCTTCGAACAAGGGGCAGGCTTGCAGACGCCGGGCGCAACCGCCAAGGGCAGTGCTGAAGGAAAACCTGCACCCCAACAAAGAGGCAAGAGGGAAGATTCAGCAAGAACTCCACAAGTGAAGTAATCCCCAGCTGCAATCTCATAGAATTTAGCACCATTAGGCGGCGGGGTGCTTCTTTCGACACTATAACCCCAACAAACCACTCGTCTATCATTACCTCGGATCCCACAAGCATGAAATCTTCCCCCAACTACAGAAAGCATGGAATCCTCGGGAGACAAATCCACATTCAGCTGTCCAGAATCCATCACAGAACCAACTGAAATTTCTTCTTCAAGATCCAAGCTCCGGCCCCAACAAATCACTCTCGAATTCACCCCTTCCAAAATCCCGCAAACGTGAAACCCCCCAGCTGCAATCTTCCAGAAACTCAACTCCTTAGGAATCAACGAGATCACATTACTTCCAGTCTCATCACCCCAGCAAAAGACACTCCTATTCTGAGCATACAAGCCACAATTAAACTCCGAACCTGCAGAAATAGACTGGATCTGGCCATCAATGTCGTAACTTTTCGTCATGTTATAACCCCAACAATCAATTAACGAAGAGTTTCTGAACTTTCCCATCAAGGGTTTTCTCAAACCGCACAAGTGATGATCCCCAGCACTAATTTCTAAGTACTCTGAATTCTTGACCATAGGTTGAGGTACCCCCATTGGAATAAACGGCGTACTCCCCCAGCAAAAAGGTTGGTTCGAATCCATCGCAAGACCACAAACAAATCCATTTCCAGCGGTCAAACCAAGAAAAGGTGAATGATTTGGAGTAGCACGAACTATAGCCGAATTGGAGCCATAGCAACTAGCTAAATGAGAACCATCGGACTTTATCCCACAGAAAACTGGTCCATTTTCACCATAAGAAATGGCAATGGACGACATTGATCCCAAGCTCAAAACTTTGACGCATAAACAGGAAAAAAACAGCAAGAAAACCAAGTTCTGATCACGGAAGAGCACATATTTTTCACCCCACCGAAACTTCATATCTTCTCAAAATGGGAGTCTGAACCAGTCGGGAAATTCAGCAGGAAGGTTGGATAAAACGATAGCGTACGTGGCGAAGGTGGTGGCTATGGAAGTTAGCTGAAGCGTTCCAGAGAGGAGAGAAAGAGAGGGAACGCGAGCAGGTGGAGCATTTAATATTGATCTGACGGTATATATTTGTCGAGCGTTGAATCGCACGGTCTTCGTTTGCTTTAATATAATAAAGTTATGTCCAGATACCGCTGGATGTCACGCTCACATTAAATGCTTCGTCTTAAGATTTTAAAAATTACTAAATGTA
Organism: Dorcoceras hygrometricum; assembly: GCA_001598015.1. Taxonomy (NCBI): domain Eukaryota; kingdom Viridiplantae; phylum Streptophyta; class Magnoliopsida; order Lamiales; family Gesneriaceae; genus Dorcoceras; species Dorcoceras hygrometricum. Next base: position 29,937 of record KQ999837.1, on the reverse strand, counting down.
TGGTTTATTTAATTAACTCTTAATCATTGATAAATGGTCCTTAATTGACATAGCTTAGTATATTTTTACACTTTGGGTTTGTAACATAATAAAAACAAAGTTCTTGACCTTTTGGCAAAAGCGCACCATATTATAAACTCTTAGCAATATATAAGATTGGATTCGTGAGACATTTTTTTCCGATTATTGGAGTAATAACTAAAATTATATACATTGCAGGAATTGATAACTATTTTCTGTTATCAATCCAGGAAACAATAAAGCTACATGCATTTATATAGAAATTTTTAAAAATAAAGAAATAAATAATAGAACAAATAATATGAAAATTAATAAACAGATGCAAGATATCGTACTTGTCTGAATTTGGTTTAAATAAATTTTATAAGAAACAGGCGTGAAATCTTGAAGAGGGTAATCTGATGAAAATATTAGAATAGACAACGTGGAAAAAATTTTAATATTTATAATATAAGATCGCATGTAAAAAATAGTGAAGTTTGGGTCAAATGATGAAAGTAGTGAAAGAGAAAAAAGTAAAATAATAAATAGAAATATCACGAAAACTGTAATGTATATACGAGCAGGGAACATGTAGAGATGATATTCGGGTGCAATTTTAATTGAATCGAATTGTCTATGTTCATGGAAAGAATAGGATAATACAAATCTTGAAAATATTATTTTTATATATTAACCTAAATAAATATTTCAAATCTATTTAGATAATAATATCATCTACAATATTCCCTTTTAGATGATTATTTGCAACAACAATCGATTTGTCAAAATCTTCATTTGCAAGATAGATGTTTCGAAAATTCATCGAGACTGATGTGTTGCATCGTTAAAATATTGATAGGAGACCCGATGGGAAAAGAACCTGAATTTCTTTGGTTGTATTTTCGATGAATGATGCGCCCCATTAGAACATTATTAGCCCAGTTGACAAAATACTAATGAAGGGAAAAAAAAAAGTACCATATTTCTTGTTATTGCTTAACATATCTCGTAAAAAATCTTGTTATGAAACCCACATTAGAAAAACATGAATAAAGGAAAACGAGTACAGTCGGGGATTAACTCCCCCTATTGCAAACATCCTAGAAATCTTTAAGTCGTCGTATTCCGATCAAGTTTGCTCTTTTCATATATCAATGACTCTCATAATGATTTTATGAGATTTGATGATGCATAAATTTCATATGTCAGTACTTTAAGAACATACATATTTTCTTCATCTTCAAAATCGTGAGATATTTCATGAATCAAATCTTTCATGAATATTTAATATACATATATCACTGTCAAGTCAACGCATACATGACAAATACAAAATATTTTCTCGTCATTGACTTCAAGCAGTATGTGAAGCTTTGCTAAAGCTGTTCATATTATAAATGGATTTGTCAATCATTTGCTATCGACAATATCTATGAAATACGGTTGTTGACAATCATTAATTGCATAATATCAATCCATACTTAGAATAATTGAGTGTCATAATTGTATCATTTCGATCCCAAAGTTATGAGATAACAAAATTATATGTTGAATCACATCTTTTGATATTCTTATTATTCTCGAGGAATAACTAGATACAAATTGAATTTAGTTGGTTGGTCTTCTTCTAGAATTTTTTCACATTTACTTGAAAGTAGTATAAAACATGATTACACAGGAAATCGATTTATTTTAAAAAGACCAGCCTCCATTATTTATTGATATTTGAATATTCATAAATTTTCTTTAAATATATGTCGCTTCGTACAAACGGTATATAGTGTAAAACTTGAACCTCAATTAAGCTATATATTATTAGCAATCTTATACATAAGATCAATTAAATGTAATTTTGAAATCACTCTATAAACTTCTTGTCCACATTATAATACTTTGAATCGAATAGTATATTCTCATAAAATTATTTTTAGCTTCAATTTCCTTTTCCTTCAATGTTGGAAATATTATTTGCAAATGATAAATTGCTTCATAATCTCCTTGATCATAATATTCAAACTATTTCCAACATTAGATTCCCTTCAAGATAAATTGTAGTGCATTTGTTGCACAATCAAGTCAAATTCAATAATATGATATAATTCATCATAATAATCTGGCATGATACATACAATATACGCGACAAACGTCCTCAAAATATGACGCGTTATATTCTCAAAATTAATCGGTCCAAGAGTTTATTCGAGGCAAATACAGCAACTAGCCATAATATTTATATTCATAAATCGATAAGCATATATTTTTATTTTAATCAAGCTTGTCTTGATTACACATTCTGAAAATTTTTCTCAATATATATTAGGGAAACAACTAGTTATATTTGTGGTCACATGTTTATCATCACTTATTCATTCCAGATAATATGAGGATTTATGGCGATTTGAACTTTTGATACTGCTATCAAATTTGATTTCTCATTCATATTTATCGAGTAGCTTTTGGATTTCTCATTCATATCTTTGTGCATTATTAATAGTTATTCAACTCTTTGTAATTTGGATGCTCAATTCAATCCATTATACCAAATCATGAAATCATTTATATCAATGATACTTTTATTAGTATAAAATATTGATTTATAATACCAATAATCTTTTTTGGTTTGTCTCCCACTTTTTTCTTAGGACAAATTGATATTGACTCTTTGAGTATTGTATCATCTATAACAAATGAATTGTACTAACACATTTTATCAAAACCATATTCTCATTGGATTCAAATATACATATATATGTTTCTCACTATTTATCATTTCAACCACATAATATTCTTCCACTGTCGTAAGCATTCCATCAGCTTATGATAAGAGTATAGTCTGGGTAGACATCAACGATCCCCACACATTTTGTCGTGCTTAATAAAATCGTGAATGTACTTAAGATACAAAATTTTCAGATAATGATACAAGAGACTGATTTACATTTAGCACAATATCTTATATAATGCAAATCTCAATATTTTGGTGTCAATTTTAATAATTCATATCCCACTTAGGGCAATATATTCTTTTTCTTTGAAAGAATAATCAACTATAGTTATCAATTGTGTTCATTGGTACTTGATTATCATATTCTATTTATAGAATAAATCACATTAATTGAATTATTTCCAATATTTATATATCATTCTTTTGTTTTCATCAACAAATAATATGACAATAATATTTAATTATACTTTTGAAATAATTCATATAATGGATTATATATCATTATTTCCATGTGTCGTTGATTTATTCCAAATCTTTAATTTAATATTAAGCCCATCATATAAATCTTTAATGAATATATGGTCTATATTCAATCAAAACTCATGGTACATGAGTAAAATAACTTGCTATTCATTCACGAAAATAATAGCAGTAGAGGATGTACCAAACAACCAATTTATTGTTTATTGAATCAAGATGGATAATTTTCTATAATTAAAACGGATTCGCATAATCATGAAAATATGGAATAATCTTCGTATAAATTGGTTGAACATCTTGTGTTTACAATAAACTCTATATTAATTTAAAAAGAATACTCATGAGTCATGACACGTGACTCAAATGATAACATAAAATATATATTAATCATTGTTAAGAAGTGTATTATTGACAAATGTAATCGTGATCAATATCACCATTGTTGAGTTAAGCGTGCATGGATGAAAGCAGTACTGTGATGGATGACATCCTGAAAAATTCTCGTACGTCAAGCTGCTGACGTTGCGCCGCTTGATCTTGTTGGTCATATGAGCTGTAAAAATGTGATGTTAGATTTTAACGGATAATACTATTTATGCGAGGAAAGGTCCGATGGTAGGGAAATGGTAGGACTGATCTCTAAGGGAATTGAGACAACTTCAGCAGTTAGACACGCACATCTCCTGACTCATGGGTCTAATAACTCAACCGTAACGCACACAATAGGTACATTATAAGGAAATAAATTTGTACCTTGACAAACAACTATTGCTTTTGACCTAGTGGTAAACGTATGATCCTAATAATTGGTATCAGAGCAAGTTTGGTGGTTCGAGACTGCCAGAAACATTTTCTATACTTCTTGGGGGGAATGTTGAGTTAGACATGCATGGGTGAAAGCAGTACTGGATGGGTGACCTCATGGGAAATTATCGTACGTCAAGCTGTTGACGTTGCCCCGCTTGATTTGGTTGGCCATCTGGTCTGCAAAAATGTGATGTCAGATTTTAACGGCTAGTACTATCTCTACAACGGATAGGACCGGTGGTAGAGGAAGGATAGACTGATCTGTAAGGGAATTGAGACAGCACCAGCAGTTAGACACGCACCTCCCGTGACTTATAGACCTAACAGCCCAACTCTAACACGCAATAGTTGCACTCTGCGATGCTACATTATAAAAAAATAAAGTTACACATTAGCTAAAAGTTATATTTTTTGATCTAGTGGTAAGCGCTTGATCCTAACAACCATCGAATCTATATGATATTGTATTTCTTGTTAATTAAAATTTAAAATCTCTCACAAATTCAACTATTAATTATAAATAACTTACAAAATTCCTTATACATGAAAATTTTCACATCCAACATTCTATTATTAAGATTTATTTTATCTAAACTTACTAATACTTTTGACATATCACATCAATAGTTTCCACATTTCTGTCAGTTAATTTCTAAATTTTCATTAAAATTATTTTTCTTAAATTCATTCAACCATCATTAAATGCAGAAATTCTTTTTAAAGCTATACTTAAAAGACAAAAACTTATGAAGTAATAAATAGTTTTATATATTATATTATACATGTACATGCAACACGTTGCTAACATACATACATATAAAATATAATACAAAATGAAACATAATATTATTACAAAAGTGTAGGAGGAAGCATGGTCGTGGAGATTAGATTTTTTATATTTAAAATGGAATTACCACAATAGTTAGTTTAAAAAGTTAGAATACGACACTCTTTTTATTATTATTTCTCCTAAATAAGGTAAAATATTACTTGCATCGAATGCAACTATGACTCCATGATTGTTGCCAAAAATGCTTGCGTCGTTACTTGTTACCCCTTTTCACGTGTCATGTCATTTTCTCTTGTATACATTTATTCACATTTCAATTTCTTGTCCCTATAAATAGTAAACACATAGATTAGATTGTGCATTCTTCCCATCACAGATAATGACAAATAAGATTAATTCTATTATGGATGGTCTAAGATTTGGGTCAATCCGACGTTAACCTCATTCTAATTTAAAAGGCATTGTCTAGGGATACACGTACAATGGCATGATTATTTATATCATGTAGTTAAATTACATTTGAGGTTCACTTTTTTCTACTATTATCTCGTAATTATAGTTCAATGTTAAATCAAATTTGATATAATGGACATCAACATGGGCATCAGGCTGACGTGACACTTCCTGATACTGTCACGTCAGCTTGGTGTCCATGTTGGGTGCCCATTATATCATTTCTTATGTTAAATATAAGATATATCTTTTTATGTGGCCGATAAAATATTGGCCCTCCCGAGAGCAACATTCTTGAGGTAGCAAGAATGCTAAGAACTCAACTCAAGATTTGCCCATGTGATCAAATAATCACGAGATCGATCCGGATAGTTCAGAGATGATATACCCTTATGCTAGCCTGGATTTTTTCTCAACCAGTAGACTCTGGCTCTTGTTTAAACAATAAACATGAATTAAAACAAGTTTGATCAAGATTTTAATATTGGAATCAAGAACTTTGATCATAATTCTTAATAAACATGATCACGAGATACATGTAGCTATATAGAGACAACAGAATCATATAGTCAGATCTGTTTCAGTATATAAAATTTAAGTTTAAACAAAAGTTCGAGACAACAAAATTTTAAATCTTTTGTTTTCGTTAATTTTAATAAAAAAAACTAGTACTTATAGTTTATATATGATTTATAATTAAGCACGTTAATTTTTATAGATTGTTGTGAGGGGCTCGACTTTACATGGATTCTTTTGCGGAGACTTAGCTGTTAATTTGTGATTAAACTAAAGGCCGAGTACAAAAATCATCGTTCTCTCCAAGATTAACTCAATCTCTCCCACATGGCCATAAGATATATATTACCGACTACAATTTATCCTTTCTAAAATTAAAATAAAAAATGTTTCACTTGTCCGAAATTGTCTAGAATTGAATAATGAGTTCGTGGAAGGGCAAACCTCCAGTTTACTGTTAAAAATTTGTTGCAGTTTGACTAAAATGTCTCAGAATCTCCACATTATAACACCAGAATCAATGACAACATTAAACAGTTCACATGGGAAAATATAATTTGATTTAATGTGATGAGTTGCGTTATAATCACAAGTTATTTATTTAAATTTCTTGTTTGTCTAGGTTTTCATTATTCTTGCGACGCAGATCTGCGTTCTTGTACAGCTGTATATTTTTCTTCAAAAAATAAATATTTTTGAAGTTTGACATATTTTTTATAATTTGTTGGATCTAAAAGGAACAAGAAACACCAACAACAAATATTAAACTGGGATGTACTGAAAAGACCTAATAGTCTCTTGTGAAACGCATAAACAAGAGGAAGAAGTGCTGAAAATGTCAAAATTTAAGTTGGAGTAAAAAATTTAATGGAAAGTTAATAACATTTGATATTAATTAAAAAATGTAATGATGTTCACAAAGGAGATGAGAATATTTAGGAACATAAATATAAATTAGAATCATGACACTAAAGACCTTGAATTTAATTAAATAGTAATAGATTTTCTTTTTTATTTTGTACAAAATGGCTGACCGCTTAACCATAACTTACCTACAGAAGTAGAAGCACAAAATAGATTCATTAGCAGGTTTCAATCTCACCTGCTCGTTTTAAATACAAAAAAACAAATTAATATTTTTTTTTGAGAACAGCTCCTTTCAAAAAAAAACAAAAAAAAAACCATTGTTAAGAACACCTAAAAAAAACTTGTAGGTCGAACATTTTTGTGCAGCCTAAATGTGGGCTCAATCAGCCCGTTCTCGTTTCCACTTTATTAATAAAAGAATCTCCTCCAAATCCAATTAATAAAACACAGATATGAAAATTGATACAATCAATCAATACATATTTTGTTTGAATTATTTACTTTATCATGTACATTTAAAAAAGGAAAGAAAATGTGGTATCCAGTAACAATTCGGGCAAATGCACCACCCCGAGATAAATTATTATGCTCTATAAATTTATGTTATGATATGTAAGGTATAATAAGTTTTACCCAATGATAACAATTAATGGCCAACGAGAAACATCCCCACCAAATTTGATATTTCCTTGGATTCATGCATCTACATAATGGGGATACCGACTGTATGTTTTATAGTTATGTATAATTTTTTTATAGATAATTCACAAATGCTTTATATATAGTTATGTATGTTTTATAGTTATGTATAATTTTTTAGTCCAAACCTAGTTCTTTCAACAACTACCAATCAATTTGACTTATGGATCAAATCATATTATATATGGGAATTCACAAATTTTGATGGCTAAAGTAATTGATTTCTGAAATAATTAAAAAAAGTAAATGATTTCTGGCACAAAACAGTGAGTGGGTAAAGTTTCCTGTTTTTTCCAACTTTGCGAAAAATGTAGCTATCCAAGTTTTGCCAGACCTTCAACAATTCGCAGATTCTCGTAAACCGACCAAGCAATCAAGATTCACATAATCCATTTTAGAAACAAACAGTTCTCTCCACCACCTTCTATAGCCCACCCACCACTTTCCGCAGCCGCTACGCTGCTCAATGGAAGGCGGCGAGGACCCTTCCAACCCCTACGAACAGAGCACCACCCAACCTCTCCTTTCCCACCAATTCCCTTCAGTCGAACCCTCCCCCGCTTCGATTTCTGAAACTGAAGAAGACCAAGCTCAGTACCTTCAGATCTCATACAATTATGGCCCTCGCTCTTATAGAGATTTGCCTTTCCTTATTCTCTTTGTTGTTCTTGTTCTCTTCACGTTTGGCTTCGGACTTTTCGCTACTATCAACAGAAACCCCCACCGCTACCAAGCTTCCTCTTTTGTTTACAACACCTCCGTATCTTCCTGCACCATTCAGGATTTTAGCTCTCCCTTTTCTTCTAATTCTTCGGAGTGGAATCTTTTTAATTCAGCTGTTGGTGACAACCGCACTTCTCTGAATGCCCCAAAATCGAATCTTTCTCAGAGTTTGCATGGAAATTCATCTGCCTTTTACGGTTCCGCTTCGTCAAGTCCCCAAGAATCGATTTTGCTCTACAGTCTGATGGGTTATGAATATCATTCCGGCAATCCCACATCGTTGAACGCCTTAAAGTCTAGTGTTTCGAATAGTTTGATATGGACCCTTGTAATCACCCTAATTTTGAGCTTGCCCTTTGTCTTGTTAGTGCTTGTGTTGCTTAAACGCTATACAAAGCAGATAGTGTATGCTTCGCTTCCATTTTTTGTGATAGTCCCAATTTTCATCAATGTTTATTGGTTTGTTGCTTGCACTGTGAGCTCCAGATGTAGTGAAGCTTTTCCCTTATCTTACCGAATTTTAGTCCTCATCTTTGTGTTCTTGATAATTGGAGTGATCCTGTGGATATTCATAGTAAACTGGCATAGAGTTGAGTTAACCGTGGATATCATCAGAGTCGCTGCTAATGCATTGTCGAGTAACTTAAGATTGTTTGCAGTTCTTCCATCTCTTACTTTGGGGTTACTTGTGTACTATGTGCCCATAGTTTTTTTCTTGATATACTCGAGTAGGAATGGGAAAATTGTGCCGGAAGAAGAGAATGGGGTATACTATTGTGTTTGGAAACAGGATAGATGGGTGCCCGCGTATTACACTTTAGCTATCTTGACGATGCTCTGGTCTGCCACAGCAATGGTGGAAACTCAGGTATATGTGATCAGTGCAACTATTGCTCAGTGGTACTTCTCAAAGGATGAGTTGGGGCCAAAGCGTGCAATAAGAAGTGCTTTGAGGTGTTCTCTTTTGCTTCTTCTCTCAATTTAAGTGTGCTCAACAAATTTATGCATCATGGTGTGCTATATATGGTTGATTATCCTACCTTTTTCTTGATATGAACTAATAGTAATGGCCAGTGATCATGCATTCTGTATGCCTTTATTCTTTTAGTTGCTGTTTTTGGGAGGGGTATATAAATACATAGTCGATGGAACGATTATAAGGTTTGATCCAGTGGTCTTGGTGCTGGTTTATAGAGCGAAAATTTGTGAGGCTGGTTTCACGTGTTGCCAAGACCTTATTCTTGATGAGCTTCTCAAAAAGAGAGAAACATTGAAATGCGGTGTTGTAGGCGTTGTTGCTACTCGTGCAAATAAGACCGAGAAGTGGCAAGTGCATTATTGATTTTCTTAAATCTTAATTGTAGTAAGCATAATACTGTTGTCCAAGCTCCACTGATGAACTAAATTAAAAAGGAAACCCTATCTTCCTCATTCGTACAAATCTAGGCAATGCAAGGATTTGATGCATAGACATACCATGGATTAAAACCACTTGATAAATTGAAGCCTCATATACTGTGTTTTTGTGCCCTGAAATAAACCTGGTTCCTCCTTGTTAACACAATTGCCGTGTCTGACGTCTGTGGCATGACTATTCCTATAACATTGCAGAAATGCATTTAGCTACTCCTCTGGCACAATATGTTTATCGGGATTAATTTTCGGCATAGTTCGGGTTGTGCGCTCTATGGTCGATAATGCTAGGCAAGAAGAGACATCAGGAATTGTACATGTCATTCTACGGTGCTGTGTTGGTGCTCTAATGTCAGCAATCGATTTTGTGAACAAGTTCACAATAAACTTTACAGCCATAACTGGTGAAGCATATTGCAAAGCCGCAAGATTGACTTACGAACTTCTCAAACGCAACCTTCTTTCTGCAGTATTTGTTGAGACTGTTTCTACTCGAATACTAGCTGGAATTATCCTAGTGTTATCTGCAATCTACACGATAGTGGTTAGTTTAAACTATTGCAATTTACATTGAGTATTTGAGCAATCTACACGATAGCGGTTAGTTTAAACTATTGCAATTTACATTGAGTATTTGAGCAAACTTCGACGAGAAGAAAAATGATGCCTTTAATATTCTTTGAATATTGTGTTTGTGAGATTTTTTGTTTTATTATCTTTTCAAAATACAAAATAAATTTTAAAATACCCAAAATTCAAGAAATCTTGTCGGGCAGCACAGCTTTCTTTTCCTTTCAAAAATTTAAAAATAGTTGTTTCTTATTATAGCCAAATGGGAAGCTAACTTTACTTTTCTAAAAAACTCAAAAGAACACTGTTCAATAAAAGAACTTGTTAAGCTAAATCGGTTTATCGAACTCACCTTGTCAGCCTTGCTCAATATGGACAACTGACTTTAGTTGGCCATGTCTTGCGAGCTGTGTTCATGGATGGAGAAGAGAAATATACTCTTTGATTTGAACCTTTTCCCCCTTTGGTGGATCCTTATCAATTTGTGTCTGCATTTTCAGGTTTGTGCGATACTGAAAGCAGGAATTCATCTTGGGGACGATGCTTACTTTGTTGCTGTTATGGCCTGGATATTGTTGATCGTGATTCTTGGCTACTTTGTGCACATTTTGGACAATGTCATCGATACAGTGTATGTTTGCTATGCTATCGACCGGGACCGAGGGGAGGTCTCGAAACAGGACGTGCACGATGTTTATGTTCATCTCCCGATCAGTAGAAGTCATAGACCCGGTTTTCCTTTAAGAGGTTCTCTTGTCGTGTAAACCTTTCCTCTGGAATTAGTTTGCTGTGTCATATTGTCTGTAATTGGTTTTTGGAGGTGTAGTTGCCTTACTGCCAACTGATCTGAGGTTTTATCTTGTACTCGGATTTGTTTAATAAAAGTCATATTGCAGATTCTGCAATAGTTGGTTGTCATTAACTTATCATCTATAGATATAAGTACAAATTATGAATGGCACCACGAATTTATTGTTGTTGCAATTTATCGAACCACTGATGATGGACTAACAAGAATCCCAGTTAAAGAGTTTTATTTCTTTTATTTTTATTTTTTGTTCAATATTTTCCTTTCCTTGAATACATATATTTTGCAGAAGAAAATGGAAACGATTAAGAAGATATTATCTTGGTTGCATATATTTGATTCTGCACTTATTAGAAAGATGCATTTTTATACAAACAAATTGTGGCGACTAATTTTTGCTTACAAGGCAAGGATTAGGTTATGCTAATGTGTCCAAACTCCACCTAGCATGGGTCCGGATTTGTGTTGATATATAATTTATTTGAAATTAGTGAGTGTATCCAATTTTAAATTGGAAGGACTTAAAGATAGTTTTTCCTTTTTAGTTAATAAAATATATTTTTGGGTGCCATATTGATATTTTCAATTCGTTCCAGTTAATATGGTCACCTGATTTTCAACAAATTATAGAAACAAGTACATTAGTATAATTAAACTTATATTGGGTCAATACTATTTCGGTCCATAGTCTTTACAATGTAGGAAAAGAACAAGTGTATAACGTGGTTTTATTTTTTATTATAGTTGCAATTAATTTTTAATCAAACAATATAAGATAAATGATAGTGTCACAGTAAATTTAAGTATAACTGAATAAATATTCAAGTTCTTAAGCAGAAATCTAAAATTTTCATTAGTTACTATTTAAAATCTACAAAATTCTTCTATATATAAACCCAAAATCAAGTAGTGTTTATATCTATAAATAAATAATTTTGAGTGCGGAGAAATATAAATTATCATAGATTAAGATATAAATACGTGTATTATTTGTGTTTATATTAATTTCACAGTGCATGGAGTCAAATGATTTGGTTGATTAGTGCAGCTGGCTTTTAGCTGGCTAAAGCCCAAACCTTTTCTCAACTTGCTATTTCTCTCACTCACTCCAACTCCTCATGCCTTTCTCCCTCTTTTCTAACAAATCTTCTGCTTTAATGATTTAATCTCCACCATTCTCTCTCTAGTAGGTGGGTTTGAATTTAACTGTTCCTCTATCGTACCGTGTGCATTTTTTGTACATTTTTTTTGGGTTTAAACTCTGAATCACGGTTACTTTTGCTGAATTTTGAAGATTGTTTTTTTTCCTCCAGCTGGTAATCGTGGAAGTTTAAGTGGGTGTGTTAAGGAGCTAATTCACGTAGCGGAGGCCGATTGCCGGTTTGATCTGTGTGGAGTGGAGAATTCGGAGAGTTATAGGCTGAGTTGGATAGTTTGCAGGCGGGAGAGGAGCCGCCGACGTGGAGATGAGTGCGTCGAGGTTTATAAAGTGTGTGACTGTCGGAGATGGTGCCGTGGGTAAAACTTGCCTTCTCATTTCTTACACAAGCAACACCTTTCCCACTGTAAGTTGCTGTCTGTTGTAGCTAATTCTTTCGTTTTCCTCTGTCGTCATTTTTGTTGTTCTGTTTTTGGTCCATTGTAGAAATGGAATGGAAATTTGGGATCTTTTTGGGTTTTTTTATGTAGTTCTTCCATATCGTGGCTTTTGTTTCTCTGGCTGCCTAAATGTTGAAACTTGAATTTTCCCGTTTCCTTTTTCAAAATATTGCTTAATGAGAGGGGTGGAGGCGAGTGAGTATATCATGGAACTGGTAGATTAGCTCATTTTTTCTGTTTTGATGAGACTCTTGGTTTTTTATGCCTGTAGAGAGAACGTCTTTTTTCTGGAATTTTTTTTCACTTTCTTGTGGAATAAAGTGCTTCCTTTGAAACCCCTTCCGTGTTTTGATTTCTTGTACTGTTAACATAAACAGGATTACGTCCCAACTGTATTTGACAATTTTAGTGCCAATGTTGTGGTGGATGGAAGCACTGTTAATTTAGGATTGTGGGATACTGCAGGTGCACAAGTTCTTCATTCATTTTTTCTTTCTCCAATGAATCAAAAGGGAGCAGTCACTCATTTTAAATTTATTGTGCAGGCCAGGAGGATTACAATAGATTAAGACCATTGAGTTACCGAGGAGCTGATGTCTTCATTCTTTCATTTTCCCTAATTAGCAAGGCCAGCTTTGAGAACATCTCCAAGAAGGCAAGGCTTCCTTTTCTGTACTGGACTAAATGCGGCCCTTTCTATTTTTCAATCACCCCTTTCCTTTATGTTGGTTCGATATTTCATTCGAAAGGAAAAATGAGAAAGTTGTGAATGATTTCGTTGAATTTCACTTTAGCTAGCCTGTTGTGAATGCACTTTCACAAAAATTATTCTGACCTGGAAATCCCAATTCCATGGGCCTTCCATTCGTTCAAATAGAGCCTTCATGTTTTAGAATTTTATGTATTTCTTATGTAGATGTTTTCCACAAAGTCCCCAAGGCTGATGAACTTTAGAACTATCTCATTGCCGATTGTTCTGAATTCTGATGTGTTTTAATATCTGTGCAGTGGGTACCTGAATTGAGGCATTATGCTCCTGGAGTTCCAATAATTCTCGTTGGAACAAAGCTTGGTCAGAATTTCATCCTCTCTTTCTTTTGATGCATTAAATTAAATCATCTGACTCGCTTTATTGCATATCAAATTTCTGCTTGACAATATTTTAGATCACAATTCACATTGATGCTACTATTTTGAGAACGCATCATTCTCATGCTGCATATTTTGTGATTATGAAACCGACGCCTCACTATCATGCTTGTGTCCTGTAGTTTTGGTCTGCTATTATACTACATACCCCTTGTTCTAAAACAATAATCTCATAATTGGTAAAAAGTTGTACTGACAGCTGCATAAGACATTAAAAATATCTTCTTTTCTTTTAATCTTAATGCTTTCTAGTAATCATCTGGTTGGGATCGCAATTTCATTAGTTTTTTGAAGTCTATTCCAGGTGCCATTTATAAATTCCCGCGGATATTGCACCTAATCATGTCGAGTTATTGTTATTGATATAATCCTCTTGTTATTGAAGTACAGTTTTGGTCTCTTGGTGCATATAACTATTTTCATTTTCTTCCAGATCTTCGTGAGGATAAACAGTTCTTTGCAGATCACCCAGGAGCAGTTCCAATTATGACTGCACAGGTTAATCCGTATCATGATTAACATGACCTTTTTTTGTTTGAAATGTGTGCCTAACTCAAATATGACCATCTTTAGCACTCGCTCTTTGAGTATTAGTTGTTTACCTTCCTATGGAAACTCAGAAACTCAATTTCTATTTTACTTTTGAAGGGAGAGGAGCTGAGGAAATCGATTGGAGCAACTGCTTATATAGAATGCAGTGCTAAAACACAACAGGTAAAATATTTTACTTCGAAAAAATCCCCTTGTTTGTTCGCCCGATGATTTTTTCTCTCCTATCTTTGCCAGTATTTTTTACATAATCGCCTACCAACTATTGCAGAATGTGAAGGCGGTGTTTGATGCAGCAATAAAGGTCGTCCTGCAGCCACCAAAGCAAAAGAAGAAGAAGAAGAAGGGTCATAAAGCTTGCAATATACTGTGAATGCTCAAACAAATGATTATGTGGGAAGAAGAGACACCATGTAAGTTACACGGCTTCCTTACTTTCTTCAAGGAAGCAATAGCATTTGTGCTGTAATCTCCACTATTGTACTAGACAACTGCGTCGAAGCAATGATCAAATAGGCTGTTGCTCGTGTATATACTTTGGATTTGAAGCCTAGGGTATTATATGATTTGTGTTTGTATAGTGTAGCAGAGCTCGTGTATTTCTAATGTTCTCATTATCAACATGAATGGTGGTATTCTATGAAATCTAGTTTGGTTGTTGAAATCAGGGAGTTGAGGTGAGGAGATCCAGATGGATAGCCAAATTGAATACTATCCTAATATTGTTTTCAGCTGTCATTGTTCTAATATTTGCTCCAGGGTGCCAAACATGATCTCATAGGGTCCAAGAAGCTTGTAACATACACAGTTAAGTTTTGTAAGTCACTGCAATGTGTTTTAGACGGTTCGCTGCTCTTCTGCAAATATTGTCACAAGTCACCATTGTGTGTAGTCGATGCAGTAAAACCATAAACCCACAAAGCAGTAGACGCATGTAGAGAAGTGTAGCATGAGTCTGTCGTGAGTCTGAAGATAAAATGAGCCGTTGTGAGTCTGAAGATAACCTGCGATCTTGGCTATCTCGGTTCTCTTTCTTCGTTTGATATGGTTATGCATTAACTGGTGTTGCTCTCTTTGCAATAGAGTTTCGAACTTTATGATCCTTCTCCATATGAGCTCAACAAATATGCAGGGTGGTGGGGAAATTTGTTTGGTCTCGAGTAGGCGTGTAACTTGGGGAAAGACTCAATTGAGTGTGGGAAGGGTGTTATAGTCTTAACACATGTCAAGCAAATATACTTTCTGTAACTTTATGTACACATATATTATATATCCTTACTAATCATTTGTTATCACTAATTACTCAATCATCCCAATCAAACGCAACCTTAGTGTTGTGGTAGTTCCCAATCATCACAATTCGCGTTTTAACAGTTATGTTATATCTCAATATGGAGATTATATTTTTAGAAATGACTAAATCATGTTAGGAAACAAAAAATGAGAATTTATTTCAAGTCAAGCAGAAACTAAATTTAAATTGAATTTTAAAACTTAATTAAACAAGACACTCTCTTGCATATGCTTCGAGGAAAAGAATGTGTTAAATGTCATGATATCATATTAGTATATTTGACTGTTTTGATTTAATGAGGTGGAAGAATAATAATGGGGATTTCTTGAGAAAATACGTATTTAAGATTGTCGTCACGAAAAGATTTCAAAACGTAATCTGAGTACAGATTTAATTCAGTTTTATCTGATACTATTGGTTACTATTTCAATTTTTAGGAGAACTCATGCATGGATCGATATATAACCATTTACAATATAGGAAGAGACTCATTTCTATATTTCGTAGAAACCCATATGTATCGCACGGATCGAAATGAAATTTTGCTGATATCCAAATGATCGTCACCATATCATATCAGATATTCAGATTCTGCAGGCATTGTGTGAAGTAAATGCCTTTGGAATATTTCTAAGCCAGAAATAGCAAAATATGATGACGCGATCCAATTTTTTACTTGAGACAGAGAATGAAGTGCTTCACTTCAAATTAATGCATCTTTTTTCACCCAAGAAACTTTGTTACGCCAACCCTCCACTCATGCATATAATCAAGTCTTGTAAAGAAAATGATAATATTTGCCAATACACATAACATAAGAACCATACATTTAACTTGAACGAGCTAATCACAACAGGGTTGACTTCCTGGAAACATCACCCGGCCGGGGTGCACACGACATGATCTCACATGACAACACATGCCGTCGGGTTCTCGTCGCTAAAAGCTGTGGTGTAGCGGACCTCGGCGGAGCTCGCGCGGGCTAGATTCGAGACCTGCGGGTCGTCCACCTTGCGGACGTAGCCAGCGGGGGCCTTCTTATCGTAGACGCCTGGCGCATAAGGGTGGGCGACTACATCGTAGGGGACGTAGGGCCAGATCTCGACTTTCTTGCCCGTGCGATGAGCCACACGGGCGAGCACTTTCTTGGGATCAACGTACCCCACCACTGTCAGCTTGCTCTGCTTCGCCGATACCTCTATCGATGTCACCCCTTTCATCCCCTCCACCGATCTTCTGACCTTCCTCTCACATCCTTCGCAATCCATTTTTATCTTTATTTCCACGGTCTATTATATTTTCATTCAAACGACGTAAATTAGTTAATAATGATATATTCTACATATTTCCTATAAAAAAATTAAATAAAAATGAAGAGAGAAAGACTGCTAACTAGAGGACACCCACACTCGTGCATCAGCAAAGAGAGAATTTATATATCGACACATTCCCCCCAAATTACTCGACACGTGTCATCTTCATCACAGTACCAAGTTCATAGATATCCCATGTTATCGTTGACTGTTATATTTTAAATTTTCTCCCATATCTATGTAACAATATATGTTTTATAAATGAAGACGTAGACATGAAATTATACTTTACAGTCAAACTTATATATTAATTAATAGACTACACAGTTTATCGAGAAAGTAGCATGGGTGAGTTGTCATGAGGTTCCCAACAAAAATATTAAAGAAGAGTTCAGAGTAAAACTAGCATCAGTAATTAATGGAGAACAATAAATTTTCTTTCCCACAGATCTATCAGATCTTCTCTAAGAAGAAAACTCTCAAGCGATCTGAAAACCAGAAGCAACAGGGAGCCAAGTCGGCCTTTTTCACGGAAAATACAGCTACAACCCAAGATTTAAAATCATATTTTAGACACAATCTGAACTAATATTTCGTACTCAAGAGGCCAAGGTGGCCATTCATAATATATGGCGAATACCCAGAAAAAAAAAACAAGTAAAAAAGTGAGCACACCTGAAGCTGTTTCCGTTTCTTGTGGCTCTTGGAATGACCTCCAGTACAATCAAACATGTCGGAAATATGATCCAAAGCTCCCATTTCTTCTTCTTTCTTTTTCAAACAGAAAAACTCAGTATTTGTATGTGTAAATCAACAAATTACTAGACTAGATATGTATATGCGTGTATTCTCTCCTCTGTGCGGAGATACAGGTGGTTGGAAACAGAGCAATAATTGTGCAGTGTGTAGCTTTGATTTATTTTTGGCTTAGTCTTGGTTCCCTTATATAAGCGGGAGCTTAATGGGGAAAGGGAAGGGTGACACGTGGGAGTTCGTTATTGGGTAAAGATTTGGATATGTCTGCACCGACCCGGAGAGTGTAAAGATAAGGGGAGGAAGGTTCACGGTACCTTGGTAGTCGGATCCGGGTTGGGACCCACTCGTTTAAATGCCATATGAGTCGACCCATCTATCTGTCCATGTGTGAGCAATTTTGAGTGTGAATCAGAGGCGTTTCAACTTGGAATTAAAGTTTACATGATTTTTATATCATATAGTAGCCTTTAATTCGTTTTGGCCTGTCACTCTTTTACTGGTGGATACATAGGGTGGGACCTTGTGCAAGGAAACACGACCGCTAAATTTGATCGGCAGACGATTTAGTGGCCTAATTTTGATATTGTTACGTGGCATCAACAAGTACTCATAAGCTGAGTGCACCAAAAATATCCCCATCCTTATTATTTTAATGAATTTATAGTTAGAAGTGGGTCATATTGAATCATAATCAACAAATATACAATAGTAATAGTTGTATTAAAGTATTATCCAACGATCACCAGGTACTATAAATTCTTACGGAGTAAATATTCTTAAAGGGTTGTGACAGTGAGATTTATGCTTCATGTGAAGGAATTAAATTATAAAAGCAGAAACTAATATACATAAGCCATAAGCATCATTGAAAGGACGCCCTCCCAAGATAAAATCCCTACACATTAATATGGATATAAAAGATGTAAAGATGTTTGATCAAACGTATCTTTTAATATCAAAATAAATAAATACAATATATATATATTGAATATATTATCTTTTCAGTCCTGCATAAAGTTTTGCGAACCTTCCCAAAAAAAGAAAAGAAAGAAATAAAGAGAGAAAAGTTTGATAACTGAAGCCCAATTAAGCATGGGCTCTAATAAGAGCGACAAACTTCGATGCATGAGGCCGAAATGGCCACAGCCCAGATTGTCAAATAGATAACGATATAAACTCTACGACCGATATTGAACCCACTTATTTCTATTCAATTCAACAAGGAAAAAGTAGACATCTCATACTATGGCCTCTTTGGGGCTGCATCCAGCGGCTTCAGAATTATATAATGATTTTTCAATGGTAATACTTCAATAAGAAAACATGAAAAAAAAAACTAAAATGATGTTATATTTAATTTTAGACATGTATTTTAAATTAAATATGTTCTTTTATTACCAAATTAATTCCACGATTATATTCATAATGCTTTCAGATCCATAAGTTGAAATGATTATCATCGTGCCTTATATAATATGAATGGTTTGAGGGATGCATCATGCATATAGCATAATATAAAATTAAAATTTTGTAATTTATATTGACAAAAAGAAAAATAAAAACACACTTCTCTCAAAACATATTACTAAATGTGTAGTTTTCTTTATCTATAAATAAACTTAAGTGAGGAGATATATCTTCGATGCTGAAAGCACGTACCACGAAGCGTTTGAATATATTCTCCAATTAATTAACAAACCAAGCAAAGATACATGCCTTCTCATTGTATATATATTTATTCATTTCAATTGAGGTTCATTGAACTTCGCTACTTCAGATTAAATTATGTTTCAATTCAAAAACTTTTTGTCCGATCTTCACGTTCATTGAGAATTGAGATCCTCAACCCTTGAGTATATATATATATATAATATCAATGCTGGTGCATCATAAAGTATTCTTGAACAATATAATTCTGATGTAGCCGAATAATTCAGCCGACGAGCTACTACCACGTCGAGGACCTCGGGCACGTCGGGCGTCGGGGATTGTTGAAGGGGTGCGTACTCCTGCAACCAACAAACACTTGTGAAAGGGCGCCGGAGATGTATCCGGCGAAGCCCCTCCGATGCTTAAGTCAGCCGTGCACGAGAATAAAATGAGAGGAATGTAAGCTGTGTGCGAGAGAGTGCAATAATAAGTGAATGAATTCGAAGATGATCTTATCTAAGTATTTGAACAGCTTGTTTCTCATATGCGATAGTTAAGTATATGAGCGATTGTGATTTTATCGCTTTTTGAAATATCTTTTCAAATCATACGGTTACAAATTTGAATTTCAAAAGACTTGCTATCAATTTTTGACACATGTATTGTCGAGTGTATTATACATTACCATTTATGTATATATCATATTTGATGCCCCCCATTATCAGCTCGGGACCCGAGGACCAAGCATCAACTCTATCTACGTCACCAAGGGCGAAGGCAATCAAGAAGCGCGCGAAGAGCTCGGACGTCGGGATTGACGTCGAGGCCTCTCCCGAGGACCTCAGCCCGACGTGTTAAAGCACTTCCGCAAAAGGCGGAGAACGTGGGTCATATTTCACGGAAAACGTGCGCACGATCTCACCCACGTCTCGACAGAACGTGCCCACGAGATGATTCATCTGCCTAGCCCCTCTATAAATACCCCACAGGTTTGCTCTTCGAATTCATTCACTCTAGATTCAACAACAGCCGAGGGATTATGAGTTGATGTAGCTGCAGCACCTATTTCTACGACAATACTAGTGTAATCGTTATCACTCGCAATCCTGTACTACAATCGAGGATCAAACACATTGACATAAGACAAAATTTCATAAGAGACCATATGCTGAAGAAAGGCGTACACTTGGTTGGAATGTGTGCCGACAAATCAACAAGTTGCTGATATTTTCACAAAACCTTTTTTGGACAATAAGTTCCTTGTTTTAGAA
Organism: Dorcoceras hygrometricum; assembly: GCA_001598015.1. Classification (NCBI taxonomy): domain Eukaryota; kingdom Viridiplantae; phylum Streptophyta; class Magnoliopsida; order Lamiales; family Gesneriaceae; genus Dorcoceras; species Dorcoceras hygrometricum. Next base: position 9,502 of record KQ999837.1, on the reverse strand, counting down.
CGCTGAGGGTGCATGAATCTTTTTGGTCTACTTGATATGTCTTAATTTTGCATGCATTAATTCAAGGGGAACAATAGTTCAATCAAATAAGTCTCGGTGACGGCTAAATATATGTGTTGATTTGAATCAGCTTAGAACATATACAATATGATCTTATCTAAGTATTTGAACAGCTTGTTTCTCATATGCGATAGTTAAGTATATGAGCGATTGTGATTTTATCGCTTTTTGAAATATCTTTTCAAATCATACGGTTACAAATTTGAATTTCAAAAGACTTGCTATCAATTTTTGACACATGTATTGTCGAGTGTATTATACATTACCATTTATGTATATATCATATTTGATGCCCCCCATTATCAGCTCGGGACCCGAGGACCAAGCATCAACTCTATCTACGTCACCAAGGGCGAAGGCAATCAAAGTGCGCTCGAAGAGCTCGGACGTCGGGATTGACGTCGAGGCCTCTCCCGAGGACCTCAGCCCGACGTGTTAAAGCACTTCCGCAAAAGGCGGAGAACGTGGGTCATATTTCACGGAAAACGTGCGCACGATCTCACCCACGTCTCGACAGAACGTGCCCACGAGATGATTCATCTGCCTAGCCCCTCTATAAATACCCCACAGGTTTGCTCTTCGAATTCATTCACTTATTATTGCACTCTCTCGCACATAGCTTACATTCCTCTCATTTTATTCTCGTGCACGGCTGACTTAAGCATCGGAGGGGCTTCGCCGGATACATCTCCGGCGCCCTTTCACAAGTGTTTGTTGGTTGCAGGAGTACGCACCCCTTCAACAATCCCCGACGCCCGACGTGCCCGAGGTCCTCGACGTGGTAGTAGCTCGTCGGCTGAATTATTCGGCTACATCAAATTCTATTGTTTTGTATCGAACCTGCGAAATAGTTTGATTTTTTAGTAATAGATATCGATTAGAATTCATCAACTCCCGACTTTTCAGGCCTTCCTTAATTCACTAGTTTCGCATTGTTCTTATTGGATTGATGAATACATAACAGGCTAACGTGCATATGAGATATGAGATACGATGAGATAATTTTATTTTGTTAAAGACTTCTCCTTAGCTCAGACAATGATTTCTTAATATTCAACTTCTCTCGTGGATCCTGGATGTCATCACACGGTGGCCGGGACATTGGGTATCGGTTATGCTTAGAAAATATTATTTTGCCTTGGAAAACTTTAGTCTGGAAAGGTTCTATATATCATTCTTAAAATATAGGTTTGTACTCTGGATTTTCTTCGCACGTAGTAACCAAAGATCATCAACCTTATATTTTAGATAAGACATATGGATTATGTTGGAAGCAAGATGAAACGACTCAAAACATTTTCTTCTATTGTGAAATATATTTGAGAATGAAGCACCTATTGTGGAGGAGATGTTTAAGAGGACTATTATCGATTTAATGGTTGATTGGATTTAATTTTATGACCTTTTATGATATTCTTATGTCATACATATATATATATATATATAAAGGAATCGGCCAAGGATATTCTTTTGCTTTGTTCGAAACGGAAAAACAAAACAAAATAAAAAAATTATCGAGCATATAGCTAGCTTCTAACTCGAGTTTTTGGAGGAGTTTCCATATAGAATAGTCACTTGTTTGTTTCTTCTTTTCATATATCATAAAACCCGGAAAGACATCAAATTATTAATCATTCATAAATTATGCATTTATAAACTGTGAAAATTAAAAAGAATAATATTTAGCATACGACGAAATAATGCCGTTAATAATAAACCATTGGCACGTACCGTCATATACTTTGGAATGCCATTTAATTTCTCTATAGAGATGAACTGTCAGCGGAAATTTCGCCTGGGTAGGTACTCCGCCATCATTTTTAAAGTGTCTTTTGTGTTATAAATAAACAAAAGTATTTTCCTTTTTCTTTATATAAAAAAAGAAGCAGTCGATTACTTAGACAAGTTTATTTTATTAAACCGAATACTATAAAGTAACGGGAACTTAGTATACGTTCTCAATCGATTCATGCTCAAAAATATCAATTGTCAAGATTTATTTTTTATTGAAATGTTAGAGGAGATAAAATTCATGTATTAAATAAAATTTAGGTATTTGAACAGCATATTAAATAAAAGTTCTACAGTTTTGATGCTACTCAAATTTCGTCCTCGGTCCCCGACCAAAGAGTTAATCCTCACCACTCGAGGAGAATAATACACAACTCAGCAAATTCTAGTCGGGAAATCTTGTAATGCTTTTTCTTTTAGGGTAAGTTAAGATTCTCATGCCTCTTGTTTGCGAGAGACTCAAGTATTTATAGGTTAAAAAAGGTATCTCGATTGCGTATACGCCACCTGGCCACTCATGATTAGGTATGGGTCTGCCAGTCTTAGTTTGCACAAGTTACTAGGCCAATCAGAACTGAATAGAAGCCTGACAACACGCTTCCCGATTTAATCATTAACAAGCATGTGCTAGACAGCTTTTCACTTTTGGAATCCTCGGACAGATGTTCCCGAGTAAGCAAGTTTTTCCCGAACATACTTTCCCGAGTAAGGTTCCCGTGTAAGCTCTTTCATCTATTGGTAGGGGCATATTTTCCCGAGTAAGGTTCCGCGTAAGCTTTTTCATCTTTTGGCATCAAGTTTCTTAATATTATATACGACATATAATATTTGAACATGTTATACTCTCGTGATGTCACAAATATTTTAGCTAAAAACACGTATCGAGCAAAGCGTAAGTCAACCAAATGAGACGCCTAAGAGAAAGTTAGCATTGATCTTCTTTTTTCGAAAAAAAAAAGTGCATTTTATAGTCGCCGGGTAGAACAAAGACATTGTGGAATTCTCTACTAATTTCACGTACATACCAAGGTTCTTTAGTTTATCCACGGGTCTCTTTCAAAAAAAAAATATATATATATATATATATATATATATCAAATTTGATACAGTAGGCATCTTGTGGACACCGTGGTTACGTGGCAGCATCAGGAAGTGCCACGTCACCCCGTTGCCCACAAGGTGCCCACAAATGGTGCCCATTGTATCATCTCATATATATATATATATATATATCATTTCGCTTAATAATATTAATTACCAAAAACCTCCAACAATTTTATCTTGACGTGGACGTGCCAGGTTGCCCAATATGCAAACATCATGATCAAGAAATATGAATACATATTTGGGACCATTGGAGAAAATACCCACATTCTCCGATGCCGAGATAATTAGAACACTTTTTGTATAACTAAAAATATAATAATATTCTTGAATGAAATTATAGAAACGTAATTAGCAGTTATGTGGTCAAATCAATGTATTAGGCAGTACACGATCGAGGCAGGAGTCATGTGATGGTACACAAATAATAAGTCTAAGCAAACACCCTATCAAGTAATGCGGTTGTTGTCATATATTCCAAAGTTTGTTCTGCCTCAAATAATATATGACCTTCGAGAGACTTACATAACTTTAATTCAAAAATACTCATCACACCTAAATTCTAGCTAGTTTCAAAATTTTGAACCTGTTTGACGAAACTCCGAAATATAAAATCCAAAGTTTGTCTTCCTTTCCGCTTTCTTTGCTATCTTAATTCTAATCTGATGCCCCCCATAATCACCTCGGGATCCGAGGATCGAGCACTTCACCATCAACACTACCTACGTCATCTAAGGCGAAAGCAACCAAGGAGCACGCACGCAGCTCGGGAGTCCTGGCCGAGGCCTTGAGACCTTCTCGGGAGTCAAACCTCGGGAGGTGCCCGAGCATCTACGTCATGGAGAGGAGCTAGGGGACCGAGGAAGCAATTTGAGCTCGGGATACCTCCCGAGGACCCCGACCCGACGTGCTGAAGAATCCTCTCTGGGTACGTCTTTCCTTCTTTAGAAGATCCAGATACGATACTTGTTTCCTTCTTTAGAGAATCCGAGGACGATACGACTTTCCTTGTTTGCGCAACAAAATCCCCGGAGATCACGGAGAATATCTCGCCCACCCGAGATCTCCGCTCCTCTCCAGTCTCCACCGACTTAGCCCCTCTATAAATACCGCCAGATTTGCTCCTTTGTATTCATTCACTCATTGTTGCACACTCTCGCACACAGCTTATATTGCTCTCATTTGCTCTCGCGCGCACTGCCTGATTAAGAATCGGAGGGGCTTCACCGGACACACTTCTGGCGCCCTCTGACGAGTGTTTTGTGGTTGCAGACATTCAGGCGTACTCCCCAGTTCCCGACGCCCGACGTGCCCGAGGTCCTCGACGCGGTGATAGCTCTCGGCTGAACTATTTGGCTACATCATAATCCACTTTAAAAGTTCAGTCAAATATGTTCTTATATAAAACTTGCAGCAAATTTAAAAATTGATTATTAATATTTGAGATATGAGAGAAGAATTAACCATGCATGCGAAACGAGGTTGGATAATTTCGGGCTTTTTAACTAAATGTGGCAAAAAAAAAACTTTTTTGCGTAAAATAACGTGAAATGGAGTGATTTGCTAAACTAATGTATCACGCCCTCCGCGAGGGCGTGATATGTTCGGATACGTTTTTTTTTAAAAAAGACAAGCAAGTCACGCCTGTGGAAAAGGCGTGACTTGCATTTATTTTTTTAAAAAAAAAGCAAGTCACGCCCTGGTAGTGGGCGTGACTTGCGGAAAATTTTTTTAATAAAAAGCAAGTCACGCCCTGACAGTAGGCGTGACTTGCTTTTCAGAAAGTGAATCACGCCCTCGTGCAGGGCGTGATATGCCTTGGCCGTTTGTTCCTCTCGTCGCCTATAAATGGGGAGCGAGACGCTTCTCTTTCAAATGCACAAATCCTTCTCCACAAATCCTCTCTTTACTCCAATCTCTCCTTCACTCCAATCTTTCAAAAATCTCTTCTATTATATTTTCGAATTCTCTACCATATTTTTTTATAATTTACATCTATCTTGACTACATAGCCATTAGTTCGTGATATATTAAAAGAAGCTCTTATCTCGTGAAAAGAAGGTATATATTATATTTTTATTGTTATTAAAATTTGATTTATTATATAATCTTACAAATATGATGTTTCGTGTTTTGTAGATTTTTTTTGTGCGAAACTTCTCTTTAAGGTGCGTAAAAGAAAAATTAGAACTCCATTTAGGTACGTAGAATTCTTATTCTACAATTGAGGTACGTACCGTTCATATTATTTAAGTTAAACAGTTATCGTTATTAGTATTATTGACAATATTGTTCTGTTTGTTATTATTAGCAGTATTATGTTACTGTTATTATTGTTGACATTAGTGTTGTTATTATTGTTGATATTAATATGTTAGTCATTTTTGTTAACTTGAATTTTATTTAACTTATTTTATATAATATAGGATGTGATTAGATGAAAATCTTATTGAACAAATCATTTTTATTTTATTAATGTTTTTTATTTAAATCATTATTTTAAGTAATATGTGATGTTATTAGAAATAATATTTATTTAAAAAAGAATTTTTTTAACTAATTATTTCATTTATAAAATCATTATTTTATGTAATAAAAGCAATGTAATCAGAAGAAAAAATTTGTTCCAAAATATTATTTGTATTTAAATAATTATTTTTATTTAATGATCATTATTTTATATAATATAGGATGTCAGTAGAAGCAGGACCTGTAGAGCGTAGCGTCCTTTACCTTCAAGAATCACATATTTCAAATGTCATTCAATCCGATAACTTGGACCATACTTTAAGAGTTCGTCGTTCAGATAATTTGATATGGGATCTATG
>KQ999821.1:147187-255138 GCA_001598015.1 Dorcoceras hygrometricum | reverse complement strand
CGATCAGTACCTTGACTTGAAGTCAATCTTTGACCTACAATTGCAATTACGAACAATATCAGTATCATATATTAAAATCGAGAATCGTCGACATAAAAGCTGGAAACATGGCTGAATATAAACCTCCTCGGCCTGAAAATACAAACTCCGGCGACAACAGGCGGCGGCGGCCTCCGGCGACGGCGACGGTTCTGACGCGTTTTCGACTGGCGCGATAAAAATTAACAAACTTGGTATTAAAACGTAGGTCTCGTCGCAAGGGTCCGAAATATGTAGCTCGTTTTATTTTTCCGACGACGGGGTGACCGGAAACGACGAAAAACGCTGGCGGTCTCCGGAGACTTTCCGGTAGACGCACGAAAACGTGGTAAAAGTGGTATAGAAATGTAGGTCTCGTCGAGAGGATTCCGAATCTATATTTAGTTTAATTTTTCGAGCAACAAGTTGGCCGGAATCGAAGGAAAACCGAGGCGGTCGGAAATGGTGAATAGTGAGGAGAGAGAAAAGCTTTGACGAAGAAGAAGCTCTTACCGTTTATCTCAATTTTTTTTTTATTTTATTATTATTATTATTATTATTTTAGATAAACTTTGCTTGTGGGACCCAGACCTCACAGAAACCGAGAGTTGTTTTTTTCTGAAAATTTGTTTCACGCTCTGCGAAATGGCGTGACACGCTTTTTTTAAAAAAAAAACTTTTGGAAGTCACGCCGTCTTCGATGGCGTGACTTGCTTTTTTTTAAAAAAAAAAAAATTCTTTTCACGCCGTTTCGGAGGGCGTGATATACTATAATCACGCCCTCCACGAAGGCGTGATACGGTAGTTTGATAAATTCATCAATTTTACATTAATTTATCAAATTTTTTTATTTTTTGCTGTAAACCATTAAAAAACCCTGAAAAAACACATAGATATAAAGGAGTGGTATGGAGGGTGTATTATGAATTAACTTGTTATTATTAGCTGGAAAAACGTGTAGTGCAATTAAGAATAACAATAAATAATAACATGATTTATTAGTCATAACTAATTCTACTTATGAGAACCCTCCTGAGCATAAACAATTGCAAAGTTATCAATAAATTTTTTTTTTTTAAATATCTGTGCTGCTATGCTATCAGTGCCAAGATTATGAACATTGGTTGTTAGCCCACAGGGCCAAACAAAAAATTGGCCCAACCCAATATTCCATCTAATCTCATCTCACTACCGAGTGAGGTTGTATTTGAATTCATAGATTATAAGCAATATCGATTGGTTTATTATTTAAGGATATCTACTTGGCCATACATTTCAGATTTAAATATTTGTTCTGAGTCATTATCTCTAATTTTTTTAAAAAAATTCAAAAGCATATTGGACATGAGGTCGTTCATTCTATATCCTCTCTCAATCCAAACACGCAACTTTAGGCTACGGTTCATTGGATTGACAGATGACGAATTTAATATAAATGAACTTAAAATCGAATATTCGGTTATCCAGTATCTTTGGAGAAATTTTTTTGAAAAAGAGGGAAACTTAATAGGTTGTATTCAATAAAGGAAAATTGATGATTTTTAAAGATTTTGGTGGATTTTTTAAATTCATGGGTAATTTGGTATTCAAATATGGCTTTAGAAACTGCATAAAAGTTTTGTGGTATTCAACATTGACTTTTAGAAACTCTAAAAAAGTCTACAGGTATTCAAAATTTCAATGGACTTTTACCAACTCCATGAAAATCAATAATGTACAAATATTAATGCATAAGCACAACAATAAATGTCAAGAATTTTCTTTGGATAAAGGTAGAGATTTGAATGGATTTCAAATTTATTTCCTTCATTTTTTTCTGATTTATAAATATTTGTCTCTTCACTTTACTCAACTCGTAAAAATAAATCATATTTTTATACAGTAATTAATCATTAACTAATTATTTTCATATTCAATCGTTTTTTATTTTTTAGTTGATTTGTAATTTTAATCCATAATATATATCATCAATTTTAATATTCGATTAAAAATAAGATAACTAATACAAAGATCTCTATCATTTAATTTTTAAGTAATTGAACAAAATATTTAAATACATTGTTAAATTTTATTTAAAATAATTATATTTTTAGTTAACAAAACTAATATTTTTTAAATGTAAGAATATTAAAAATCATTGTCTTTATTTGTACATTAAATGTGAAAGTATATAAATTTAAAAAATGCAGGTATATAATATTATTGAAATTATCAAGTCGTTTACAGGAAATCATAAAGTTTATTGGTCATTGAAAGAACAGTAATTCAATTTTAACAAATGAATTTAAAGTTTATTAATTGAATTGATTTTTAATTTTTTATCTGATTATGTAATTTTAATAAAATAAATATCACGTTACTTGTATGATGCAACGATACATTATAAAATATTAATATTAATATGAATACATATACAGATATATATATGTTACCAAAATATAAGTATTTAATAACCTGACATCAACTTAAAATATCACTGGCCAATGTCGTCATCCCGAAGAGTTGTTAAAGCTTTGTCATGCTTCTTTGAGGAACGTTATTGAGAGGGTGTTTGGTATATTCAAAGCACGCTTCAAAATATTCAAAACAGATCCTCCATTTTCATATACAATTCAGTCGGAGCTTGTATTGGTTTTGTTTTGATTATTTATTATTTATTTAGGAAAAGTGTTGAATTGATTAAAAATTTGAGTTTTGCACATTAAATACTATTTTATTAATAATTTTTAATTGAGATGCAGTATGTTAGTATTTTAATTTTTTAGATTCTTTTATATAATACGTTAGAAAATGATTTATTTTAAATAAAGAAAAGTTATATATTTATAATTTCAAAATCATTAGAAAAAGTTAAAAGTATAAAATTCATATTATATTAACAAATAAATCCATAAAAACTCCATAAAAATGCATAAAAAAATCTCTAAAAATCTGTAAAAGTCTAATGGAGTCCATTAATTTCTTGTATAACTCCATATTATCCAATAAAAGTTTACAAATTTCTATCAATTTCACAAAAGCCTATCAATTAAACAAAGTCAATAAAAGTCATTAAATCTCTAAATTGAATACACCCCATTAATGAAAATTTTGTATAAAAATAGTATTACTTTAATATACTAGTCTTTATAAAACTTATACACATTTAAACAAAAAGATTATCAAATAGGTTACCCATTTTTCAAAGTAAAAATATTAATCAAATAGATTGGAATGATAGTTTGAAAAATATAAGAAAATTCCAAATTAATCAAAAGAAACTTCAAACTTAGCTTGGTTCTATATTAACTCACCCCTATTGGTAAGGGTTGCATTGCTATATGCATTTATTATAAAAAATACAGAATTATATATCTTTTCTCTTCTCCATATTTAGTCTATCAAAACTAAACATATTATAAATATTACATAAATTATGTGACAAAAATTTCTTTTCAGACTTATGAATATAAACTCAATAAAATGTTGGGGACCTAACTATATAGTTGGCACTAGTAAAATAATTGTTTTGCAAAATTTCCATGCTCGTCATGGGTTAGCAGTTTACTATACAAAAAATGCCACTTTTTTATATATTTTTTAACTACAATTACTTTAATATCACATGACGCGCGAGGCATTAAGCACCCGATTCGATCATGTAAACTTATTTCATCAAGGTGGAAATTTATTTTAAATAATTATTTACAAATTATGAGATCAAAACTAACAATGAAGAGTATTAGATAAAATCAACTCTTTCTTCCATACTAGTATCAGTATGCACGCTTGCGTGTCTATATAGTTTTTTTTTATCATAATTAAAATAATTTTTTTAGTAATTACATAATATAAGATCTCAAGTAGTTTTTTTTCTTGGATAAGACAGTGAAGAAAATATTAAAGACTAAGGAAATGAATGGATGTGTCCAGATTCTTTATTAAGCAGTATACATTATTATGGGCTAACTCCTTATATAGGTCAGAAACCCTTTGGCCACATAGATTTTAGATCGATGGATATGCACGAGTATACAGGGATCCGATGGAGAGGACTTATATAACACACTAACTTTCAGAGTATACCCCCACAATAATTCACTGGGAAATATGCCCCACACAACAATCAAACACGTGAAGCCGGAGAAGATACTCCCACATCATCCAAGTCTTCCCAACTTGCCTGTTCCCTTAGGGGCACAGTATACATTATTGATGTTAATGCTAGAAGAATATACAGATCTACACTTTGATTTACATTTTGGTTGAATTACAAAGAGTACCTTATTTTAATATTTTGAATTTTTCGATTAAATTAAGGGTATTTTTGTGATTTAAAGACAAGATATAAACAACGTTACTCATTGTACAATGAATTAATCTGTTGGGGTTACCATCTCGACTTATATTGATACTTCTTTACTAGATGTCCAGAGAACCTAATAAAAATATTAGATTTCTCTTTTGTTTTTTTTAAGGGAAAGAATTCGTAAGGTGGTACGAACTCTCTTATGTTTTCTAAGATATATATTTAATCTATATTGATAGACTGCATTTATAGTAATTTCCCTAGTATAAAAAATTTATCTTGGCTAAATCTATGTTGCACCAGATGTCTCAAAGCAATTAATTCATAAAATATTATTTTTTATTTTTTATAAAAAGAATAATATATGAAATATTGCATGCATGAGATGGGAAATCTTTACTTCCTCAAAATAAAACCCTAACGAATTTTCGTTTCCAAATAAAACCTAAACAATGTGATAATCCTTCTCTCTCTCTCTCCAATCTCGAATTTATCAGGACTGAGCATATCTCAAATCTATCAATATCGATCTTCTTGATTCCAAAATCTCTCCCATCTTTTCAAAACAAAACAAAAAAACTTTAAAACCCTAATAAATGCTCGTAAAACGCATCAATAATCCGAAACCCGATTCTATTCCCTTGAATTAGTTTCTATTACCATGGAGATCAAGGAGAGTGAGAATCTTGAGGGGTTGAATGTGAGAGAGACTCAAAGCAGCATGCTCCCAACTTTGCCGGTGCGAGAGAACCTCCGCTACACGGAGGAGAGCTTCTCCCTCGCCGCCCTTTATCCCGTCGGAGACCAAATTCATGGGGTGGCGGAAAACAACATTCTTTCGCCGGGATTCAGTTCGGTTCACGATTATGTAAGTCCCGAGCAGATACGCACTAGTGTCTTCTCAAACCCTACTTGGCATAGTTTTGTTCCAGATCATACCCATTATGAGCGTCCACTTGAGTCGGAGTTCAGTGCTCTCAATATCTCCGACGCTCCACATCCGGCAGCCTTCATGGTGGCGCAACCTGATTATGGCGGAGCTGTTTATACGGGTGGAGATCCTGTTAACTTTCACAGCCAGTTCGATTTGCCACCGGAGATGATGGGTTTCCCTTATACAAATCCACAGGTTTCCAATGGGAGTCTACAAAAACTGAGGGCTCAATCTGCTGCCAATGGGAATACGGGATTGTTCATCCAACCCCAAAATCGTACGTTCTGTGGAAATCTTCAGATTTCAAACCCTTTTCCTGTCAATGGCAACTTCAACCCAAGTCCCATCTGCGATTTGAATGGCGCGTACAATCTTCCACAGAACCTGAACGGAAACTTTCATCGGAACGGCCTCAGATTGTCTGAAAACAGGAATTGTTACCCTAATTTTGGGAGGGGAAATTTGCTATTGGCGGCCAAGGATCAACATGGTTGCAGGCTTTTGCAGAAGAAGCTCTTGCAGGGAACCCCTGAAGAAAGGAATATGATTTTCTCTGGATTGGTGAATCATGTGTGTGATCTGATGGTGGATCAGTTCGGGAATTATCTAATTCAAACAATATTTGAAGTATGCAGTGTGGATCAGATGGACCAGTTGCTTTGGTTGGTGACCGATGATTTATTAAATCTACTTCATGTTTGTCTTGATATTCGTGGGTAAGTTAATGCATGAATTTCTGAAATTTACACTACATTATCAATATTTTGTCTTGCTATCCCAGGTTCCAACAGATGATGATAAAGAATATGGTCTATCATTCCTACACCGGAATCCTTGCTTAGTTTCTTGATTGTGATATGGAAGAACCGAAGGCTAGCTACATCCTGTTACTTTATTATGTATATCAAATGGGGTGGATTGGTGACTACAATATGAGCTATACTGCCTGAATGTTCCATAATGTCATGAAAGGGAACATGATTAGTGGTCCCAACAATTACTATTTTTTGCATTAGATCAGGATAATTATTTTGTTCAGTGGTCTTAACATGATAATGCCATGAAAGAGAACATGATCAGTGGTCTCAACAATCGAGTTAGTTATTGAGCTATGATCAGGATAATTATTTTCTTCATGGTATTAATGTATCAACAGAGAGTAGGTTTTAATTTTATTTTGGTTAAATCTAATTAGTTTTTTCTTGTGTTGATTTGCAGGGCAAAAGCTATGCAGAAGATGCTGGAACATCTGAAAACACGGGAACAAACGACTCATGTTCTGTCTGTTTTGACGGGATTGACTGTTCTTCTCTCAAAGAGTAAGATTGGTCAACATGTGATTCATCACTGTTTGAAATCCTTCTCTCACGAGGAAACCAAGGTATTTGTGATTTCATTTTAAAATCCTAGCACATAAATAGCATTAAGGGAAGCGAGAGACTAATTCACAAGGTCGGCCCTAACACCGTGAAATGACAAACGCATCCTTATGTATCCCATCAAAAACTAGTTGATTTTGAATGTACTATCATCTGACCCAAATCTTTATGTTTCATTGTATAAGAAGTAAATATATTTAGTTTATTGACTTGCATTTATTTTTCTTGCTCTTAACTGAGTGCAACCTGGTGTGCATGAAAATTGTTTGAAGTTTTATCTCGTTTCACAGCACATCCTCAATGAGGTTGCTACTCATTGCGTGGAAATAGCTGCGGACCAAGATGGATGCCGTGTTCTAAAACAATGTGTATCCCATGCTGAAGGAGAACTCCAGGATCGGCTCCTGGCTGAGATAGCAGCAAATTCGTTGTTCTTATCAGAACATGCTTACGGGTACAAATTCCTGTCATAAAATTATTTCAATCCATCAGATGTACGAGGCAAAATGAATTCCCAATTCCTGGATTTTATTAATTAGTTTCCTCCTCTTTGGTCCTATTCCAGAAACTATGTTGTGCAGTATCTGGTCGAACTCAGGATCCCGCATGTGATAGAAGGTGTTTTAGCACGATTGTCAGGAAACTTTGTTGCTCTATCCTTGAACAAACATGGAAGCCATGTGGTGGAAAAATGTATGAAATACTCGGGAGGCGATCAAGTGATGGCGATTATCAATGAGATAATTCACAGTCCGAAGTTCTTGACAGTTCTTCAAGATCCTTACGGAAACTTTGTTGCTCAATCTGCACTAAAATATTCTAAGGTCCCGTTTTCTTAACAAGACTATGACATTTACATTTGGCACTCCCACATAATATGGGCACATCTTTATTTATTACCATCTTAATCAAGACATTGTTTGGTTCTTGCAGGGATCATTTCTTCACAAAAACATGGTCACACTCATTCTTGAACACTACCCGTTCCTGCATAGCCATCCGCATGGACAGAGAGTTCTGACAAAGATCAAAGGAAGCAAGAATCTGGGAGATCATGTAAAGTATGTTCTACGTTCGAGTCGCGTGTAAAATTCTATGTAGCATTAAAACAGCAGTAGTTTGTGAGCCTATCGCCTGTACATCCAGAGATATGCACAGACGGTGAGTTTTACTTGCATGTGTTGTTGCATAAAGTTACTTGTTCATCCACCATGTTCATTTTCTTCAAGTCTTATCTTATGTTGTAGGAATTTGTGTTGAGTAACTTTGAAGAGGAATTAGGGTTTGTACCTTGTTGTTTCATTTTGTATTCTGTTTTCTGGTACATATCTGCAATAAATGAAGCCCCGTCTGATTTCTTTGATTTTCTTGAAATAGACCCTATCCATGTGAAGTTTTTCAAGTAATTTTTTCCATACGTGATGTTTTTGTTGGAATGAATGGAGAAGCTTCTGGGACAACACAAGATATAAAATTTTTTTATAGAATATTTATTATTTTTTCGTGTAGAAAATAAAATCTCTGTTTCCATGAAAGAGACTTCTCTTTTTGACTTTGCTATAAACATAAAAAAATTTAGTACTATTTTATTTTAAAAAGTACTGTTTATATATGGATATCAATTATTATCTGGTTATCAATGACTAACTGGAATTAGATAAAATACTTTCAAAGTTACCAGATGAAGTGCTTGCTACTTTATTATATCTGCAACTCCAATATCTATTTGCAGTCATCCAAGAGCCAATAATTATCTATTGATCTACTAGCATAATCAATTATTTCACTCAAACATATACTATTCTATTGCATGGACTCAGTTGCCAAAATTTACTGATAGAACAAATCATTCTCCTAAAAATTATGGCGATTTCGTTTATTAAAGTGTAAGTCCAAGTGCTAAACATGGATTTGAAATTTGGAATATTGCAATTCTTGGTTTCCATGTTTATAGTTTTCTACGTAGTCAAATATTGTTGTCTGATACATATGTTGCATCTTATAATTTTATTTTTACTGGGAATACTGACGTGATCCTGCAGATTAGAAGTCAACGTATTGGCTAATGAAAAAATTACTGACATCTGAAATTGTACAAAAAAGTTGCAGATTAAGATGGAATTTAGATTGGTGAATATTGAAAATCAAACAATATTAATAAGATTACGTATTCATAGGCATTTTCGTGCAATCGAAAATAAATTAAGTAGTATGATGCACGTCAATATCTCATCGGATGGGTTTGGGAGGAAGTTTTTTTAACTAAATCGATAATCGAATCGATCTAACTTTAGAAAAGTTCCAACCTATTTAACCGATTTTCTTGAATGGTCGAACGGGAATATCGTATATTAATACAAAATGAATATAATATGATAAATAATATATTTTAAGTTTTTAAAATTCCAAAAAATATATTTTGTGGTTCAAATCCCAACTAACAATGTGAAGATATAAGCATATATTTATTAGATATTAAAATAATAAGAAATCAATTTTTTTCAAAAAATTAAAAAAAAAATAATGAAAACTAATTGAATCGATTTTTGATCGACTGAACAAGTTCTTGACCGGTTTTGATCGATCAAACTGGCCAAATAGTTATTTAATCTTAACCGATCGAACCAGTGACCGATACTCAGTCAAACCGACAGATATTGTTTAAAAAACAATGGTTGAATATATAATATTATATTCCATGAACACCATAATATATTGTTTCGTAGTTCCAATATTATTCAGCCCAATAATTCAGTCAAATATTTGGAGAAACAAGATTAAATAGTTCTAAAAAATCAAATCGATCAGAGATTTTTATACGCAACTTTGTTTTGCATATGTGAATAGTTAAAATATTACATTTGTGATTTGTTATTTATAAGCCACTTTGGTTTGCACGCACTCCACTTTGACGGGAGAAATTTAAACAAAAAATGGAATGTATGAAAATAATTTACGGATGCAAATAAAAATTTTCATTCTTATATTACATGTCGACTACTAAGATCAGAATAGAATATTTAATAAATTGATGAATTGAAAATTTGGACTGTTCAATGCAAATGGGATAAAGTTTAACCGAAAATACAGGTATGAACTCCTAAACAAGGGATATCTCGGGAAAAAAACACACTTGAACATAAAGGAAGCAGATGGCAACATGAACTTCACATGAAGTACAAGAAATGATTTTTGAAACATCAGTTCCTGGCACCGCACCAAATGACTATAAATCTGCGAAGAAATTGTTTGATGTGCCTAGATTCTGCGACTTGCTGCTATTTTTCCTCTTCGTCCCTGCAAAAGTGCATGAAACAGACTCATAGCATCTCGAGAGAACGACTACACAACAATATGAACCAAGCAAAATAGATAAATAACGTAGTCAAGAATCTAGAATGCATATAGCCAATATCCAATGAAAACTGTAAGCTTCCATTTGTGTCGAATATAAAGCTAACTAAACCCAAAAAACATTTGCAACATTTCACCTTTAGGCAATCAATCATTAACATCATTCAACTATGTACCACAATCTCCAACAATAATCTATAAAGAATAAGTTTCACGAAGGCAACTACTTTTAAAAAAAAAATTGTGAAAGACACTAAATTACCTTTAGAAGATTTCAGAATGCTGTCCTCGATATCCATGCCATCACTATCGGTATCTTCACTAGCAGAATGATTGTGGGTTGGATTTCCAGACCCTTGCAGCAAATCATCCAGATCCCACAGCTATATTTTTGGGGAAAAAGTAAATTAAGGACATATATATCTAAACCAACTAACCAAGTTATTTAGAAACAATGTAGAAAGGAACAGCCAGAGAAAAAAACAGATATAATGTTACCTTTAACGTCTGATCATGCGATATGCTGCCAAGATATTTTCTATCATGGGAAAATGCTGCAATATTAGTTAAACGACATGTGAGTGATACTATAAGACGCTAAATATTACCAATTTGTTTTGTACAGTGAATGTACTATCATCGTGTGATGATGGCAGTGGTCCATTCCAATATGCTAAAAGTTATCAAGTTTTCTCCAATTAAAAGGGTATATATGAAAGTCATACCAAGCCGCTCCACAGGATACTCAGAATGTTCTGCTATTGGCTGAATCACCCTGTTGGGCAGTATTCCAACCAGACTGTACAAAAACATGAATAAATTAGGAATAATGTCAAGCGTGAAATAATTGAGGAAATTATCACAAATATGGAGGAAAATTGTCTCACCTAATGATTCCATTCTCGGAACCAGTTATTACTCTATCTTCATCAAGCTTAACCCGATAATCAGTGATTACAAAAATAAAAGGAATTAAATAGATAAACCAGCCAAAACTACTTGTTCGAGATGGCACAGTTAGTCCATTAGTATCTTGAAAAATGGCTAACCTTTAGCAGGGCATCTACAGAATTAGGAGAAAGATCTACAAAACGGTCACTGAAAAATTAGAAGACAAACCATTAGCTTCAAACACAACTGCAAACATGCATTGCGAACTAAAGGTGGAATTGATTTCATCTTGACTCTATATAACGACAACCAGTACCAAAAAACTCATGAAGAAGATGAAAAACCTGCAGTCCTTGAAAAAGCCCCATGAATACAACAGTAGATTTCCAGTTTGTGTCCCGCATACAACTTTTCGACCATTCTATTCTAGATATAAAAGGTAACGGTTAAGCGTATCTCAGAATAGCAAGAGATATCAATTTTTGCAGTTTTAACTGAAGCAATTAATATCACTAGTAAGCCACTTTTAATCTAATAAATGACCACCAGCATGCTGGCATAAAAGCTAAATTGTCAGTTAGATACCAAGAATAAATCATGATAGGAAATGGATTAAAATTCTAGAAGATACCCAAATTGTGTAAACAATGATCTCTTTAAAAATATAAATGAGGAAGTGTGGCCATATGATTTGACAGGATTACACCCTTGCTGACCTGGGTAAATCCCAATAAAATTCCGGTAGGAAAAATGAACCAAAATTTTTAAATTCATTATTCTACCAAGGTGAAAAGACACTTAGAAGCGAGAGCATAAGAAAAGAAACAGCAGATATTTCTGCCACAGCTAAACAGAAAATAGTAGATTAACTGAAACCTAAACAAACATAACAAATCAAAGCAAGTAATATTTTTGTTGCTTTGTTGTTGCTATTATTATTATTATATATGGTAATCTCTCTTTATATGCAATCTGGAAAATTATTTGTCCACTACCAGTTGTTGAATCGAACCTTCATAATCACAACAGAAAGCAGTTCATCCTCAGAGAACTCTGATCTTGTTTGAACCTGCAGTATAGAAATACCAAAAAATAAATTATTTATCAACTAAAACGAGTTGGCTAATGGTAAGGGCCAATACACATTAGGGCATCAAACACGAAACAGTATCCGAAATTACCTTGTTGCTTCTTAAATTGCAAACAGAGAGCGTGCCATCTCCACTGAGGCAAAGAAAGCAAAACGAATGAGCACATTTTGTTCAAATCCATGTCATTACTGAAAGGAGAACATTGCCTAAGATAAGTTGTGTACGCCTTTAACCGTGAGCAGAAGTAATATTTCCATTTAACAAGTAAATTCAACTTTTGCTACATTCTAAAGTTAAAGTTCTGATTAAGAGAAAAATCGCCACACTCTGGTATCGTACTAAAATTAACGCCGAATCATTCAGTGAATGATACAATCTCAAAGACAAAAGATTATATCTGTTGAAATAAGAATATAAAGTATATATAAAAAGGAATTGATGAACCACATAACATCACAGGAAACCATTCCCTATGCAGCCATATCCATTATTGGTCCATCAGTCGCCTCCAAAACAGATACCATGCAATGAAAGAAATTGAAGTAACTAACCAGGAAATAGTAAGTCATGTCATATTGAGTAAAATGGACTTACAAATAATGACAAATGAGGACGAAGAACAGGGAAACAGAGAAAATATGACAACCTTGTTCCTAGTAGTTTCATCGAATCAGATGCAAATGTCAAATCAGAAATGTATTCTTCATGAACATTGAAAGAGTTGCAGCAAGAACGTTGCCTGGTATCCCATACCTGTTACCCGACGAAAGTGAGGATATTGATAAAATAATAAAGAGCCAAGAAATTCAAATGCCTGGCGAAGACTTGATAATGTCTAGAAGGGACAAGAGCAGAAACTAAAAAACCCAACTAATTGACGAGACAAGGTAAATATTATTTCTTTATTAAAAACGGTATATATCAACATAGAAGTAACCTGCAAGAACTATACTTAAGCTCTCAGTTATAAAATAGCAGAAGATGCCAAAGAATGCAATCATAAAATGATCTATGATGACAGGTATATGGCCCAGTTGTTAGATCAAAACAGAAAGTTATAGTGGACAGGGAAAGAAGAAAGAAATAGATGGAAATGAATTTCTATAGCTAATATGTCATAAACTCCATGCTAGTCAGTACGTGGCTTTAAAAATAAGACCATAAAAGGCATAGGGTTGTCATTTGAATCTCACTCAACTGAATGCACATCTATGTCAGTATTTAAAAGATCTACCATAATGTGTTACCACTGATAATACTTGGTCGTCAGAATTTCAAAATCACCTTTGCAATTAAAGGCCAAGAAAGTCCAAAAACAACATCATGGCGATAATAGTAAATAGAAAAATCTCTAAGGAGCACTTCCATGACTGATTTTAGTGCAATGAACCCAATACCCCCAAAGAAAAAAACAATTCAGACAACAGAGACTAGATGGAAGTGTCCTACTAATTTAGATCAAATTATAAATGGCATCTGGAATATCAAATTCAAGTTTCAACAACATGAAATCACCTTCACGCAACCTTCATCATCTCCAGAGGCAAAGGTAGAGTCCGTCACGTTAACTATTCGATTTACAGCAGCTCTGCAATTTAATAATCACCGCTTTAAACATGAGTGTAAGAATTTTTTTATGACACTTGAACAATAATTCAGTTTCTGCAATTAACCCACCCATGAGAATTTTCTAGGCGTGTAATGGCTGAACCCGTTTCAGTATCACTGGCAAGAATGGAACAATCTGGAGAACCTGTCACGATAGCTGGTGAAAACAGACATCAGGCTTTGCTCCATATTCAACCCATCGTAACAATCACAACTTTCCAGAATAAAATTACTGAAAATAAATTACCACGCCCTTCATTGACAAAGCGAACAGCTCTACATGATTCAGTATGAGCATTGACTTCCAACAGCCTAATAAGCAGGAAACCGGCCTCAAAATTAAAAATTTGGGGAAAATTATCAGGACAAAAAAGAGTTTACACAGCACAGATTGCAGAACGCTAATTTGTACCTTACAGGAGGAGACTCCGCTGCGTAACTATACCTGGAATGAAAAATTTAAGCAAATTATTGGAAACATAATAAAAAATCACCTGAAAGGAGATTGAACTCACAAAAGGAGGTGGCCGGTGATGAGACCAGCGGCTACGAGATCATTCGAGGGGTGAAAATCTAAGTCAAATGGAAGCTTTCCTAGATCAATCTCCATTTAATTGTTGGGGACTAACAATTTTGTGTATGAATGAGCAAACCGTTGCTCGAGGCTTAAACCCTAATGAGGTTTAACTAGCTCTTCATTTGATCGTTTCTTTCTTTTAAAGGTTTAGGCGTTTAGCTGTTTTCCTTTTAGTTGTCTACAATAAATGAAAAAAAGAAAGAAAAATCGAAAAAAATGGCATTTTGAAGTAGTTTTAGTTTTGAAAAAAGGAATATATGGCCAAGAATACAATATAAATATATTTGATATTCATACTCTACTTTAATATAAACTCAAATTTAAATACTAAATACAATTTATCAAAATAAAGAAGTACATATTGGTAAATTACATTAGCAATGATAAATCAATTGCTTCA
This sequence comes from Dorcoceras hygrometricum, assembly GCA_001598015.1. Lineage (NCBI taxonomy): Eukaryota > Viridiplantae > Streptophyta > Magnoliopsida > Lamiales > Gesneriaceae > Dorcoceras > Dorcoceras hygrometricum. Next base: position 240,598 of record KQ999821.1, on the reverse strand, counting down.
CTTGATAATTAGCGCGGACGAACGTTAAATAATATAGGTAAATAATTGTCCAAATGATATATCTGCCACTTATTTTATGACATATGCTTATCAAGAAGATCTGCTGAAATGTGTTTCATATTGTCCCAAAAGCATGATTAACTTTTTCATGCATTACATCAACTTTAAAATTTCAAATCCAAATACATCAGATCCATGAAGCTAATGGCACAATAAGGTAATTTGGTCACAAGAGCCTAGTAACTCGAGGAGCTCTTGCTTAATATATCATATTAATGACACAGATAAATCACAAAAAAAAAAATCAGAATAACAAAAATTTGTCAAATACAATGCGAAAATGCCAAAATCTAATGCTACAACAGATTGTCATTCTTGATATAATTAACAACAATACCACAGACCACAGTAGACTTCAGATTCATGTTTTCTATTCAGAATCCGATGAATAGGAAGTCGAACTTTGCCGGACGCTCCTTGTTGGGGTTTTGGACTTGGATGTATTGAAGGAAGATTCACCTTCATAAAAAATAACTTGAGCTTTTGACAATCTCTCTTCCAATTCTTCTGTACTGAACGCATCTGTCGCCCCGAGCTCATCGAATCCAACCTAATTAACATGGTGAGATCTTGATATCAACAAAGTCTCATCAGATTAGTTATGAACTCCAAGATGATAGATTAGAATAATGCTTACCACGTAATCCTCCACTTTAGCGTTTCTTACAAGAGCAAGAGTTGGAAGAACAACAATCCTCAGCTTTTCAGCCAAGTATGGGCTTTTCTCAGCATTCAGTTTTATAAAGCGTGTCTCGATATGTTGCTTTGCCAAAATGCCTAAGTGCTTATCCATGACCTGTGAATAAGGTACGTATTTATTAGAAGTTACTTTCTCAGCTCGAAGAATATACAGAACAAGTTTGATACTTACATTGAGAAAAATAATGTTGAGCAAGTTTCTACTTTCCATTATATGATTATCATACCACAAAATCATAATCTAGTTGACATTGTGAGCAACTGACTCTGAAACTCCCTCTATCAATATCTCAATTAGCATTTGGTTGTAGACAGTGTTTTACTATTTAAAAAAGCTTAACAAACTACATATACAGGAACTGAACAGCAGGATCAGTCATTGCCACGAAATTTTGTCAAGCGAAACACAATTGCAATCCACAAGAAAATGCATCAAACACATAATTTAGCATAAAGACCTGATCTTGAATCATTGCTGATGGCACCCAAAAGTTATAAATATATCTATATGGCCATAATTCATACACCTGAGGCACATACAGAATTTGTCAACAGAGGTCAGTTGATGTTTTGGAGGTATTCTAATAAAAACTACATATAGAAATTTTTAGATTTGAAGGAGGCTCAACGCAGTAACATTGCTCGCTTTTGCTACTAACCAAAAAACACTACACAATGGTTGGATGCAACACAAATCGTTGCTATATCAGATTAGTTAAAGTCAATAGTAACGAAAACAGTATCAGCACACACGCAGTGAGACTATAATTTGATAGAGATTGCTATATCAGATTAGTTAAAGAAACACAACATAATGGTCGGATGCAATGTTGGGTCCAGCAGGAGATATCATTCACTCGCTTCTAAGTATCGTGGTAGCGCCATCCGATTCATATCAAAAGAAGTAGCTACTTCTACAATCAATTAATAATCTAATGGTAGAAATAATCGGGCAACCGTACCTTGCACGGCCAATTTTCGCGGTAGAAATGGCAAACGACGCGCTCACTGGCCTTAACCACGGAGAAAAATTCCTTCTCCGTCGGGATCTCTGAGTACTCACCGTGGCCGAGTGCAACCCAACCTCTCCTTTTCTCCGCCATTTTCTTCATCTGCTGCAACCTCCGCTCCCTCAACACCTCCATGTCGTCCAAATCTAGCCGATCCAATGCCGCGATCTCATCGTCTATCTTGTCCTCCACCGCCTTCGCCACCGTCAGCAGTTGCTGCTCCAATATCTGGAGGAAAAAGAGGAAAAATAAAGTTTGAGAAAAAATCTGATCTCGAGAAGAAAATGCATCATTAACATCTTTCCACCTGCTGAATATTTGGATTATCCATTGAAGATGTTTGACGGTAGAGGAGTTCAATCTCTGAAAAAAGGGAATTCAGTGGAAATATTTGAAAATTGAAATTCAAGTGATTTATGCAGCTGAGGCTCAATAGGAGGAGGATTGAAGAGATTATTGGGCCGAACATTGTTCCGATAAAATTTAGGTTGCCATTTACTATACTGGGCCCTGTGGACTACAATTTGGAAATCATAAACTAGTTTTTCTATTTTACAATAATCCACATTCCAAGCCCAAAACCTTTTTATGCTTCTGTTAGTGTAAATTTATATGTTTGTTATATTTCTACATAAAAAATACTATAGATCTATAGTTGAAAAGGTATTTCTTGAATTTAACTTTATCTATTTTATTTATCGAGTGAAGATTGTAAAGTATCGGTCTAATGGTTAATGTTCAACGTAACATTCTATATTAGCATGGCATGGCATGGGACACATCTTCATCGTTAAGAGTGTTTTTTTTCCCAGTATTTTGGTAAGAAGATTATTCAAGTTTGATCTAAATATAGACTGAAAGATGATATTTTTGGTTGAAAACGTTTCATCATTTAACTTGATTTTGACAAGCCAAATGACTGGTTTTTTCAATCGTTGATTTTTTAGCATATATATAAGCAGACAAAAGCTACACCCTTGTCTCTCTTTCACCAATGGCAGAAAATATAGCTCTCCCACTTCTCCTCCCAAACCCACCACCGCCAAAACCCTTCTTCAACGACTCCAACTTCCACTCCTCCTCCGTCGTACCCTCACCCCATCCTCCGGCGTTGACCGCTATTCTACCAGAATTGCTCCACCGGAACTCCTCGGCCTCCACTTCCAACGTACCGCCAAATTCTGTGAACCTTCCTTCCTCTGTCCCAAGAGCACGACATCCCATTGGCAAACACCGGGATGCGAACAAGGGGAAACCCTGGGTCAACCACCACCTCTCCCCTCAAGGTGAGCTTACCCTTCAATCCATTACTGACGACGAATTCAACATTGAAAACCTTCACGAGGTGTTAGTTACTTTGCTTGATTCTCATAATCGAAAAGACGAATCTTCGGAAGTGTTGAAGGGAGATTTTTCTTCTGATGTTTTGTGTATAATTAAGACACTGGGGTACCATAGAAAATGTGACCTGGCTTTAAGTATGTTTGAGTGGATTAAGAAACGTTGTGATTCGAAGGATTTGATAAAAGGGTCTGTTGTGGCTGTGATCATTAGTATGTTGGGCAAAGAGGGTCGGGTTTCCGAGGCTGCTTCTTTGTTTCACAAATTGCAGAAAGATGAACTTGCGATAGATGTTTATGCTTATACATCTATGATATCGGTTTATGCGAGGAATGGTAGGTATAGGGAAGCTGTGATGGTTTTCAAGAAAATGGAGGAGGAAGGGTGCAAACCTACTTTAATCACATATAATGTGATTTTGAATGTATATGGGAAAATGGGCATGCCTTGGAATAAGATTACAGCGGCCTTTGAAGGTATGAAAAGTTCGGGTGTTGTTCCTGATGCTTATACGTACAACACTGTCATAAGTTGTTGTAGACGGGGATCTTTGTACAAGGAAGCAAAAGGGTTTTTGGAGGAGATGAAATTGGCTGGATATGTGCCAGACAAAGTTACATATAATACACTACTTGATGTTTACGGTAAGTCCAGGAGACCAAAGGAGGCAATGGAAATTTTGAGGGAGATGGAGTTTAATGGGTTTTCTCCAAGCATAGTGACTTACAATTCTCTCATTTCTGCGTATTCTAGGGATGGTTTGTTGGAGGAGGCGATGGAGCTAAAAGCTCAGATGCTCGAGAAAGGGATTATGCCAGATGTGTTCACATATACTACTCTATTGTCAGGATATGAGAAGGCGGGAAAGGATGAGTCAGCATTTAGGGTATTTGAGGAGATGCGGAGTTCAGGCTGTAACCCAAATATATGCACTTTCAATGCACTGATTAAAATGTATGGAAACCGAGGAAAATTTACAGAGATGATGAAGATATTTGATGATATAAAGGATTGTGGATGTACTGCGGATATTGTTACATGGAACACTCTTTTGGCCGTGTTCGGGCAGAATGGGATGGATACAGAAGTTTCAGGGGTCTTCAAAGAGATGAAAAGATCAGGTTTTGTGGCCCAGAGGGACACATTTAACACCTTGATCAGTGCTTATAGTAGGTGTGGATCCTTCGACCAGGCCATGGCTATCTACAAGCGCATGTTAGAAGCAGGGGTCGCTCCTGACCTCTCCACTTATAATGCCGTTTTAGCAGCTCTGGCTCGGGGAGGACTGTGGAAACAATCTGAAAAGGTCTTTGCTGAAATGAAAGATGGGTGGTGCAAACCTAACGAGCTGACTTATAGTTCTTTGCTACATGCTTACGCAAATGGGAAAGAAATTGAGAAGGTACATGATCTTGCCAAAGACATATATTCTGGTGAAATTGAACCTCATGCTGTGCTCTTGAAAACTCTCGTTCTAGTATATAGCAAGAGTGACCTGTTGAAGGAAACTGAGAAAGCATTTCTAGAGCTTAGAAACAGAGGTTATTCTCCAGATATCACCACATTAAATTCCATGGTCTCCATATATGGCAGGAGACAAATGATTGATAAGGCCAACGAAATTTTGAGCTTTATGGAGACGAGAGGGTTCACACATAGTTTGACAACATACAACAGCTTAATATACATGTATAGCCGTTCCGTAAATTTTGTGATATCTGAAGAAATACTGAGGGATATGTTATCCAAAGGAATGAAACCGGACATCATTTCATATAATACAGTAATATATGCATATTGCAGAAACAGAAGAATGAGAGATGCGTCACGGGTTTTTCTTGAAATGAGGGAATCTGGTCTCATTCCTGATGTTATCACATACAATACCTTTGTTTCAACTTATGCAGCTGAGGCAATGTTTGTTGAGGCTATTGACGTGATCCGGTACATGATCAAGCAGAAGTGCAAACCAAATGAGAGTACGTATAATTCTATCATAGATTGGTATTGTAAGCTCAATCGAAGGGATGAAGCTATAACCTTTATCGACAATCTTCGGACACTCAACCCCCATGTTTCTCACGAGGAAGAACGGAGATTATCAGAAAGATTGAAGATGAAGTGACAACGTGTACTTTATGACTTGAAAAGAGGGGTATCAATTCTAGCCAGATTCAAAGGTGGGATAATTGAAAGTGAAATATACTGTGGTGTGTATAGGGTTTTCCGAGCAAGTAGAGATAAACTGTAGCACATAATCAATAGTCGATGATTCAAGATCATTGTACAATTTTGATAGCTCGTCAAGTTGTATATCGTTCCATCTTGGAGTCACAAGAATCATACATATTACCTATTGTTTCACGATAATGGAAACTTTCTTCGGTTTCAATGGGGCCGTAGGAATGCTAAGCCTTGGATAGGAGAAAAGCTAAATCCACATCAGAAACTTCAAAGTCGACGCATGCTTCAGTTGTGGCGGCAAGTCTTGCTGCAAGTTGATGCTTACACTGAAAAGGGGGGGTGAGAAATGACCTTCACTGGAAGAAAAACGAACGAGAAAATTAACAGAGACCCATAAAAGATCGTTCTGTATCTTACACAAAGCTGTTCCCCTCGGTTCACCACATCATAGAAGAAAGAATAGCAAGCACAGTAGTGTTCTGCATAGCACAGATATTCCTCCTTTCTCCGAGATTCTCCCACAACCTGTTGAATAGAATTTGTGTATCACTCATTTCCACGATAGCCAACTTAATTGAAATCAGTAAAAATAAATGGATACAGACAGTAATATAGGCACCTGAAAAATGGAGCGACCGCTGGGCACACCGGAGATCCTCTTAACACCCCTCTGATCAACAATCCTGGTCGCCCTCTCGAAATTCTTCCCGAACAAAAAATGCAATCTGCGACGTTACTATACAAATTATAAACAAACCCAAGACTCGGAGTTGCAAAAGAAGAAGGAACAACAGTTACACTGCGAGCTGGTCATCGGTCACTGTTCCCATTTCCCATCAGCGTCGTTAGATTTTGATATACCCAAGGAAAATTCAATAGAGGAAGCGATGAGTGTGGAGAATCGAAAATATATTAGGATGAGAACTGTGAATTAAATGGGATAGACCTGTGCGATTGGACTCGATATCCTTCCACACCGATTCCGCCACCAAATTACAAGTACTCATTCTCGAACAGGTTTGAGTCACGCAATGGGTCTCTCTTGCGTCTAATGTGGGAGCAGGAAGATTACAGTTATGTAGCTCCTTTTCTTAGAAGACAAGAACCTACGCTTTTGTACATTGATGAACTCTATGTAAATATTTTTTTTTAGGAGGATAGTCATATAAAATTTAAATTAATAAATTTCTAATTACAATTATAACTAAGAGAATATGGATTGTTTTTTTTTTAACGAGGTTTTGTTGGCTTAGTGGTCGTTTCACAATTTACGATGTCATTGGAAACCCGATAAAATTCTGCAACAGATTTCAGATGGAGCCATAAAAATGACCCACAAACGCTTTGCAGAACTTTGAACAATCACGGCAGTCAAAGAGGGCCAAAATTTGTGGACCAACCAAGAAACCTATTCAACCACCAGAGAACACTTGATGGCAAAAACAAGATTATATCGATAGCCAAATAACAGAAAGAATGTGCATGCGATGCTAAACCATCGCAGTATACAAACCGAAATGTACACAAGTTGAATTAATGATTCAACTTTCAGGCTCTCTATATAAGAAGACACGGTCAATAGGCAACACTTGATAAGCTTTCGTCCTTGGGAAAAACCTTGTCAACTACTTCATCTGAGTTATAAGAATATATGTCAATGGGAGACATAAAGCAGCCAAAAGCACCCGTGTTTTTATTGATATGTGAAGGGTTCTGCTGACCAAGATAAACGACTATAACAGTTATGTCGTCGTGGAAATGTCTTCTGGTTCCCTTCCCAATCTTCTTAAAGTCTTTATACCTTATTTCTTTCTTTTTACACGCAGCTTGAAGTGCAGCTGCTACTAATCTCTTGGCTATTCCCTGCGAAAAGATTCACAAGAAAATAAGTCAGTGACACTTGAGAATCCATCGAAGGATTCATGGACCACTGAAAAAGTGAAATTCCAACCTAGATCGTAAAGGCAAGTCACAAGTGCACAGCTAAACTTTCAAGTATAGGATATGGGTAAGAATTCAATATGACATGGTCCAGAACTCTTGTCCAAAAAGATAGCTTGTCGTTGTAGAAAAAGCAGTGATTGTACAACACTGTGTTTCAAGTGCCACTCCACACAGAAGACAATATAAGAAAGAAAGGACAAGACTTATAGTTGTGATTTGGTTAGGCATGTAAATGCAACCTAATTTCTCATGATAATCCAAACACGAATTCAGTTGCATGAAACTCATGGAGAACAAGACAAAAACAATGCAAATCACACAAAGTGAATTGTAAATGAGATTGATTCTTTGTTGGCCATGCAATAGAACAGAGCCCTTGATTTGAAATGCAAAAGGTGCAACAATGATGACCTAAATTGTAAGTTTGCACTTTGCAGGGAGCTATGAGGATGAAAAAACTGAAGAAACAGAGCACTTGATTTGAAATGCAAAAAGTGCAACTAAGATGACCTCAATGGTACATTGGCAGAGAGCTATAAGAAATTTACAACCATTCAGGGAGGAAGTGAGCTTACGAATCTTGGGCTTTTAGATACTATTTCCACAGCCGTTTCATCACTCAGGTGTTCCCAGAGACCATCAGACGCAAATATTACAAACAAATCCTGTGGCTTAAGTTTTCTAGTCATGATGGAAGGTTCAGCTGTCAACAATGGTCGCTTCATGGGAATGTAATTTCCATATTGTAGGAAATTTGGGTCTCCATAAACCTCGGGTTTCTTTAAATAAAGATCACCTATGGATCTTGACACCTGGATGTTAAGGATAAAAATTTTAGTGTTTTCATGCCAACGGTTGACGTAATAACAAATAAATGGGAATGATGGAAGTGCGCAGACCGCATTTCTCGACAAATCACCATGAAGACCTCTAACATAGACATTGAGAGACAACAAATAGAACTTAAAAGCATGAAGACCTTTGCGTGAATATGGTCATTCGTTCTCATCAGGCTGGAAAAATAGAAATGCAAAACAATTATTTTCACTCAAATCACAAAGCTTTGCTTCACTAAGTCTGCATGTGCTTCTAATGCAGTGCAAGGCACACTACTTTGACTTCAGCGACATGAGACAGGCCAAGAGGCAGAGCATGTGATTCCTGGAAGAGTAGCCAATATACGATAACCCTTCAGAACAAACTTGATGGTGTGCATTACATGCTGCTTTTCAAAATGCATAGATAAGAACGGGAAAAAAAAGGAAGAAGAATCAGCCAATGCATAGGCGATGATTCGGCAAGTCCAAAAAACCCGTCCTTCATTCTTGATTGAGAATGATAGTAAACTAATTGAAAAATTGATTCACCAGATGATTACCTGAATGATGCCCTTGATTCTCCAAACACCACGGCAGTTGACCACTACATGGGAATCATCAGGGTGAAGCTCTTCGACCTCCTTCCTGACATTTTCATCGGAAACATTATGATCTATCGTCAATCTTTCAGCCACAACTGAATTCTTCCCCTGAACTGAAGCTCTTGTGCCAAGAACGGCTCTTGAATCACCTAAATTCGCTATATGTAATTCACCCTTTGAGATTATACCGACTAGGCAACATGATCCTACGAAAGCTATCTGTGTTTTCATAGGCAACGATCTCTTTACTAACCCAGCAAAATCATCTTCTGTTGCATTAAAAGCCTTCTTTATAGCATCTGGTGATAATCCCCCCAGTTCCATGGCAAATTCTGCAGAATGAAACTGGAATGTCAGAATTTTGGAGAAAAAGTAATAAGTGGTTCAAATAAATCTAATATTAAGACATTAAAGATAAAAGAACTATGTGAGCAAGGAAGTTCAAATTTTATGTTTAGTTTTCCAACGCTAAATTTAGTTTCAAATTTCTATAGTAAGCTTGCCCTCCTTAGTTGCCACTGCATTCCAAGCTATTAATTTAAGCGCAATTCAAAAGGACCATATTAAACCATTAACAAAAACTTTCAGAAAAATTTCACAAGAAATGACAAACGGAAGTTCAAAGAGAAGAAGATTACTGCGTATATAGGTGAAGAGATAGCGGTTGACAAAGCGGGAGGCCTCGGAACCTCCATGACCGTCGTACACACCAATATAAGTCTCAGAAGGGGACGTAAAAACCTGGCTCTGATCTTCGAGTTTGGAATTCGCCTGCACCACCGCCATTGAGAAGTCCCCGGCGGCGTGCGGCTTCAATTCCATCTTCCACATCAATCCTTCGCCATTTTGACGGCCCCGCCAACAATCAAGTGGACTCATATAGCGTGATCGCTGAAGTCCCTTCGTTTCTGATTCGCTTGTAGAGGTTTTACGTCGGATGGTTGAGAGGTTTTGAAGAAATAGTTATAGTGGAAATGCCATAGAACGCGATTTACTGTTTTATAACGAAATAAATTTATGTATTCTCTTACATAATAGAGTGTATATGAAAAAAAAAAAAATATATATATATATATATATATCTTGATGTGCATAAAGTCTCTTATTATAACCGTCAAAAAGTAAAATCAATACCATCGAGCTTGTTAAATCCAGCTCCTAATGCATCAGCTATTGCTTCTATTACCTTAATAAAATATAAAAAAGGCTTTTACGTTGTGGAATATCAAAGTCAAAGTCACAATGCATACTAACTTTAAAGAAATTTTATACCAAGGAAGTGTTCCGATATCAATTGTTATGATATTATATCAATATGATAACATTTATCACGAAAATAAAATGCTAGAATAGCGGGATAAAATAATCAATAAGGACAAAGCAATTTTACGTAGTTTATCCAAAAAAGAAATTACGTCAACAGACCTACTATAAATCTCTTGAGAGAAATTTTACACCGAGTATATATAATAACACTCGAACATCTCATATCCCAATCCAAGTATAACCAATAAATAGTATCTCAAACCCACTAAAAAAATACTCAAATAAAAGTACATATATTTATATATATAGGCATGATATGGTGGGCGCTCACAATGGGCGCCTGTGTGGGCGCCGCGAGATGCTCAACCGAGCATCCTCATTAATTGTGGAGATGTTCGGCTGAGCATCTCGCGGCGTCCACGCGGACGCCCACTGTTGTGGTCCACTACATCATGTGTTTATATATATAAATATATATATATATATCAATTTTATATTAAATATGAATCAATAGAATTTGCGATTAATTAAATGTTCAAAAATTTAGAAAAGTAAGATCATTTAGTAATTTTATAACTTTTAAAAATATATAAGATATTATAATTATAGAAATAACCAATATTTTAGTTATTTAATCCCAACATCGTATAAACAAATATACAATTGTGTTTTATTTAGGTTTCACGAAATTAATTAAAAATAAAGATACTCTCTACTGCAATAATATTATACAGACAACGACTCTACCGAAATATTCAAAGAGGTTTCGATCTTCGAAAAATGTAAACTATTTCACTTGCAGTTTAAATGAAATAAAACTTAAATTTGAAATCCAGGTATTTGAAATTAATATAAATAGATTCGAAATTAATAAAGAAATTAGGTCGGGTTGAATATTTTTATATTCCTTTCTACGTGTTGAGTTAAGCGTGCATAGGTAAGAGAAGTATTGGAATGAGTGACCTCCTGGGAAGTTCTCGTCCGTCAAGCTGCTGACGTTGCGCCGCTTGATCTGATTGGTTATGTGGACTGTAAAAGTATGATTTCAGAACTTAACGGGCAATATTATCTCTGTCGGGGAGGATTGACGGTAGGGTAAGAGATAAGACTGATTTCTAAAGAAAATGAGACAGCACCAGCAGTTAGATACGTACCTTCCTCAGACTCATGGACCTACCAGCTCGACCTTAACGCATGCAAGAGGTGTACTCTGCAATGTCATATTATAAGAAGGAAATAAAGTTGCATCCGGACTAACAGTTTAACTTTTGATCAAGTGTTGAACGTTGATCCCACGACAGTTGGGATTAGTCACGAGTAAAGTTCATATATATTTTTTTAATAAACTGATTGGTTCATACAAATGACTCTGATTAAGTAAAATAAAATATTACCTAATGTAATTTAAGATAAAAAAATAATGTATAGATAAACTAGGCCAGTCACTAGATTTATATGTCGTGGGAAATCCCTTCTGTTGTAAGACGCATAACCTTTCAAACACGTAATGAGAAATTGGAGTGGTGAGTTAGTCGTTTCTTGTATATCTCCGATATTGACTTCACCTAATCGTGTGATGCAAAATTTTTAATGGCGGGGTCGTTTGGTTGGAGTAATTGACGGGTCATCATTAAATATAACAAATTGTCCTATGTAAAAATAAGTAGCCAATTTCAAAATATGTGGGTTCTTTCTCAACGACTCAATCAAACTTGATTTATGTAACTCAAATATTTAAATTATATAAACTAAGTTTAATTTTTCACAGACTTAGGTGGTTATTGAGTGACTTGACTTGAACGAATCAAACATCTTAATTACGGCATTTTCGTGTCAATTTTCGGGGAAACTGGGATTAAGCGATGACTTCTATAGATGGGGCCAAAACCCAAGCTGGGATATCGCATTCGCACCCGTTTCCTAATCTTTCATACTGGATTCGGAATTTTCCAACAATATGGGATTCTAAACAAACTTACATGCCATCATTTATTTTTCGAACAACACGAACCATTTAATTTCTTGTAGTCGTGAGGTAGATATTCGGACATGCATGTCAATATATCTTATAAAATATTATATATTTATTTCATTCGATCAAATATATGAAATCGTGAGGTAGATATTCGGATTTATAAAATATTATATATTTATTTCACATCGATCAAATATATGATTATTTATTTCTCATTAGTCAAATCATTAATATAAATTACATATTATCATTCACGTTTTTTTATTATTAACTTTATTTATTTTATAAAAATTAAAAAAAAATAATTTCAAATTTTATTTCAAATTTAATTCATCAAACCTAACATTATATAATTATCAAATATTATTATCTATCAAACTCAATGATTTTATAATCAACCATTTTTTTTTATTTATCATATTCAATGTATTAGTCTCTAGAGTTCCATTCCATATCAAAAATACATCTTCGGAGAAAGATGCCAACTACAACTGTTAAATTTCTACGCACATTGGATTTAGTTAGAACTCGCACACACAATCTCAATGAGGATTGGAATCGACAATTAGTTCAATTTCTACGCACATTGGATTTAGCAGAAACTCGCACACACAATCCCAAATGAGGACTAGAGTCGACGATTAGCGCTCGAGTTGCTCAAAATATCTAACTGTATTCGATTCCGTCCGTATTCAAATAATGACCCTACGGCAATACGGGCACTGGCCACGGGTTCGGACCCATGGATCCAAGCAGCACACATGATACCTATGAGCACAAGGGAGGCGTATCAGCTTATCTCCCTTTAAGAAGCTCTCTAGGCATATGCTGCACTCGCCGGTTTCTGTTGATATGTCTTCTTTGTCGCCTTCCTCCTCTAGCACACCGAACACCTCGATGCACAAACAGTTCAGTGCTTCTTGTGTGAGTCCTGGAGGTTTATTGCTCGTTCGTCGGCCGATGGAATCGATTACAGAGGTCATCGTGGCTAGAAAGTCTCTAGATATTTCTGCTTCGCCATCTCTCACATTGATGAGTCTGAGGTCATCGCTGATTACCGTCTCATTACCATGGTCAATCTGGGAGGCTTGATTTCTCAGCCTACAAATACAAGAGTGACATAAGTTATCCATCTCCAAAAATTTGGAGACAAAGATTCAAAAGACAAAATCGAGAAATAAGTGCTTAAAAGAATTTACTTCTGATATGAATATTTGGTCAAACTCTATAATCATTTAGCAGTATGTTAACTTTAGCTAACAAGAATATAAGCATGAATGAGAGTGCCACCACGTTTCCGCGTGTGGATGCTAATGCTGCTGCAGAGGAAAGATATTAAGATGCATCGGAGGAGTTGGATTAGAGAGGCAAACGAGTTGTGATGCTCGCTCTCTATCTGCTCGAAGCTGAGCATGAATTTGCATGTAGTTGAGTTCAGATAAAGATCGAGTGCTTCAAGCTTCCTCTTGAGTCGACCACGAGCTTTAATATCTAAGGCTCTAGCACTAGTAGAGCATTCAAACTCAACGTAATAACTTTTTCGCATGTCCTTTAAATCACTATTTTCGTTTTAATTGATCATTAAATTTAAATTAAATAAGAACTAAGCAACATTCCTACAATCTGAAAGCTTTTAGGGTTGGGGTCGGGCGGTGGTTGACGGACCAATACTAACCTGCTGCTGGGAAGAGTAACACCTCTCAACCTGTGTACAAGCCTCTCTCTAGCAAGAAGCACAGCTCCAGGAAGTCTGTCATTCCCACTAAATTGCAACGTGCTGCTTTGATATCCAGAATCCATAGCAAGCCCTGAAGCAAAGTGATGCCCACCATGTTCAGGCCTAATAAACTCAAGATCCTGAGCAATTCAAGAAGAATAAACTGAGAACAACAGACAGGACTGATCAAAAATGAACTTTCCTCTTGAATAACTAGTAAAGAAAGTGCAGATGTCAATGATCGGCCAGAACTAGACCTTGAGCACTAAAATTTCAGTTTCCCGATATAGTTTATCATTCAAACTTACAGATTCGAAAGAATCAAATAACATGAAACTTTATAATGTAGTAACTTTTCTTGCAACTTAAGCAGCCAAATGACCAAATTCATCTTTGTGGTTTGACTCGTGCATAATACAGATTTCTAGCTCACAAAACATGAATACATTACGCATGCAGGATCAGAAAGTAACCCTGGGACCTCCTGACCTCTAATCAAAGTTTATCAGCAAAAAAGGTATAACGTACTTCAGCATAGCAATAGCCAAAAATGATGTACAAGCGAAACAGCTGGCGAGTGCCTTGGTCAAAAGTCATTCTAGCTCATTTTTTAGCAAGCTCAGATAAAGTTCACATAGCACAAGTACCTACTTGAGTCGAGTCAAACTGAAGTATTTTAGTTTCAGATTCGGGCAGTTGTCAGAGTGATTGAGCTAAAGTTATGACCTTCCAACAATATATTTAGATTACCATAAATACATTCTGAACCTCAGACTGTAGCCAAGTAATTTCTATTCGATGGTGCTAGATTACAGAATTTTCTCTCAAAACGAGCTCGAGAAGGGTGGTACTCGAGATTTGATTTCTTTTAAATGGACAGATGGTAAGTAGGACAATAGGAAGAGAATTTCTATTTAGAGCTAAGCCAAAGAGAACAGGCCTCAATAAGAAACTATGAGCTGACTTAAAGCCAGCCTAGATTTTGCCCACGTTAATCAGAAGGGCGAAACCAAAACACTAATCTTAAATTATTTACCATAAATTTGAAATAGAGTTGCAACTTCTTTACAAATGCAAATAATGCATGCTTAAAAAAAAAAAGATGGTCCGTCTTTCATACAAAAACGAACGCAAAATTGAGCAGCTGAATCTCACCTGAGGGGAATGGGAAGAGCGATGGAAATGGGGGTGCCGGGAATAATGCGGAACACGATGCGGCGGATCGCAGCCGTCGAGGTCGATTCTGTCACGACGACTGTTGGTGCTGTGATGGTGGGAGCGGTTGCGGCGGCTGCCCCGCTCAACAGGCGAATGAGAGCCCACGTCAAATGGGTCCGAATTCCGACCGAAACGCGACCTCCTGGTGTAGAATAACTCCGAAGCACTCGACATACAAACCTAACAACGTACGGAACAAAGAAATCTACACCGGTGGATCCCTGCAAGAAGAAAATAATGTTTACGCACATCAACAAATAGGAGAAACGTAATACACTAGCATTGCATTTTCTGGGAAATTTTGAAACTAAAAAAAAAACAAGAAAAAAGTAAAAAAGAGAGAATGAATAGCTGATAGAGGGGCCGGGCGATACCTTCTAGGAAAACGCAATGCAGAGCGATAACGGAGGAGCAGAGCACAGCAGAGCAGAGGATTGAAAAGTGAAGTATCTATCTTTCCTTAATAAACTGACGCGGGATTTGCGGCATTAAAAGCACCAAAAAAATCGAAACATCTCAAAGTTAAATAGCTTTTCCGACCGGGATACTTAATCTATGATATGATATTCATTTCCTAAAGTCACCGTCAAATTTCTTCGACACTTAGTTCCCATCAAATCCTTATCTTATTGTGCCTGATGTTAATATCACGCGATAAGGTTACAGAGTCTGTGACCTGTGGGACAGCGACCATGCTTCTTTGCCCTTAACCCACTTTGCGTTCGTTCAATTGTCCACGTCTTTCTATTTTAGTTACTCTTTTTTCTTGATTTCATTTTTATAAAAGTTACCAATTAAATGATTAACATCTGTATGAGAAATCATATATGTTTTAAATCTATTAATATTTTGTTAGGTATGAAACTGAGACAGGATATTTATATAACAAGCTGATGTATTTAAATTTGAGCAATGCCTAAAACAGATTACGACCGAAAATAAAACTTTGACATGGCAAAACAACAAAAAATAAAATAAAATAAAATAATCGAAAAATAATTATGTAATAAGACAATAAACGACTAATTTTTTGAATTGTCAACCTACGCCCGCCGAAAGAAAGGAAACGACACATGAGACATAAAAATCTTACAAACCATCGTGGTCGGATTTTCGCATCCGACTTTAACATGTAGAGCGACAAAATAATGAATATTTCTTAATCCATTATTTAATTATATCAAAATATCTTTTGTTGGTATTAGTTTTACATATTTCAGGCAATTAAAACTCCATCCCAAAACTTCTGTACTGAGAATTTTTCTACTTGAACGGAATATTTTTATTATGAGTAATGCTATATTACGATGGAGGTTAGACATTGGCTTATATGTTACAACACGCATGTCTTGCCTAAACAATTGTTTTTTTAGAAATTTGTTAGTTTCTACCATATTTATAAGTAGTTTGTCGAGTATGATTAAATTTTTAATTTGCGGGGTAAGATATCATCAGTATTTAAAACCATATATAAGAAATTGGGACATACCATAATTATCAAAGTTGGCATTGTCTTGTGATAATCCCTGAAGATGATAGTTGACAGACTAATATTTGGTTAACATAGCAAGAGACCAACTTCTGTCACTATATGCAGAATCCTTATATATAAATATATGATAAAAAAAAGATAGAATCACGTACACATCATCATATCTCAAAAATTTCTGCAAAAATTCGTGTCTGATGATGTTAAATCACTAAAAAATTATTGTACATCACATGTAACTCGAAAAAACAATGCTCAAAACTCAGAAACTAAGACACGCTAAACACTGTCAAATGTGTGAAATCCCTGGTTTGATGATCCCCCTTTTAACAACTAACATAGGTAACATCTGTATGCAGAGACAAGGTATGGATCCTGACCTTTTTTCCTCTTGCAGTGCTTGGAGATACTGCGTTAGAACTCGTCAATGTAGTTCGATCATCTCTTAATGAATTGGCCAAAGGGAACATTTTGAAGCTAATCTAACTAAACCATCTGAGTCGCATCAATGGTGCACTGTTCACTTCTCTAGGGTGTAAGACTGCAGATCTTTTCGAGTTGTGTAGGCCAGTCGTCCCCAAGTATACGAGGATGTGACTCCATTGCCACACGGAAATCCAACATGCTAGCAGCAGTTGGACATAAGGGTCTTGGTGTGAATCTTCCTTGCATGATTGCGTTGGTAGCTGCGACCGTTCGACCATTTGACTGTGATCTAGCAACTCCCAAGCATGGTTCGATCAATCTCTTCAAGAAAACATCCAAACCATTGTTTATCAAGTTAACACAATCTAATGAAATTTCAACTCCATCAGAAGCCAACTTCTCCCTCAGACGACTCGCTAAAGATCTAGTATCAGGCAACCCAAAACTACTTTGACATGTCTCTGCGAAATTTCTATGCTTAGGAACAAGAGGGACATTCGGAGGAGCATCCTTATTCTGAAAGACACCAAGTGGCGCGGTGATATCACCCCATCTTCGAAATCTTGTGCTTCCTGCAACTTGGTTCACCTCTTCCCCATCATCAACTATCGGCCTACTATTGAGAGAATGCAAATCTTTCCCATTTGGTTGTTCTTGTGTCATTATTGTTTCTTCAACCGTGAGACTTGGGCTCTTACCCAACGGGCCAAGAGGACTTGGACGGTCCCGAAATTTACGATCTCTATTAACAGGAGACCGACATTTACGAGGAGATTGAAGCAACATATCACCATAAACAGACTTAGTACAATATTTTTGGTAACCACTAGAAACTTTAACCCCAAGCCCTTCAGCTTTCCGAGGTTTTTGAGGAGGAACTTTAGCATGACAAGCATTCTGGAGTATGGATTGAATGAGCTGATTATGAAGGAACAGATTCTCTCTTCCAATTGTCTCTATGCAACTTTTATCAAAATCAGCCTTGTTAACCTTAAAGCTGAGAAACTTCTTGAGCTGATCAAAGTAGTTATCTGCCCTTTTTTGCCCAACTTTTCTATAGATAAAATCTTTAAGCTTGAGTGTGTCCACTCGACTAAAATGGTGGCTAGCCACCATTTTAGCTTCAACTGTTAAATATTCAATACAACAAATCCAAGTCAAAACTCAGAAAAAAATCATAGATATCTATTCAAAATCCGTACTAAATTTCCCGTCGCTTCATAAATATATGCACACTTGCCATCGCCACCATATTCAGGATCAAGATGTCATATAGACCACAAAGATACAATTAGGCAAAAATAACATCTACAATGCAATTTACAATACAAAAAATATACACATCATAGAGAAGGATCGCTGTATCAACAATTTGCACCAGGAAAACACTTGAAGCACAGGAAAATTGCTGTTCGGGAAGTAATAATGAAATTTTCAGTCATGAATCATGATCACCAAAAATCTCAACTTTCACCATCCAATCGGAAGGAACTGTGCTAGATCGAACATTGCTGAAACATCAGCTCCAAACAGCACCACCACAATATGATAAAAGAAAGAAAATCAGATCAAAAACCAAAATTCTTGCAATCAATTCACACCCATTTCGTACAAACAATACCTACTGGGACAAAAACCTAGAAATCGAAATAAAAATAGAAAATTGAATTATTACACAAACCCAGTTCAAATTAGTAGGAGGAAGTAAAACCCAGATTATCGAATTGAATTTCCAAGAAAATTAGGGTAAGCAGGGTGAGAGAGAGAGATTGACCTGAGTGGCAGAAGTTCGAATTGATGCAAGTTCCCTACTTTCCTGTTTGATCCGGGGCCTGAGTTCACTATCGTGGGTTGAATTTGTTTCTACTGCGAGACAGAACAAAGCCAAACACTAACTTTACTGGTCCGTTTGATCATCCTCTTAGGTTCGTACAGAAGGGAAATCTGATTAGCACAGAAGTGTTATATAGATAAGACTCTGTTTGGCAGTATACTTTTGGACTTTTGGTTTTGGTAACGCTTGCTTGCATTCGCTCGATTTCTTTCCACTTACAAGCTTAAAGTGATCTAGCTCCCAAACAAGGTCATTATGGGAAAAAAAATATTGAGGTCGAAGACATGTAAAATCATTTTTATTTGATAGATTTCTTCAAATATAAATTTTATAAAATAAAAAATCCAAGGTATATAAGAGTGTTATTTTTAAATAAATATTTGACTAGAGTTATTTTTACTAATTGTCCTTTACGAAAGCTAAAATGCAAATTTTGTATGTTTTCTCTGTATATATTTTGGAAAAAATGCATACAAATATAAGCTTTGCTGGACAAATTTTTTAAAATTTTTTTTATAAAGTGTTTTTGAAAAAATCTTGCAAATATTTTAAAAGTTTTTAAAGGTAAGTATGTGTATAAACAACTATATTGTAAAAATATTTAAATTAAAAAATGATTAATTTAGAAATTAAGAAGTAGTATTAAAATAACATTCAAATAAATAATTTAATAAAAAAATATAATTGACAAATTAGTATAAAGTTTACCTAATTTTGTATTCTAAAAACATTATAAAACATATTCATTTTTTTTCTAAAATGTATTTCAAAATTAGTTTTCTAAAAATATTTTTCACAAACATTTTATAAAAATATTAGCCAAACAAATATTTTAAGTTTTTTAACTCTAAAAACACTAAAAGCGTTTTTAAAAAGTTTATCCAGACGGCACGGAGCCATGGACTTCAAGATGTTTTTTATATTTAACAACCAATAACGTTGAACCAAAAAAATTAGTAGTAAAAAGTTTTCATTTGATAGAGGAGAAGTATGACAAAGGCACGAACCTTTAAACAAATAGTAAGGTTTTATAAACCAAAAACAATTTCCCATGACGACCCACTTTGATAGTTGAGTATCAGAGTTTTTTCGATATAGTTAGCGGATGTTATACCTAGATAGAGGCGAAACTGGATCTTCTAACAGAGGAGGTTGGAGATGAAATATAGATTGGGCTGAAGCCCAATTATCGTTATCCAAATTATAAATATATATATATATATATAAAAGCCTAGAGGTTGAATATGAGCCTGGGCTTGCCCTCTCATTGGGTCGGCCCTATACCTAGGCACATAGCAAAGGACAATATGTGATCCGATGTGTTTATATATATATATAAATTGATATTGTGGACACATTCTGTGAGCATATATGAGACACTCATCATTCAGTGATATGATACTTCCTGATGTTGTTACATCACTCATGTAAGTTTATTTATTTATTTACATATTTAGAGAAGAACTACACATATTTTTGTTTTGATGCATGTTTTCTCTAATTTATTTTAGATAAGTTTCACTTGGAGGTGAAATGCATTGATGCTCCCATCATGGACAACGCATTATGATAACCACTTCATTTTGCCGCGATACAACGGAGCCGAGTAATAATTCATGTTAAGAAGTGAAACAATTAACAAAGTTTACAAATATTTACCTTATTAATCAAGCTCAATAATTCTTGAACATTTTAGAGATAATATTAGAGAAAAATATCTATCAGTCTATGTAATAAAAAAAACGTAAAATATTGAGGTTTATAACTTTTAAAAATATATTTTTTCCAAACAGAATATGATCTTTTTATTATAGATGACTATATAGGTAGATGGGTTGGGAGATTTGACAACTTATCCGGTCCATATGATGTGGCAGTACGGGTTAACCCACGGCTCTAGCCCAATTTTTAACTAGTTATGTTTGAAGGATCGAGACATGTTAGCCCACAGAGCGACATAACCTACCATTTAGCGGGATGGGTTAGATAGAAATCTCGGCTCGTCTCTTCACTCAGCTCTCCTTGGGCACTGCTCGTGTTCGTCTGCGCGGATTCGAGATCAATGTATCTAACATCTCTGCATATTTTTATGGTCATATTTCTCCTCGATCTGGTGCAGAAGGTCGTAGCACTAAAAAGTTAGTGAATGCCCTTCAAAATATACATAAAAATCACTCGTAAGCTCTAGCAAATACTCCCTTATTATCTTTATTTTTATGTTTAAATTTAATTTTATAAAATATGAATACTAAGTTTCTCAATTATTAAATGCAATATTTCTTTATCAAAATTAATAATAATCTATTCATACATTTGTAATACATTACGGGCAGCTGTGCGCTCATTGCTATATATATTTATTTTTAAATCTAATTTCTAAAAATATGAATTCTTGGTTTCTCACTTATTTCATGCAAATGATTTCACATTTTCAAAATTACTCATAATTAATCTATTCACGCGTTTATTTGGTAATACATTACGCGCAGCATGTGAACTCATTGCCATATAATATTCAATCAATGAACTTCTATAAGTCGTTACGACACTTTTAAAGTTCGAGTATTTAGTATATTTCAATTTATTAGTAAAAAGTTCGAGTCTTTAGTATATTTCATTGGTATACTAAAGATTGAAATATACTAAAGACTCGAACTTTTTACTAATAAATTGAAATATACTAAATACTCGAACTTTAAAAGTGTCGTAACGACTTATAGAAGTTCATTGATTGAATATTATATGGCAATGAGTTCACATGCTGCGCGTAATGTATTACCAAATAAACGCGTGAATAGATTAATTATGAGTAATTTTGAAAATGTGAAATCATTTGCATGAAATAAGTGAGAAACCAAGAATTCATATTTTTAGAAATTAGATTTAAAAATAAATATATATAGCAATGAGCGCACAGCTGCCCGTAATGTATTACAAATGTATGAATAGATTATTATTAATTTTGATAAAGAAATATTGCATTTAATAATTGAGAAACTTAGTATTCATATTTTATAAAATTAAATTTAAACATAAAAATAAAGATAATAAGGGAGTATTTGCTAGAGCTTACGAGTGATTTTTATGTATATTTTGAAGGGCATTCACTAACTTTTTAGTGCTACGACCTTCCGAGTACTTTTATTCTTCCCTCTGTTGGGTCATTGATGTTTGATTGTCCCCAATGGTTTTCTTCATGCCATGAAATTTTTACCTTTTAGTTTATCTTATGGGAAAGCAATCGTGTTATCGCAACAGCTTCCCAAGTATGTTAATCCCTTCGTAGCCCCTTTAGTTAACTGAGTCAAATTCAGCCATCAGTGTTATGCCACTCGAATGAGTATTACGTTCACTCCCAGTGCGTTGGACTGAAATAAGAAAGTCCTACTTGTACTTCATACTTTTAAAGGTATATAGATATAGATATAGAATTATAGATATATAGATTAACCAATATTTACAAGTCCGTATGTCTTTCCTTTTTATTACCATCGCTATTGATATAGCCGTCGGCCGACGAGCTAACACTAGGTCGGTAGATTGAGATCTTGGTCTCCGAGTGCTGAAGTGTTCGGATGAGGGTAAACATACTCTTTAATGACCTACAACCACGTCACAAGTTAGAGGATACCGAAGGTGTTCCCGACGAAACCCCTCCGGAGGGGCTCGAGATCAAGATTAGGAAGGATGTATATGAGCTGAGAATATATGAGTTTGTGAATGAATGTAAATCGAATCATAACCAGGTATTTATAGGGTCTTAGCGACTGTTGGGGGAGTGTTACCCGACTAATGATACGCTTGAGCGGGTCTTATGACTGAAGTTATACCTGAATTGATCACTTTTTTTAGGCGAGATTATTGCACTGTTTCCTCGAGATTTAGACAAATACAATGCACGTGAGGGTGTATTATCAGAGGCGTAACTGTCTTATTTTAGAACACTAGAGTGGGCGAGATCATAAAGACTCTTCCTCAAACCTCTTACACCGACCTCCCGACGTGCCGTTCAACTATAGGTTGAGTGCTCGGCCTTCGGGCTCGATGTAATATAGGAGGTATCAACTATTTATACTGCATTGATAAATTAATATGAGAAATAAACTCTATATCATTGTTGTCAAAAATACAAAGTGCATCGATATCTAATTTAGATATAGAAATATATACGAGGACTGCGAAAATATGACGAGTACTTTGGTTTATACAGATTCATATTATAATAAAATTATCATGTCCGATAATTTGTCCTCCATATGTTTTGGATTTGAGATCCAAATGCTAATTGTTCTTTCTCCCCAACTCAAAAATAAATCGCCCACAGCTTTTGTTTAAAGTTTCTAGAATTATTTGACAAAAGCAAATTGTTGTGGAGCGAAAGAAAGTCGAAAAGCAATATGTATGTTGGGCAGTATGATTATTTCTTGAATTGAGTGGGTTATGGGCTAACTAATTACTTTTATTATTACCAAACACGACTTAATGATGGCTAAACCGATGTATAACATTTTAACTAAACTCATTTAAACAAATCACATGGCCTCCAAATCCAATTCTCCAACTACCTTTTGATTTATTTATGTGGATTATTTGATCGGTTGCGACAAAGAGTATGTACTAATTTTAAATGATATAATTATCTACTCAACACTATATAAATATTTTGGTGTTTGGTGAGTTAATTTAGTAGAAAAACTAATATTTTTCATTCAACAACATAAAGTATAAACACTAGTTTAAGTACATTTGTGATATATTGAAGTTTCAGTTGGAGTGCAATAATTGCTCCTGTTAGGTAGAGCGATCGAATCGTGACGCTTGGGTTGCTATACATTTTAAAAGATTAGAGTTGCACCGTTACCATCAGCTATAAATTTTGGTAAAGCGGCAAGCGTTCGGTCCTACAATTGGTATCAGAGCTAAGGTCACGGGTTCGATTCTCGTTTATTGCAAGCAGTGCAATTATTGGTGCAGTTGCAATACGGTTTAAAAGATTAGATTGTATCATTACCACAAGCTATAGCTTTTGGTAAAACGACAAGCGCTCGGTCCTACAGTTTCTCAAATCTGATAAAAAAAACATTAGATTATATTTAGTAATTATAATTTGTTGTGAAAACATTTGTATGGACAAATGACTAACCTTTTTTAAAAGTGGACTTGAATAGTTTTAACTCAAATTACATAACCTTTTTACTATTCTCTATCATTATATTATCGTGCCAAAAATGACCAAATAAAAATTAAAAAAAAAAACCCCCGACAATATCTATGAATCCTCAAGTCAATTTATAATAACAATAATGTCACATGGAACGTAAATTTCCGAAATAAATATATACATCGAATAGACAACGATTTATGTGTACCACCAAACAGACTTTAGGTCCCTAGTTTATATCAAAATTTAAAATAATAGTAACTGCATGAAAGGATTCAAGTACAGAAAAGGACTCAGATTTTATTTAATTTTTTACAGATAAAATTACAGAACATAAATAATCAATTTCAAATTATGAAACTTAATTTCTTAATAAATACATATAAGTCAGTACTTCGATAAACAATTATAATCCAAGTAAATTTATATTTAACACCAATTAAATTGTTTCAACTTTCATCCTTTAAACTTTATTAATTCCACTAATTAAATGACCTACTTCAGTAGTACAATTAATAATTGTAACTCAAATGAAAGAGAAGGAAGTACTGAACAAATATAAAGACATAAAAGATTTGGCAATAGAGAATTAATGTATGAAAAATGAAAATTACCCTACAAACTACTCTTATTGGACTCTCTTCAAACTAAACAATATATGCAATGATTCCAATTTTTAAGTTTAGCAATGTTTGAATACAAACTAAATTACTATAGAAATAATTAATTAACCTTTTGATTTCATATTAATGCTTGATAAACAATGAACAAGAAATAAAGACAAGTAAAACAACAAGTCCCCAGGGACACAGACGAGTTGTTAAGACTTGGGGTGATGTGTGAGTAACATCCCCGACTTGACGGGTTCGATTTTCGTGTGGAGCATATTCTCCACTGAAATATTGTAGGGTATGTTCTGGGAGTTAGTCCGTCATATAAGTTCTCTTCCTCGGACCACTGTCTATTCGTGTATATCCCTTGATTTAAACCTATATGGGTCAAAACCTCTGACCTATATAGGGGGTTAGCCCATTAAAAAAAAAACAACTAATAACAAAATCCTTTTTTAAAAAATAAAAACACCATTGATATTAATTATTAGACTAGGGTGAAAGGTTGTTACAAGGTAAAATTGAGCAAATTAAAATACCGGGACCATCTCTATATTTTTTTTTTTTTAGGAAGGGTAGAGGGACCATTTTAAATTAAGCTTTGTTGAAAAAAAACTAAAGGATGGAAAATTAAACTCAATTAGCCCAATTTTTTTTTTAAAAAAAACTTATTTCATTTTTTCCCCGGAATAAATATTATTATGATACCAAAGTTGTCAAGATAGAAAAAGTTAAGATGAAAAGAAGAGAAAGATAAGATAGTTTCTCAACCGATGTTCCTATATATTTTTAGTAAATATTTTAAATATGTGATAATGGAACATCTAACATTAATTTTATATATAAAAACACAAATTGTGAAAAGCAAGGAGAACAGACAGACGATAGGGACTGAATGTGACGGTGCATCCTATACAAAATGTCTTGTGTAATAACAAAGAACATACTGGCAAATTTGTTACAAGGCAATTTCCTTATTTTCAGGCAACATTAAATACTTTCCTCTAATAATTTTCTCCCCTCCATGGCTTTCTCCAGGTACTATATGCTCCCTAAATTCGATGATTCATTTTTGGATCCAGTTAAGAAATATAATAGTCTTTTCTCTAATTAAATGGGTCTTTAATGTACAATTAAAATAATTTTGTACAAAAAATTTCCGATGAATAGGTGGTTGAGCAAATCTAAGAGTTTTGATGGAGCTTTGAGCCTAGCTAGATTCTTGATCTACACATCAGTCCACACAAAAAATTATATTAACTGTTCATCAAATCAAGATTTTCGATTAAATTAAATAGACATCACAAGGTAGATCATAGGTTTAGCTTTGGTCAATATTAATTGTAGGTGATTATAATTCAACCTTGTGGAATCATCCTATTGAGGAATTTATGGTGCTCTAGTCTCAACTAGCTAGGGATCCACACGAACGTGCGTTCCGATGTGTGAGGTGGCAGAGAAGGGATGTCATAGTTAGGGTTTCAAATAAGACGATCTTCTTATTTTTCATTTTTTTCGTTGAAAAAGTAATAAGAACGAGGGGTGTTAAGCTTTTGTATCATTATGACGTCGAACTATTTTTCCGCATGGCCTCTCCTACAATATCATCATCGCAGGAGAGTTTAAGCATCAAGTTCGGGATGTATTGGTGTGTTTACATGAATTTTGTTGTACTCCATGCATAAATTTATTACGGAATATCATCGGGGACTATCTTGTGATTAATGAGTCGATATTTTTGTTATGATTTTAATCATATATATACATAGATCTGGTGACGTGTGAACCAAAACAATGTCATTGATAAAATAAGTACAGTCCATCTAATACATATGACATGAAAATGAAGCACGCATAGAACACTAAATCCTAAAATCTTTAGAGACTAAGTAAGCCATGAATTATTTAAATAGTCAGATAATTTTCTTGAAATTTTGAACGAGGAACATATGGGATGTTACATAGTAGGACAAGTCAAATGCACTAGAGAAATCGAACCTGCATGTCTTTGTGGGGACTTCCAACAGTGGAACTTAAGATTTTAAATGGGATGTTTAGTGATGTGGAAATAATTTTATATAGTGATCAGTTTTTAGTAAATTGATGTGATGGAAAACAAAACATAGTCAATTATATTAAACGATGCAATTAATCTAATTTAGAAAAACAAACTAACTAGCTTACATTTTGTTGACTATCTATATACAGTTCTAGAATTTGAGATTGTAATGCTTTGACCCCAAGAATGACCAAATCCTAAATAGAAAACCTAACTTTAGTCCGGTTTGCGATCTAAAATAATATTATTAAACAATTTCTCCATCATTAAGAATTGTTTCCCCATTATAATATTTTTTTTCGGAGAATGCAAATTAACACGATTTACATGATTTCACCAAATTTACAAGAAAAGAAGATAAATATGGATGATTAAGGATATAGCGTAACGTCTCACCAAAGATGCACTAAGCTCCAAACAACCCAAAGTGTACATACGAACAATGCTGTGCCCTTAGTCTCTCAGTCCCCCACACCAACTCTCGCCCATTCTCTCTCTAAAGCTTCGCCGGAAAAATCTTGGTAGTTTCAAAATTTCTTCAGCTTTGTCACGATAGATTAAGTTGGGTGCAACATAGCTGTTCCACGTCTCATGCGAAGAAATCTTGTGAGAAATGTGGAATCTTTCGGACTCTCGTTGTGGATGTCTGAGCTACAGTGCGATTTCTTGATCTTTCCTGCAGGTGTATTGGTTTGGAAAATGTTGATGCCTGAAGGGTTTCTGGGTAAGTGTGTTATGTCGTAGAGCAAAATGTGAGTTGAATTTCTGCGTTTGGTGTGTGTTTGTATGTGTTTTTTTGGTTGCGACGATGGTGGCTGCTGTTTCCGGAGCAGCTTCAATTACAGACCTGGAAAACCCTAAAAGACCTCCATTGTTACCCTCCGAGAAGGATAATAATGGGTCTTCAAATAATCAGAGGAAACCCAAATCCAGGATGGTCTCTTCTAGGTACATGTCCCCTTCGACTTCCACTTCCACTTCGAATTCATCATCTGTTTCCTCGTCTTCTTCTTCATCCAGAAGGTATCCCTCCCCTTTGCTTTCAAGAAACTCAACCGCAGTGTCCAATTCGCCGTCGGTTGTTCCCAAGAGGTCTGTATCTGTAGACCGCCGGCGTCCGGCGATGGACAGGCCTCTAATGCCCGATCTTGACTCCAAGAATAACAATGCCTCTGATGTTTCAGATGCCAAAAAGCTTCTCACATCTACCCGGAGTCTGTCGGTTTCCTTTCAGGGTGAAGCCTTTTCACTTCCTATTAGTAAGACTAAGGTGACCCCCGCCTCACCTAATTTGAGTGCTGTGAGGAAGGGGACCCCTGAGAGGAGGAGGACTAACAGTCCTTTTAGGGGAAAGGGAGACATTGGAGGAGATCAGGCTGATATCTCTAAGCATGTTGATCAGCATAGATGGCCTGCAAGGAACCGGGTGATAAACCCGTTATCGAGGAGTTTTGATAGTAGAGGCAGTGTTGTAGGGAGGAGCGAGTTCATTGGATCTGGAAATATGATTCGAGCTTTGCAGCAGTCGATGGTTGATGAGAGAAGGCCTTCAATTGATGATAGCTTGAGTCTTGATTTGGGCAGTTCTGAGCTTCTAAAGGCTGTTCAACCAGTCTCTGATGGAAATTCGGTTAATAACGATTCATCCGTGCCATCTGATCTCACGGCTTCTGATTCAGACAGCGTCTCTTCTGGCAGTACTTCAGAAGTTCAAGAATGTAGTAAGGCTTCCAGCAGGGGAAATGGTATTCGTGGGATTTCCGTTTCAGCAAGGTTTTGGCAAGAAACAAATAGCCGATTGAGGCGGCTACATGATCCTGGTTCACCCTTATCAACGAGTCCTTCGTCCAAACTTATTATGCCTCCAAAATTGAAAATGTATGCTAAGGATGGTCCATTATCATCCCCACGAACAATCTCGCCTCCTATACATGGAGGTATTAGACCTGCGTCACCTGGCAAACTTATGGCATCTGTGGGTTCTTCTCCACTGCGAGGACATAGTCCATCTCGAATCAGGAATGTTGTCAGCACTATAAGTAACCATTTTTTTGAAACACCTTCAGTCCTTAGTTTTGCTGTTGATGTTCGGAGGGGAAAGGTCGGGGAGAACCGAATTGTTGATGCACACTTATTGAGACTTCTCTATAACCGGCATCTCCAGTGGCGCATTGTAAATGCTAGAACTGAAGCAATCTTGCTGGTGCAGAAACACAGTGCAGAGGTGAGTTTTTTTTCATTCTTGTTATTATTGCTTGATCTTTCCAAACATATGATGTTATCTGAAAATCATTGTTCGATTACAAATACATGGTTCCGCCTTAAAACCAAAAAAAATTGACTGTAGTAATGCAGTATATCCTACTGTTAAAATTACTGGGAGATTGATCAATTTGCTGCTGACTTAGTGTTCGCTCAAAACTCAGTGATGTTCCGTTTTATGCACTCATATTGAAAATTATGCAATCTTATGATGCTTTTAATGTCAATGATCTTCGTTGCAGTTAATTCTCCATTATACTTGAGTAGGTAGAAAAATTAGTCAGATAACTATCCATTTTGACAATCTTAACTACTTCTTTCATTCTCTCATCTGATTATCTTGTAAACTTGATAGAAATGATGGAACATATTGTATGATGAGACATAAGATAATTCTGCCATGTTCTTAATGATTGTGGATGATGTTTGGTGAAGATATTTTGTAAGATTTTAGGACTAAAGCTGATAGTTTCTGAGAAGTTAGTCAACATATTTATTAATCTGTTGACTAAGGCTAGTACAATATGAGTTCTTGTGGATAATGAATTATGGTCTGGGCTTTTTCACTTATGATCGATCTATTGCTTTCTTTGTAGGCATTTTGTTTTTCCCAAGTTTCCTTTCAGTATGATATACTACCGATGTAATTCACAAATGAATCATTTTCTGTGCCAGAAAAATCTATGGAACGCGTGGATAACAATCTCCGATTTACGTGACTCAGTTACCAAAAGAAGACACAGATTGCAGTTGCTGAGGCAAAAGCTGAAATTAGTTTCCATTCTGAAAGGACATGTAAGCTTGATGTTTTACTTATATTTTAGTAATGTTGGAATATTTTGGTACGCAAGGAATCAAATTTATTTCACAAATTTATATTTTGATTACTTTAGAGAAACGTTATGAAATCTGACTTTCGCATTTAACTCTTTATTCAGGTGATTTAATTTTTAGCATTGACCTGCACTCTTCCACAAAAAGAAAAAAAAAAGAAAGAGAGAAAACTGGTTCTTATATCTGCAATACATATCTACTTCTATATTTTCCATCTATTTGCCTTATTTGTCTTCAAAGTCTTATAGAATCATTGAGTTACAGTAGAACTTATTTTATTTTCTTGAATCATTAAGAACTAGTCTAAATAGCTTTAATAGGTGGTCATATTGATAGCACCTCTAGTCCACTGGTTAGCAGAATAAGAAACCAATGATATTATTATGTTAAAATCTGGTGTTGCATTGAAACTTGGACTTTAAAATCTGAAGTTACCATTTTTGTGGCTCTGATTTCTTTAACATTGCCTATGCTGCCTTGTTATAGTTGTGGTGTTTTCATTAAAATATTTTACCAACTGTAATTTTTGTCTTGAAAGCAAGAACCAACAACACTATTAAGTTGCTGCTTATTCTAGATGAGTTTATGTAGCAAATTTTCTCTAACCAAACTTATTTTATTCCACTGCACCTCCTTGTGTGTTCTTGTTTGTATTGTCCTGGTCAAATTTTTGAAGCTGGACATCTTTTTTTTTTTCCATTCAGATCTCCTTTTTAGAAAATTGGGCTTCTTTGGACAAGGATCACTCTGCTGCTGTTCTTGGAGCTATTGAGGCTTTGAAGGCCAGTACCCTCCGACTTCCAGTTGGCGGAGGAGCAGTTGTATGTATCTTGCAAGCATCTGGAAGTGTAAAAAAGAAAACCTGTCCCAGTATATTACTGAATCAAATTTGTTTTTTAACTCGACAGGCAGAAGTCCAAAGCTTGAAAGATGCAGTCAGTTCAGCAATTGAAGTTACACAAACAATGGCATCTTCTATATACTCGCTTCTGCCAACTGTAATCTTTCAACCTCCTATTCTTGGATAGCCAATGTTGAATTTTTTTAGATATGAACGGTTTGTAAAATGCAACTAAATTTGACTTGCTATGTGCTACATTAATTTCCAGGTTGAGGAACTGAATTCTTTAGTGACCGAGCTTGCAAAGGTAACCGCAAAAGAATGTTCTTCGCTCGAACAATGCAAATATTTCATGTCCTTGTTAGCTTCCATGCAGGTAGATCCACTTCCTGCTCTTGTCATTGGAATATTTTTGGCACCATTATTTGATGATCATTATGGTTCAAACAACCAAATCGTACAGGTTAAAAACACTAGTTTGAGAACACACATACTGCAACATAACCGTGTATCAACAGCTTCTTAACAACAAGACCCGTAGAACTGATATCGCACTTGACTGTCCACCCTAAACGCTAACCATACCGGTACATTTCAACCCGAGTGGGGGCAGAATAAGAAAGACCAAATGACGGGTTTTTGGCTTTTCGTTTGGCAATTTTGTAACACTTTGGCTTCTAGTCCTGTACTCTAGCTGATCCAATGTCACGGGAGATGGTCTTTATCCTTACTAATTAGCTGCACACACTCAAGTCATTTCTTTTTCCAACCTCTGGGAAGACTGTAAAACTGATGTATATATGTAATATTCTAACTGCATCGCCGTTAAGCATCTCTTATGCCATTTTAGTGTTGTCTAAATGTTTCTTGGTATTAACAATATTGCACACTTTTCTCACAAGGGAATAAAAAGAAGAATCGTTTCAAACTCTTCATGGATCTTAATCAAAAGTATTCTTGTTTTTGTTGTGGTGGGGTAAATTGCATGTCGTCCGTCGCATGTGATGATGTTCCAAGAAGGTTGAAATGCCTGTGCAATCAATGGAATGGTATATATTTGTGGTAATTATTTATTTGGGACACCGACGCAAAGATAGAGAATATACAGGACAAGACATGAAGAGAAGAGGCAAAATTCTTTTTGGGGCATATTAAATTGAGTTGCCCCACCACTAACGTGAGCTGTTAAGGTACACAAACGCATAAATTCTTCACGGTTCGCTGACACAAGCTTGTAGCTCGACTCGTGCTTCTTCATGCAACCACTCTGTCGGCCTCAAAATAACACGTCGATATTTTTATATAAATCATTCAAATAAAGAAAGCCAAGTTTGGTCTCGATTTTGGAAAAAATCGAGATCAATCTTAGTAAATCGACCGAAATTTTTTTTTAAAAAAAACCCGAGGGAGCGTCATGACCGAAATTTTTTTAACAAAAGAAAACCAATGAACCGAATTTCCGATTTCACTCGGTTTAGTCGGTTTCCTCGATTGAACCGAATATTTGCTCACCCCTAACCGGATGGATGCACGTTTTGGAGTCGACTCCAATGTTCGAGTTGGTGTGACTCCATTTTTCTGAAACTTAAATCGTTGAAGATGAATGAATGGAAGCGATTGTGTGCCAAGAGAGGTAACTCCTTAGGATGCTGAGTTAATGTAATGCAATCCACATGGAAAGTGCCAAGGGTGGTCCATAATTAATTTGATCTGATTACATCTACAGACGTAGGAGGTTGCTAAGCTAAAAACCCGTAAAGAAAAGCTATATAAAAGTAGAAAAGCCGCCATGACAGATAAAAATTATAGAACATGTCATATTTTAAGGCTTAATAATTAAATGTGATGTAAATTTTTAAAATTCCACGCAATAAATAGTAATGACAATCAAATGTATGTTCTTAAGTAGTAACAGAAAATAATTCTATTTATATTCTATATTTTTTTAGTTACTTTGTGTATTCTATTTATAAATTGAGTTGTCAATCGACCTTTAATTATTGCACTTACAGTATGAAATAATAATTTAATATCTGGTCCCTGGATTAGAGTTGTATAAGATTCTGTGCTAAAATGACCAAAGTAGTCGCCAAATTAATATGTTTTAATTTAGCCTCGTATGTGATTTACAGGTCATACCATCATAAGATTAATAAAGATTTACATATATATATATCAATGCTACACTAACTTAGTGTAACAGTGAACACTTTTATATTATCTACCTAATTAACCACCGAGTTTATGGAAAATGCCTTCTGTCAAAAGTATCAACAAGTTGGCATATCCATACCACTCTCCACCACCACCTCCTCCATGCAACCCTCCGCCGCCGCCACCAACTCCACCACCACCTCCTCCTCCTCCATGCAGTCTTCCACCTCCACCTCCACCTCCGCCTCCGCCACCTTGCTACCATAAAGAACATTGCCACCACTATTACCCACCAGGCGAGGGTCCAGCCGTACCACCGACTCCAGTGACACCTCACTACCCACCTAAACCCCATGGCCCCGCCGGTCCGCCGCAAACACCAGCATATCCACCCAAAACACCACCGGAAGGACCAGCGCCATATCACCCGCCATCATCAGCGCCAAAACCCAGCGTTCCTGTAAAGCCACCGAAGGCAGGAACAGCAGCTCTTCCGCCGTATCCAAAGCCAGGTGCTCCAGCATATCCGCCGCATGATCATGTCCCACCAATTGCTCCATCACCATATTTTCCACCGAGCCCTAGCTTCAACACACCGTTTTCTCCACCATCAGACACAACTGTTCCACCTCCAGGTGGCGGCGGCGGGAACAACCACACCACTATAATCGCCGTCTGTGTGTCTCTCGGTGGTTTGTTCTTCCTAGCTTTCTTGGCAGCTGGGCTCTTTTGCTTGGCAAAGAAAAAGAAGAAGCCTATAATGGTTCCAGCAGCCGAAGCTTGCGAGGAACCTGAAACTCGGCCTCACGCAGGTATAGAGACTAGTGGAGGAGGCGGTGGCGCGCATGGTGGGCAGTACTGAGCTAGTGTGATGTAAATGTTAAGAATTTATTGTTTATTAATTGAGTGCATGTGAGTAATTCATTAAACTTCATCTGTTAATTGTGATGATTTACTTTTGCTAAATTTGAGTTTTCTATTTAGTCTGCTATATATTTAAATTATAATAATTCTTATATGTTTAATATCTGGAAGTTTGTGGCATTTTTGATATGTTTACATCTTGCAGTTTTATTTTTGTAAGTTTTACTATTTTTATAATTTTGGTCCGTATATAATTAAATTATATTTTTTTTATTCTGAATTTGATAATTTTGGTAAAGAAAATCTATAATCATTGGAATATAATGATATGATATTAAGCTTGTCTATTTAACTTAAACTGATGTTATGAATATACCATTAATTTGAAGTTAATAGCTTTGACTTTAACTTGTTCTTTGCTTTTACGTGATTTTTTGTTTATCATAACATTTTTAAAATAAATAAATTGAATCAATTGTAAATATTCATAGGATAAGTGTTAGATTGATTAAAACACAAATTAAAAAATGAGTTATACAAGTTTTTGGTTGATAAAGCGTTTTAGTTTAAAATTAATCGAGTATACCTTGATGTGTTTATGTTTTCTTAAATTAAAACTTTTAAATTCATTCATATTATGAAATAAGGGATATATATCGAGGAAGATAAATATAAATTTGAAAAGTAAAAGGTTAAATACCTGAATGAAGAAGATTATTATTGTTGAGTTGTATGGCTGAGAGTAGTATTGGGATGATGATCTCCTGAAAAATTCTAGTACGTCAAACTGCTGACGTTGCGCCGCTTGATCTGGTTGGCCATATGGGGCTGTAAAAGTGTGATGTCGAATCTTAACGGATAAGACTATATCTGTTGGTGATAGGATCGGCGGTAGGCGAATGTTAAGACTGACTCTAAGGGAGTTGAGACAGCACTGACAGTTAGACACGCACGTCCCTTGACTAATTGGCCTAACAATCCAACCATAACACTTTGCACCGTCACATTATAAATAAATAAAGTTATACCTTGACTAATGACTATACATTTGGCCTAATCGTAAGCTATTGATCCTATATAGCTGTGATATCCTATACACCCAACTTCCCCACCTCCTTCCCCGACTACCACATGACACTATATGATTGGTCCGAATTTAAAAAAACATGACAAAAATTATATATATATAATTTTTTTTATTGGATCCTATAATATCTTATTTTATTTATCTCTTGTAAATTCGCTGGCGAACATTCTTGATGGCCTTTACATTTATTTAATTTTTTTAATAATAACAAACAAACCAATCAAATCAATTAACTTAAAAATATCTGACGCCCGATAGTCTATCGTGTTGACTTCGAAGCCGTGGAGTCAATCAAGGAATCTGCGAAATCATAAGTTTTCTGTGAAACAGGAGTCTTTGAAATTGTTCAAACTCAGATAATTATCCACATACCTCTTCCTTCACCTTTGCGAGTAATTTCCGCCATGAAACCCCTCCAAGCCTTCTTGCTAGCATGCGCAGTTACCTCCCTCGCCATCGTCTCCTCGCTCGCCGACGTTGCATATCCTTCACACTATGACATCGAATCCGCTGAGAATCTCGTACCCGTCCGCCGTGAGGTCTACGGCGGCGGTCGAATCATCGACATCAGCCACCGGTACCATCCGGACATGCCGTCCTGGGAGTCTACGGATGGCGTCGGGCAGTTCACGTGGCTTCAGAAGAGCATGAAGAATGGGTCTCTTGCTAATAACTCGGAGATGAGGCTCCCGGTGCACACTGGGACCCACGTCGACGCACCGGGACATGTGTTCGATGACTACTTCGACGCAGGATTTGATGTTGACACTCTCGACCTCGACGTTCTCAATGGTATTTGACGAATCTCTTGTCCTTATCTATCTTAGTTCACGGTGCCCGTTCGGATACTCTGTTCGAAACATTTGATAAATTTTGTGTATTTGAACAGGTCCTGCACTACTTGTAGATGTTCCAAGAGATAAAAACATAACCGGTACGCTTTATTGTCCTGTCCCTTTTCGTCTAAATGTTTAAAGTTATCGCTCAATTAGTACCGCGCATAGGAATTGGGTATGAAAAGTCTTATCTTTGTCAAGGTTTATGTGTCTTGAAGATGATTAAGGCTCTAACTGACAGAATTAGAGTTATGTATGTTTTCTGCTCAAGGATGACTTTTACCTTGTTTTCAAGAATCTTGTAAGTTTTAATTGTATACATTTTACAATTTTCTATGTCCCAATATTGTTTGGTGCGATTGCTGCAAGAGAGTGATAACCGGCATGACCTCTGATTGGAAAGCTTTGTGCGAGGATTCGTCAGTTGGAAGAAAGAAAATAAGAATACTTAGACATCCCAATGCCTACTACAGTATTCGCCATTTATTTCCCAAAGGTTTTATAAAAGACACTCAACTCTCGTTTCAATCCGAACTTGCCGTAGTAGGTGAAATTAACCTTTTACTTCCCTTGGGGAATTACTTCGTGGATCGAGTACCAATGTCAAGGATAGTCCCATAGAGTTCATTGTTACCCATAGAAATTCATTGTTAAAGTGCCAAATGAGGTTCTGGTTATGTATAGGTTCACCACTCAACTGATTCACCGGAAACAGTTTTCCTTAAGTTGCTTACATATTAAATGTATATATTTAACTCTAGTGTATTGTGTGTGGATTGGTGGTTGTAATCATGGCTTATATGCTTCTAGAGTTCGTCCCAATTAAAATTGACTTCCCTCTCATTCAATTTGTCATTTGTTTAGCTGAAGTTATGAAGACTTTACACATCCCCCATGGAGTAAAAAGAGTGCTTTTCAGAACACTGAACACGGACAGGTACTTCTCTTAAGAATATTTGTGCACAAGCTACTTGATACTCGATGTGCATAGACTAGATATCTGATCAACCTTAAAAGCCCTCGGTCACTTCTCCAACTCCTGTTAAAAAATTGCTCTGGCATCTTTTAGTTGTAATTAGCGTGAAAATGGACCAAACTCAGCAGTTTTTGCAGTTATCATTTTGTATGCAACATCATAATCATCCGTATTGGAAAGTCTCCTCAATAATTTTTCATTCTAGACTATTTTCGAAAGAGATTGAACTGCTTCTACAGTTCTATTCTCTGATTCACTCAGCAGAGTTCAAATAATGTTCGAAGTTTTAATTATATGCAATGACAAATGATGGCTAACAAGCCATGTTGCTGTAATTTATTGAGGTATATTTAATGAGGGGAGTATAAAGTTTTACCTGTATATTGAAGGATTTACATCTCCCAGCTCATCACACCAGACACTGCTGTGATTTAATCGTTATTAAGACTACAGGGTAAGATTAATGTATCAATCTGTTGTGTTGGTGCTGGCGGGGCTAGATACAAGCCAGGTTCTGACATCCGTTTGTGACAGATTTTTTAGTTTATGATATAATTAATATTTTCCCTTTTCAGGCGCCTTATGTTTAAGAAGGAATTTGACACGACTTATGTGGGTTTCATGAAAGACGGGGCACAGTGGCTGGTCGATAACACTGACATCAAACTTGTTGGTAAGCCGCCATCCGTCTTGAGTGAATCAGAATCAGTAGTTTCTTTGCTTATAATTCTGGTGTCGAAGTTATGGCTTGCTTTCTCATGATTTCC
Organism: Dorcoceras hygrometricum; assembly: GCA_001598015.1. Classification (NCBI taxonomy): domain Eukaryota; kingdom Viridiplantae; phylum Streptophyta; class Magnoliopsida; order Lamiales; family Gesneriaceae; genus Dorcoceras; species Dorcoceras hygrometricum. The sequence continues at coordinate 203,563 of KQ999821.1, read as the reverse complement.
AGTCAAAAGATCAATTCTTTTTGCTCTACTTACTCATAATTCTATCCATATGCTTATCTTCCCCTTAGGAGTTGATTACTTGTCCGTTGCTGCATATGCTGATTTAATACCTTCCCATCTCGTGTTTCTTAAAGGCAGGGTAAGATTTCTTTTCCAATCATCTAAATATGTGCACCACTTTTGTCCATTTCCAAGCATCCGTCGGCAGAATCAACCAGTGCATGGTGTACTCTACATATGGCAATTGTGTTGAAAAACTTTACTTACATATGCTTGAACCATAAGATGTAATCAAACCCGCTGAAAACTTTTTCAGGAGATCATTCTTGTTGAAGGCCTGAAACTAGATGGAGTCCAACCCGGGATATACTCCGTGCATTGTCTGCCATTGAGATTGCTTGGTTCTGAGGGCTCCCCCATTAGATGCATCCTGATCAAGTGATGTTTGTCTGTTTTGGGTTTTAGAATCCCAGAATCCTTTGATATTAATAGAATCAAGCCCATGGCATTGAGATCTTAATATTTCGCTTGCATTGTTACTAGGTTTTTAGTAGACTTCTGGATAAGTGTCGGGTCTCTAAGGCTCCACATAAAATGAGATGTGCAGTACTTATTAATATTATCGTTTCGTTGTTGGAGTTTATGCTTGATTTTCTTCTTTATTCTCTGTTCCCTTTAATTATATGCTTAATTTCTTCTTTATCCTTTGTTTTCTCTTTAACTAAATTATCTTTGAGCAACACATTTAATGAAGGGTTATAATAAATCATTTTGATATTAGTAGTTTTCTTAAAAAATATAAGCTAAATTATCAAATATAAATGAGCATATCAGAAACTAAGTTATTTTGAAAATATCTAAAAAAGCAGTTCTCATTTTTGTGGCCATGGTAGATAGTATTATTCGGTCGATTTTTATTTATAATAATAGTATACTATTATTGCAAATGTCGTTTGATTTTGATAATTGAAGTAACCTTTAATTTGGCTTGGGATAATTACTGAAATTAAACTTCTAAATTTGGGCATGAATATCCGGTTGTCTTGTAAATATAACTCGAAATAGATAAATCTGGCAAAGGATTTTGGTGTTAATTTCAGTTTCTTCATGGCATTACCTAAGTTAAATGCATGCAGAGGTAACGGCCTTTTCCATATTGAATGGAGTGAGTTTAAAGCACATTCAAGCCACTAAATGAACTCGCATTCATGATGATGAGCATTTTTGGCTACCTGCAATTGCTGCTACTTCTGGCCACGTCCGTTGCTGCCTCCATAGTCGATGATGGCGAACTAATCGGTGATATCTTCGATATCACCCACGAGCACAGGCCCGGAATGCCCATATTCGGCTCGTCCGATGGCTCCAAACCGATTGTCGGTCCATACAAAGGAATCAATGACACGGAAAACCACGAGCTCAACTATTCCCCCATCCAACTCACCGTGGATTCTGGGACGCATGTCAAGGCCTACACCACTGTCGAGGAACTCGACCTTGAGACCCTCAATGGTAAGGCCGGCTTTTAAATCTTGATCTCAGTCTGAAACTCTATGGCATGGCTTACATGATTAAGAAAAAATAATTAGTGAACATTAGTCCTGTTTTCTTCATGATCCAAGTAATGCCTGCTCTTTTTGGTACTCAACGAAACACTATCATAATAATAAAGCCTTAAAATATTTAATAGCTCGACTCATTTGTTACCCTAACTAAGGAAAGAAGTGATTTTGATAATGATAACTATGCATGCTAGAACCTGGATTATGGCTAATTCTGAAACATATGCTCAACTCTTCTTTAGCCCGCATGTTTGCATTTAAAAGAGTCGTAATTGTCCATAGTAATAGGAAGTTTCTAGCTAATTAGTGCATTCTTGATAAACTATCTATGTGGGTTGGCAGGTCCCGTGTTGGTCGTGGAGGTTCCCAAGGACAAGAACCTAACAGGCATGGATATTTCTGTGATTTACCTTATCTTCTTTGAAATCATTAATATAGTCAAATCCATAACATGTGCTGCTTTGCTGGCCTACTTTTCCAGCTGAGGTGATGGAGTTTTTGAAAATCCCCGACCATGTGGAACGCGTGCTTTTCAAAACATCAAATTCCGACAGGTGTTCCGATTTTTTCCCATGTTTCAGTTTTTCTATTTGCATTATTCTGACGGCTTCGTGTGCAATGCATGAGCTAAGTTTTGCTAACAGCCATATTGTCTCCAGTGGGTGCTTTTCTAACATTCTACTGTTTTGGTAAATATATTTTATACAATCAGGATAATTTGTTTGTAATATGCATTCCTAATTTGTAAGGTTCTATGTCTCAGGGATCTGATGCGTAAAAAGGAATTCGACTCGAGCTATACTGGATTGACAACTGATGGGGCAGAGTGGTTGGCAAGAAACACCAATATAAAACTCATTGGTTAGAATCACTTGATGTATGACGTTAGGCATCTCAATTCTCAAATGCTTGTTTGTATGAACAGCGGTTTCTTCTGTGTTCTTGGTTACTTAGTATGTCCAACGTTATTGGTTTCTACGTAGTTGACAAATGTTCTGAGTTATTTGTTACAGGAATTGATTACTTATCTGTTGCTGTAGTACACCAGAGAAAGCCAGTTTATCAGTTGCTGGGCAAGGTAAATGATGTTATCTTAGCTTCGACTGTTCTGCGATGTGATCCGACACAGTTCGTTTTACTATCAAAGCAGCTACAGGCCAAGCACCCCAATATGTCTTCCACATGTTGTGTTTTTCAGTTGGAGAAAAGCTACTCTTTGCTAACAAAACCCGCTTTTAATCTTCTGTTCAATTTCAGGATATTATTCCATTGGAAGGCTTGGATATCGGTGGCATTCATCCGGGAGAATACACTCTCAGATGTCTACCACTAGGCATAGTCGATGCGTCTGAGTCACCAACAAGATGCATTCTGATACAGTGATTAGTTTCTTGGCTGTAAGATTTTCTTGATTCAAGAAACATCATATGCAGATATATACATTTCCTTACCTCCTTATTTGGAGTTCTCATGCTTGCAGCCTTGCTCGAAGCCACACAGCATTGTTTCAACTAACCAGTATAACATGTCGTACCATAAACTATTTTGTGTTGGGTCGTCCGCGACTCAATTTTAACATTATGCAATGAATGCTTTTACAAGCAAAATGATAATAACAGCAGCCTATCTCATCATTTCTCATGTTAAGTTAGCTATATGCTTTTCATAATACATCATACATGCCCAACACGCACAGGGGCGAAACCAGCAGTTAGCTGGCCTGGACTTTAGCGCAGACTGATTTCTAAAATTTCCAGCCCACCATGCTACTTTTTTCATATCTTTCCTGAATCCAGTCCATTCTCCAGCCCACCCAGCTACTCTTCCCTGAGGCCAGCCCAATCTCCAGCCCATCCAGCTTTATGGGCCTAGTTTCGCCCCTGAACATGCACATGTATATACTTGTAGAGTTTGTAGTACAATTTGCTGGTGTTCTCTAAGTGGACTTCCCACTCTCAGGCCAATACAATATAGAGAGGATTCCAAGCACTAGATTGTTCGTACCTTCTCCCAAAATATGACTCATAAAATCTCTATTTAATGAACAACGGGATATTGTCATCTCAACCCATCTATTTGATAGTGAAGGTAGATAGAATATAACAAGATAGTCTATACGTTATCAACAACAAAAATATAATCTAAGTGATAGGTTGATTTATCTTTAAGGTTCAAAGTTGTACCAAACGATCTCGCGATTAAAAAATTATGTCAAGCTCTATGAAGTTTGAGCATTGACCACAGGTTTTTCTTCCCCAAGAATGCTTTCAAAAGGCACTTTAATGTGGGTAGACAAAGTTTGATAGGTGTTGGACAAAAGGACTCAGTCTTAGTAAAAGTGACACTTTTTAAGGTCCAAGCAAGTCTGTTAGCACCAAACGAAACGAGAATGTATTCCTATTTGGTCCCAGTTGGCCTTTCGTCAACCATTTGGACCTTTACTGCGTTCAATTTCTCTCGTCATCGTTGAGGAAACCCGCAGCTTGCTTTCTTGTTTGGCCATATATGCTGAGGATACATGAACCATTTTTGAAGTGGTTCAATTGTCTGGTACTGGAAATGGCCCATGCATGCTCGAATTAAATAAAATCCGACATCAAGATATTTATTTAATATTGTAAAGGCTGTCGCTGGGTGTTGGATTTGAACATTCCAAATATTTCATTAATGATATGAGCCTTCTTTCACGGAGATGACGGATGGATAGGCCATTCCCCATTTATACTTGAGGCTGGTCTTGGTGAAGGTGAGCATCATCCCATTTCTTGATTCCAATATTTTATCCTTATTTAATGTATTCAAATGTAGATTTTCCAAGACTTAGTTATAACTACGGTGCAGGTCCATATATTTGTACCAGATTTAAATATGGTATAAGTCCATATATTTAAGATAAAAAAAGAGACATGGACGGTATGTGAGTACTAAAAGAAATTCTGCCCCCGGGGCACAACGCGAGTTGGTAAGACTCGTGTGGAGCATATTCCCCACTGAAATATTATGAGATATGCTCTGAGAGTTAGTCCGTTATATAAGTCCTCTCCCATGGACCCCTACCTACTCATGCATATAAAAATCGATTTAAAACATATATGGGTCAAGGGAACTCTGCGCTATTCTACAAAATATTGAAATAGGAACCTGCTATATTTAGGACAACGAAAAGAATGTAATGTATATTAAATTGACAGTAATAAGTGCAATAGAAAGGAGGAGTAAATTCAGAATTATTCAACTCACGCGTGTGGTGTGCCTGTGCTACCAGTTTATAGCTGTCAGTTTCGGATCCATGCAGGCCCACTGAAATGGATCTTTCTGTACGATCAGGGGCCACTCCCCCATCTCTCATCAAGCCCAATATTAGCATGGGCCCATTTTTTCAGTCACTGTTTACAATTATTATTATATTCTCTACTCTAATCCAAATAAAGATTATAAATCAGTCATCATTTCGAAATGAATTTGCAAATGTTCACATATAGTATTGCCTAATATCTACCACATCCAAATATATACAAGTATTTGCAGTTTGTGCATCTGGGATCGAAAAAGAAAGCATCATATTTATACGATACTATTCAGCGACCAAGTCGAAAAGATCAGTTCGAATATTTGCTATGTCATCTATATATTTTAATCCTTTGCTAGTACTCATGATCTTAGAAGAACTAAGTCCGTGACAATTGAGCTTCGAACTAACAGCATATTATAAACTCAAGAGGAGAACTTGAAACGAGGGGACCAAATATAGTTGATACTTGGAGCGAGTGAGAGGCTTCTTTTTTCCTTTGTCACCAACAGCCTTACAGCTGTAAAAACAAGATTGAATAATAAAGGGTCAAAGCTCTTTGAAGGACTTCGTACTTTCGACCATGCATGTAACTTAAAAGAAGTGATTAAAAAAGGTGAATCATATAATCTTCACAGATTAATAAGTTGGCTCATGATATATAGTGCACCATGATTTAAAACTAGTGTAATATTGTGTATAATCTGTCTATCTAAACCCAAGTTTTTTTATTTCCAGTTCTTATAATGATATTTGAGACAAATTGATTGAAAAATCTAATGTATATAGTATAATATTTACATATAATTGGTCTATGACTTTAGAAAGTTGAATTAAGATATAATATTTTATTTTGTTAAAACGTACAAGAAGATGCTTATTAAGTTTCGAGTAAAACAGTTGTATCTCTATATGTGGTATTTGAAAGAAGAGGGAAAATTAATAAAGTAGACAAATGACAACTTTCGCAAAATCAAAGATTTTTGCTGGCTCAAAAAAATAAAATAAAAGATTTCTGTCTCCCAGTTCGATATCTGTCACCTTCAAACTTTCCATTCATGGTGGAGAGACCGTCCCAATTCCCATTATAAATATTTTGGGTTTATTGGTTTTTCAAAAAAAAAAACATTTGTTTCAATCTTTTATTTTACTGGTATAGTTTTATTTCATGATTTTTTAAATTATTGGTATTCTCCAAAATAAATATATAATGTACCTCAACTTTATTCTTATGTACAGAAAAATCATTTAATATTATTTTAAAATTAAAGTCATATTTATGTTTTTATAAAAGAACATTAGTAATGTTGCAGTATTTAAATTCCTTTATTTATATGGCAAATCCAAAGTAATATGATCGAACTTCTTGGTCGCCTTCTTCTATATTGTTGTTCAATGTGACTGTACCAGTAGTTCCCCACACTCTAGGCTCTTACTTTCTTGGAAAATTTAATTTATTCCAACACCTTAGTATCATTAACATTGTTATTGTTAAAATTTTAATGTCATGCTATTATATACTTTAATTCATCACCACATCAAATCAAATTACCGAAGAGAAAACTATTAACTCATATATTTATGTAGGATAAATATGTAAATCACAGACAAAAATATTATTATATATCAATTCTTATTTCGGGTTCTACTCAATTTACCTATCCAATCCCATCACGCCAAATAAAGGCAACCTTTTTGTGAATCAAGATTTACAGCAAAGAAAGCATCGACAGCACAGTAGATGAGAGCAAATGAAGAGTGAAAAAAGTGCTGAGCGGGAAACAACCATCATCATGGAGCACCTTCACCACCAGGTTGCTTGTGTTTCACACTCTTCAAAATGACCAAGAATCCACATAGTCAAAAAGGTTTTGGATTGAAAAATGACAGTAAAAAGATACTTCGTTAACAATACTGAAATTAAAAGGAGCTTTTCAAGAATTAAAGTAGTACAGAAATGTGGCATGCATGCTACATTTCATTGCGAACGTCTGGTTACATGCAGCTGACTCCATTATTTCTTACTGTTACATGGATATGGAAACAGAGTCCAGTGATCTTGAAATGCTTTGCTTCACATTCTTTTTCTCTCCCTTTGATCTTTAAGTTGAACAGAGGCACTTTATCCTTGAATAGTAGTAGAACTTGGAGACACAGATTAGAGATTTAGTGAGGGCTTCCAACAGCATCCACAAAAACCCTGTTCAATTTCATTCGCCGTTCTTGGACTCTGCTTTTCTTGAAAATGGGATGATTGGTTGCGGAAGAAATGCATGATGCTGCAGGAAAAGATGAATGCTCACTTGGGATACTTGGAAATAAAAACTGATCCAGCGCACCGCATGGGCTGCCTGAGATCTGGCAGAACTTGCGCTTTTGGGTCATGTTTTTGCCATTTAAACCACTGCAGCAAAGTGTTTCTTGAATAAGCTCATAACATTCATCCACTTCCTCCTGATGAAATGACAGAATAAAAAAGGGTTTTTAATACTGGTTATGCAACAAATATTTATGATACTAGAATATGCGGTGTGGCCATGGTTTGACTGACCACGTAGGCTAAAAACATGGGGACAAAAGATTACTCCAAATACTGATATCCAATATTCACTGAGGGATTACCGATTTTGAGAACCAGTAGTTTAAATACAAACCTTGTTGATTTTGAGAACCTTAAGGAGCTGCTTTTCGTAGCCAATGGCATTGAATTGCCCAACTTGATGAACAACATTAAGCATGGTGGCAGTAGCCAAAACAGACGGCAGATAACGCAGGAATCTTGAATCTTACATGGAACAAAACCAGAGGACGTGGGATCAGAAGCAATGTTACGTTACAAAAATCCGATCTTTTATCAAATTATTATTACACAGTAACCCATACCGGAGATGATAGAGAGGAGTAGATTTTCACAGAGCTTGAGGAATTCCCAGTGGATGTATCTTTTCAATCCAAGCCTCCTCACAATGTGATCAAGAAATGAGAGTGGGGTCACGGGATTCATTGTCCAGTTGAGAGATGAAAGCACCAAAATCTCCATTCTTTGAATGGTTTTTGCCTCGAACACATACTTGGTACACTCCACCTATTTCCCCAAGAAAACAGAGCATATGTTATCGAATGATAAAAGCTTATAAAAATGGGATCTGAAAAATGTCATGTAATGCTACGTACTTGAAGGTTTAAGAGAAGAGGAACACGAGTTTCTTCAACTTTAGCCGCCAAAGAGAGGCAGGTAACAGCTGCAAGCTGAATCATCCATGGCTTATCTTTCTGCATAGTCAGGCCACAAAGAAACCTGTCCAGATAATTGACTGCAAGAACAGCAGTCATGGCCGCAAACCCAAAAAAGGAATTGGTCCTCAAAACCCATTCCACCGACTCTTTTCTAGCCACAGAAAATGAAGTGCCGGCTTCAATAATAGTGTTAGATTTGATGCAAGTTTCTTTCTCCTTACAGAAAAGGGATTGGAGCTCCTCATCATCCCATAACAAATCTTGCTCCAACAGCATAGAACAAAGGGAATGCAAATCATTTTCCCCATTGAAACAGTAGTCGTTCGATGTAATCTCGCTCCCTTCTTCTTCATCACAATAAAGGGTGTCAAACAAAGAACTTTGTGCATTTTGATTCGTAGACATTTCTTGTGAGCAGAAAGGGCTCTCTGTTTTCTGTTCATTATGGTGGAAAAGAAGAGGAGATGAAAGTAGAAGCCATGTTGCGTATTTGAACTCTGATTGGGATTGGGCTCTCCAAAATAGAGGGATAAAGAGGTAGATTTTATCAGAGCATGTGTCACGCTTGTCCTTTCTTTATTCATAAACATGGTAGTAGTTGATCTCATACTGCCGCTCATTCATTCGACAATTAGCCTGGATTTCTTTCTATTTTTTTTTTCTTGAAAATCATTTTCAGAGCTCATTTCAATTTTTGAATTAAATGGCGAGATCGCTAATTATTTCAGGAAAACTATTTGCCTTTTACAGCCTGGATGAGAAGTACATAAAGATAGTTTAGCAGAAGTTGGAATTTTGAAAAGAACAAGTCTCTGCCTTTGATGGATACATACAAAGAATGACAACTGAAACAATATAAAATTGACTTTCATCGGTTGTTTAATTATGAAAACTAGGTGGAGAAAAATAAAATTCGGCAAGATAGGAAAAATCCTGCCGATCCCAAGAATTTTCAGACACGGACAGAAAAAAAAAGGGGGTACCTGAAATAATCTTGCCAATCAGTGGACACAATGGAATAGAAAAAGGATTCCATATTCTAATTCTTGAATTTCTATAAAAAAAAAAAACTTGCAAATAAAAGTTCAAGAATGCTGAGCCGAGACAACCATAGCCAGTTTAAAATGTTGATATGTAAACCTTCCAAATGTTACCCCCCTAAATTTCCTCATCAACTCATCATATCACCCTGCTCAAGCATTGGACCATGAAATTCAAAATAACCAATGAGAATGCTCCATGCTTTGTGCAAAAGGCTAAGAAAGGAAATCAAGACACTTATTGCCACCCATTGTACTTTAGCCCTGTTGGAATAAGAACAACTAGCCTCAACTACTATAAAAAAAATAATGACGATAGTGGCACACCGAAAGCAGCATTATAGTGCGGTAAATGGTTGCCACAATCAGCATTATATTCTCTGTTTCACAATTATAGTCAAGTTCCTACTGCATGCATGTGGCTTTTACATGACACCATGTCATCTATTCTCACCAAAAATAATTATCTTTTTTTTCAAAAAAAAATGCAAGTTACTGGATTACTACCATAAATTTACTTTGCTGCAATCGTTCTTTTGGAACACAAACACCATCTCTTGAACATAAAGAGTGGAATGCAACACACATAGATTCAATTCTTGTCCTATAATTGGTCGATTGTACAATAGAACATCGACGAATCAGCGATAGATGCTGCGAACATATCATAAACACTCTTTAGGTGATATTTACCTGCAAAAATCACAAAAAAACAAAGACTCGAGCAACCAGCAATACACCAGATCTTGTCTCACGGTAAGCAAACAGTCACAATCTACGCATATTAAACTATCAGCTCAGAGACCACAGCAGCTCAGAGATCACCAACTCAGAGACCGCACAGCTCAGAGAACACAACGGAAGCAGCAGGGAGATAATAAAAACACTCCAAATACTGTATAATAGGGAGGGATTTGATCAAACATGTGGTGTCGAGGAGGTGGAGGATTGATCAAATCTGTAGATAGCTATATATTGGGACTGTTACGTATACACGTCATGTATGATTCTCTTTTTACGAACAGTATGATTCATCAAGCAACGCAGTCACTTAGTCTTTAGAGTTATCCAATCGCACCCTAGTTTGGCGCTTTTGAGGTTGAATTTTCTCCTTCGGCCAACACCAAGCTATGTTTGGAAGAGAACTACAGTGTTTGCATGGAGTTTTTTTTAATGTTTTTCTTTTCTTTTATTTTTTCTTTTATAAATTTTTATCAGAATTCTTAATTGTTCTGCTATGCAATTTCATGCAGCCATGGATCTTGAAGATAGTTTGAGATCAATTACCAAATTTTGTTTTCTGGTTTGTTCAAATAGTTGTCGATTTTGTTCCAATTTTCGTTTCATATTGTTCCAATTTTCGTCCAGTCTGTTGCCTACATAAATTCAACACATACTTTTTGGAAATTTTCGTTTATTATTTCAACGATCAGTCTCACAAGGTCTCGCAAATTGTGAGCCGAGATAATGTATGCGTGAATTGATTGCCGAGAATTCCGCGAAAACAGATAAATGCGCTTAAAATTCTGGATTAATTTTTCCAATATCAAACGGAGGTTTACTAAGTAAATGTAAAATGAAATGTTGCAGAGCTGAGAGCACTAACAAGATTCAAATATACCAGTTTCTCAGAGCCAACGCTAAACATGAAGAAATATTTACAGAGAACTATGGATTAAGTTTAAGAAACAGAAATTTTCCTGCCTCCACGAAGCCTAGCCCAGTTGGGGGTGGCATCACCGCGTCTCAAAGCTTTCACTCCCATTGGATTATCCTTGCTCTGTAACACCACATCATCACGACATTAGTACACCATGCATTACAAAATCGAAAAGCATTGACATCCAACGCAACCTTCTCGTGTATTTTTACTTGCTTATGATAGTAAAGTAACAAGTATGGCATGTGCTGCCTTTCGAGAGAACAATGGAGACACAATGTGATATATATAACACAGTAGAATTACCATTAGACAAGAGCCAGCTTCAAGGTCACAGACCGGATAGTCGTGGGGGCAGCAGCTAGAATGGTCATCACAGCACGTAGCAGACTCCAATGGGCAGCATCCCCAGCCGAAGCAGTAGTTTCCATACTGGTACACGCAACAACAAGTACTACCCTCCGGGCACGTGTAATAATCATCGCACACAGTGGGGGGGTTTCACTGGGGTTGGAGGTGATGGGCCCGGGTTCGGAGGGTTCTGACCTGTTTTGAGAGGATAAGATGCTTCCATAGCTATACCACACTTGCCTGTGGTGGTATTAGCCAGATTTCGTTGAAGCCTAATGTACCCCTTCTCTCCCCAGCTTGGACCCCATGAGTTTCTCACAATCCAATAGTCTTCACCATTTTCAGTCCCATATCCAACAGCAACAACACCATGGTCTAGGTCGGTGCCACATAGACCAGTGAACACTCCCTATAAGGTACAAGAAAATAGGTAACATTCTGTGAGAAGAATTTTATAGAATATGACAGAAAGCCCATTGCACTTGACTTCTTGATTCTTGCAATATGTATATATCATACCGATTGGTAGAGTTGGAAAGCACGCCCTCCAGCCTCAATGGCAACACTGACTGGTTGATTTGCCACGGCTTTCTTCAAAGCTTGCTCATCGTTCTCAGGAACATCCTCATAGTCATTAATGGAAACTACCTTTGCATTTTTCTGCAAGAAAATGCAAATCTTCTAAGACATTTAATTAATTGTAACCTATGAAGTATTTGTACCCGAAAATGGATTCATAAGTTATACCCGAAACTGATCGCAGGTTCCATCACGAGCATTGTAAGGGTAATCGACACTTGTATCAATGCCACCGTTTTTAATGATAAATTGGAAGGCGTAGTCCATAAGACCACCATTGCAACCCTGATTGTATGCTTTATCGCAATCAACTAGCTCTTGTTCCGACAAGACTACTAGATCTCCAGTTACAATCTTATTTACTCCTTCAACAGCAGCAACAGTCGAGAAAGCCCAGCAACTCCCTGAATTGGAAACAAAAAGAACAAAAAATAAAAGGAACCATGTTAACTGATGAGACAAGCTTAAGAAGGATCAATAAATTTTAAAAAAAAAGTAGCAAGGATGTAGCTCAAAATTAAAAAAAAAAAAGAATCACATAAAACTAATTGGAAAAACAAACGTCAGAATGAAATCATAATCTTTTGGTCAAGTTATCACTAGCGATTGATCTTTGTTAGGAATGACAGGTTAGTTTTCTTCCATTCTATTACTTGGCCATTCTTATTCCGCCTTAAATTTGTAAATTAAGACGTTGATATATAGATAAAGAAAACATCTGGAGATATAGTATCTAACTCTAAGAAGCCGAGAAAAATTCTCAGGTCAATTTCTAATGAGAGTCAATCAAATGATATACCAGACTCTGATACTGTACAAGTAACTAAACTTGGTAATTTCTCCAAGATGAATGATGGATTTTACCAATTGCAACGGAGAACACCCATCAAGAACCAAAGATAATTATGAATAAAATTTTTTAAAGGAATCGAGAATAATGATGGAAAGAATACAGATAGAATTTAACTTCCGGTCAATGAAAATACTACTATTTTGTCACACAGCTATTGACCAAACAAAATATCCACAGTGATTACAAGAGAAAGATTTGGTTTTGGTGCAGATGATTTTTATAATATGACTTTTGAAAAAATATTAACTTTCAAGAATTCAATGAAGTATAGAGTAAATGCAATTTAAAAACTGGATAATTCTAAAAAAAAAAGTTCAATCATCAGGTTTCAACTGGGTTAAATTACAGACTATCTAAGTACAGAAACAAACAAAAAGAAAAGAAAGTCCCTTTCGGTCGACCCAACAGAATCAAGACTCCTGTCAAAACAACATTGACATCGGGGTCACCATCCGACGAGAAAATCTCAATCCAGTATGTATGTATACACACACATATCCATCTGCATTGAATTCTTTCGTCATTTTCAAACCAAAAAATCAAAATGAAAACATACCACATTGACCCTGATCTTTCACCGGAGCAACGGCGCCTTTCTCTCTCCAGTCAACGGATTCCGGCAGCCCATCACCCTCCTTGAACGTGTACCGGTTACTCGCTTTCCTGTTCATGAGCCGGGTTTTCCTTTCCATCCTTCCGCCAACGAACATGGACCTGTACTCCTCATTTGTTAGATCTGCGAATCGGTTCAGCCCTAGCTTATACGGCCGCTCTTCGGAATTGTGCTCTTCGATGAATCTCAGGTTGTCCTTAAAAATCTCGAAACGTTTCTCCTTTTCGCCTATGGCGTTATAAAATTTGCCGTGTTTCACGAGCCAAGACTCGTAGAGGGACATCGCATCTTCGTCGGATCGGCTCAGACCCACATCGTGGGCGCGGTCGTAAGTGATTATGGACATATCAAGAGCGGAGGAGACGATGAAAAGGGATAGAAGAAGAAGAGGAAAGAAGGAATGGTTGACGTTAGAAGCCATTGCTGCGGAAGCTTTGGACAGAGAAGAATAACAGGGATTTCTTCGAACTTGTTGATGGGGTCGAGGTGTTTAAGCTATATATTTATAGAGAACGAGGATTTCGTGAAGAATGTGAATGGGGCCAGCAGAGATTCGATTGGACAGAGGATAATGGATATTTAAATATTATTATTTTATTAATTTAAATATAAATTACTGGGTATTCATTAAAATAATATTTTGATCGTTATATTACTGAGTATTCATTAAAATAATATTTTGATCGTTGTTCGGTTCAAAGACGAAATACATTGATAGGATAATCAATAATTAATAAAATTTGAGTTTCATATATAATATCATTTAAAAAGATATATTAGTTTTATTGATTAAATCGGAAATAAAGTGTTAAATTAAAAAAAAATTTAATATTTGTAAAAAACTTATTAAATATAATAAAAAAATATGATGAATAATATCATAATTTAATATTAACGATTTGGTTCTTATGAAATAAATGATGTGATATATGTAATTAATAATTTGATTAATGTGAAATAAATAATAATTCAATCGAACATGAAATATGATATGATTAACCATTAATCATGTCATATCGAACCAAACATAGCTTAGTATATGATTATTTTTATGGCGAATATTTTGTGCATTCTATTGGTTAAAATAAGTGTTTGGCCGAGGAACGTGTAGTATTTGAAATTTCGATATTAAGGGTATACATAACAATTTTGATGGATTAAAACTGTTGTATTAATGGGATTTCGTGATTTACAGAATCCACATACCAAATATCATCAAACTCTATTAATTTACAACGTTCAAATTTTAATCTTTATGATATATAATAGACTTAGCATATGGAATCCAAGATTGTGCCATTTCCAGATAGGGCAGTCATAGAGCAACTCGTCTAGCGTAAGGCCCAATTTCTTTTTTACGAAGGTCTCTTCGATCCAGCATCAAAATAGTCTTTCGCATCATTTTGGTGCTGGGAATCAATTTACAATGGGCTGTACCATTTTGAAGGCCCAGTGTAGAAAGAAAAAACGCAATATTTGGATAGAGCCCAAATCCACTCAATCCTTTCCTTTTCTTTTAAACTTAAAATAATATTTGTTAAAATATATATTTTATATGATATAATTTTTAAAAAATCAAAATTATAAAAAATTAACTTATTTAATTAATTTTTTAATACTGATCAATTTTGAAACTATTTTAATTTCTATATATTAAATTTTATAATTTTTATTAAATGTAAATAAATTAATAATTTAAATAAATTTAAGTTTAATTTTAAAATATTAACTTAACTAGATAATTAAATTAATTGTGGATTTCATAATTAATAATTAAAATATTAATAATAATCATATTATTAATTTATTAAAAGATAATATGTAAAATATAAGAAATATTAATATAAAGAAATTGATGGGAATATTGTGATATTATATATTTTGACGTAAATTTGAAAATGTGTTGGAGATGAATGTTGTATTTGATACAGAAATTATATCATTTCAATGCAGAAATTACATCAAATTAGAGTTATGTGTTGAAGATTGTCTGAGAGACACTACACAAGAGCCGGTTTTTATTATGAATTTATTTTTAAATAAGAATTTAGGAGCACTTTAAGTTAACTGAAATTTAGGGTTTAATATCAAATAGTAAAATATTCATATCAAAGAGATGATGTAAAATCTTTTTATATTATAAGATTTTGGAATCAATAAAAATAAAATATTTCACGGTCAAACCAAATTTAAGAAAGTAAATGATTCCAGATGCACGGACGAGCTATTAAGATTTGGGGTGATGTAGGAGTAACTTCTCCGACTTTACGGGTTCGATTCTCGTGTTGAGCATATTTCCAATTGAAATATTATGGGGATATGCTGTGAGAGTTAATCCGTTTCCCTCCGCCTATTCGTGCATATACCTAGATTTAAAACATATATGGGTTAAGGGATCTTGGCCTGTATAGTAGTTAGCCGATTAATAAAAAAAGAAGTATATGTAACTGTTTTAGATTAGATTCTCCGCTACAAAGTAAATCCATTAATTTTTTCTATACAATCTGTGCCGGAAAATTTATAACCATAGAAGGTGGCAGAGCATTATCTCAGTTTAATCTATTTGTGGTTCCGATGAACACTCAATTCTTTAATCAAAGCACTCAAATCGGTGTACGATGATCCACCTTCTTCGACAGCATTTCTAGCCACTTCTCTACAACATTTGGCTCGGTCTCTCATCTCCGTCGCGTCTCCGCCCAGCATCACACGCCTGACCGCCTTGGCCATTGTCTCCCTCGGCACGCCTTCGACAGCCACTGTCCGCCATTGCTTGTTCTCAACCGAAACTCCGATCATCAGAACCTCAGTCACCAGTTTCTCGTTGAAAAACTGCTCCGCAAACATCGGCCAGGTGACCATGGGCACACCTGCACACACTCCTTCGAGGATCGAATTCCATCCGCAGTGCGTGACAAACACCCCTACTGAAGGATGATCAAGAATCAGCATCTGGGGTGCCCACCCCTGTATGATAAGCCCCTTTTCTCCGATCCTATTCTTGAATCCGTTTAGCGAGAAATCGCCGTGTTTTCCGTCAGTCCTCCTATCTCTCACAACCAAGATGTAATCTTGGCCTGATGACTCGAGCCCGAAAGCAATCTCGTGCAACTGAGCTTGAGTAAAGCTCGCCATGCTTCCAAAACAAGCGTAAACGACGGAATCAGGTTTCTTGGAGTCCAGCCATGCAAGGCATTCGTGTTCATCAATGGCCGAATTCCGTCCTCTCAGCGCCTTTTCCTCATCCCCATTGTTGCACAGCAAAAGAGGGCCTATATTCCACGCCTTGATCCCCAAAAAGTTCCGGTAATGATCAGCGTAACTGGATTCGAGCTCGTAAAAGCTGTTAACCGCAACTCCAAAGCTTCTCCTATCTGCCTCTCTCGACTGAAAGATCAACTCTGCAAATTCACCTTCACTTTCCCTCAGATCAAATGGAGAAATCTGTGTTCTTGTAAACTTCAGCTGATGCGGAAGATACGGAAGAACAAACGGTTCTGAATCAGACGACACATTCTTGAAAGGCTTGTGTAGCCTCATTTGCTCGGAGGAGCAACGCGCAAGATAGCCCGTGCCATGGAAAACCAACCGCGGGATGCCGAATTTGGTTGCGGAATCTGTAGTCCATGGAAAGAACGTATCAGAAACAATACAATCAGGATTGAGTTCTTGGATCAGTTTCTCGACTGGTACTTGCAGTAATGATATGGCCTTAACAAATTTTTGGACCAAATCTACCGTAGTGATTTGATCAAGTCTTTGGATATGTTCAGGCAGGCCAGATTCCTGATTCGGAAGCCTGATGATTCTCAAACCGATCTCCGTTCCTGATTCTTGAGCCTTTCTGATGGGATCTGAGAATGCGAGAGTCGAAATTACAGTTGTTCTCACCCCGCGGGAAGTGAATAGTTTGGCCATGTCAAGCATCGGGATCATGTGGCCGTGAGCCATGAACGGGAGAAAAATTAAGTGTAGTTCACTCATTAAATTTTTTGAGTAGATCCAAGAAAAGGGATTTGATATATATTATGGGACATTGGTAACAATTAAATTGCCACCTTAGTGGCGAATGAAGGCCTTGTGTCTATATATATATATATAAGCAACGACTTTTATTCACGTGTTACTCATGTATTTTTTTTTTTCAGTGTCGAATTATCTGAAAAATGGTAAATATGAGATAATCAATGAATGGTCGTGCAATCTAGCTCTGCCTGTACACAGCAAAATGGTATAATATTTTACCAATGTGTCATTGACTTGATAACTATGTGAAGATTGAAGGGAAGAAATGGCTCTTCCCCGAAAATAAGGCCTTTTTTCAAAATGATTGAGACACGAAATTTGGGAGTAATTCAGTTATCCAGTGGTTTAATTAAGAATATGTTAATGATGGGGCTCTATGCATCCAAAGAAAAATATTTAAGTTTGAAGATAAAAAATATATACAAATAAAAACATCCCCAAGCCAAGATGACGAACGTTTGAAGAGTACATGTGTATATTTGCATTCAATAACTATAAAATATTAATAACAAAATAATTTTAAAATAGAAAATAAGAAATTTATTGAAGTTAGGTTTTAAAGGGACCATTCATTTTGGAAAACGGCCCAACGCTCTCTTTTTTCTTTCAAAATCAAATGATTGTGATGGATCAATTCTTGGCCTTGCCGACAGATTGTTCGCAATGTACACAATAAACGTAGACAAAAACAATTGACGAGTGAAGTACAGTGTATTTATTGTCATAAATATGGTTATGTCAACTGCTAGAACGTATTATTTATTAAGATTAATTACGAATATAATATATGGCAGCCATATGTTACGTGTTATTGAGTACTTTATACATTTAATTTAGCAACATTTTCGCTGACGGACGGTATATATATTAGAATAAGATTAAAAATAATATAAAATAATGTTTGATATAAATAATATGATTATTTTGATTGATTATATAATAAACAATACACAATCCAAACAAAAGATATGATATGATATGATTATATTATTGAAACTATTATTCGATACAAATGATGTCTTGATCGACAACTATAAACCATATCATATCACCACTGGTCTCATAGAACTTGATCCATAGACGTTAATTATGTAAGTATTTTAAGTCAGTTGTAACTCACATCCAGAAAGAATATTAATTTATAGATACAAGTCAAGGTTGACCCGAGTCCTATATATTCCTTTGCCGACATTTTTGCTGATGTTATTGTGCAATCCACCAATAACAATTCCACAGCTACACTAGATACACAAATTAATAAATTCTTTATATTCAAAGACACAAAACAATAAACAATATCGATGCAGTTAAGTTAATGTTTACAACTTTATGAAATTGTTTTCTTCTGTTCTTCTAATCAATGGAAAGTTTTGAAATTTGATGTAGAATATTCGAAGCATTTTCTTGAAACTTTAGCAAACAATAACCTAAAACAAATAAGAGTTTAATATATTGTTGGATTATATAACATTTATAATGCGGAATGATTGATATTGAGTCAGTAATTATTTTTGTTCTGCAATATATATTTTCACATCGGACACTTCGAAACTAATATCGCATGGGTTTTCTAAACTCTACTCAAAATGTTCCGTACAAAAGAAATATATTTCGTCTTGTACACTGATATCATTTCCCATATTTTTTCGGTTGGGTAATGTGGATAAAAAGCCCAAATGGGATTAGCCCAATAATATAGTCCAATAATAGAGTAGAATAGTGTATAAGTTGGTGTTATCTCACATTGAAAAAAAAATTGGAAAAAATGTTCAACTTATATAACTCATTTTTTTAGTTTAGGGTTGGGCCCTTGGGGTACTCAAGTTTTTGGGAGGATAGGACGTTAGTCAGCTCGATCTTGAAAACACCCGCGCTTTGAGGATAGCTCATGCAGCTATGCCACCATACTATCGTGGCTCGATAAAAGGGGACTACTGATATGGATACTCCCTAGTGAACAATAACTTGGCTAGTGGCATTAGCGTCTTACCCTTAACTGAGTAAGACCTTCTTTCTTGCTTTTGCTCCGACAAGGTCGGTGTGACGCGGCGTAGAGCGGTGCTCGTCTTGCATAAAGAGGATATTACTCATCTCGACCAATTGTACACTACCAACTAAAGACGACACATTCTAAGTGAAACACATTTTCAAGAATGTGTAAAATCTCATTAACAATCAAATAAAAAGCTACAACGTCATAGATAATATTTGATAATGAAATGGACAGAGAATAGATGGAGAAGTAATGAATATTCGATGGAAGACTGATTGTAATTGTTGTCCCTGCGTCATTTTTCTGTTTTACTAAAAGTCAGCCGGACTATCCTATATACATCAAGAGTTCCGTGGCTTATACCAATTTTAAATCGAGAAATATGTACTTAGACATGAACCTAAAGTCTTATTCCTTTTTTATTCTTTATATGGTAAAAAAAATTATTTTAATTTTAGAAAAAACATATAACATAATTGTGTAGATACAAATGCGTTAATGTTGATATGCAGTCAATAACAACACGCGACTCTTTTTTAAAAAAAATTTGATGAAATTGGTGTTTTGAATGAATTTTAAATAAATTGAATTTGTAGTGTTTACTAGCAAACAGGCCTCGGAGCGTGTACAGATTTCAAGTGTTCTGGCTTGGGTAACTAATTGGGCCTGAAAAAATTTATACTTGTCCAACAAACAAACATGTACGTACACACACGGAGTTCATACTTACTTCACGTGTTAGCATTAATAATCATATCTTATATTTATTATAATTTCATTTATTTTTTTATATTAATTATATTATTATATCTACAATAAGAGATTTAATAATTTATTTTTATATCAATTAAATTATTAGTATAAAATTAAAATATTAAATTTATCATACTATTCATTACCTTCATTTTTTATTATATGTATTTGATTTTTACAAAGGTTAAACTAATTTAAATTTTAATTCAAATTTAAACAATCTAAATGATCTTGTTATTTTATCAAATATTTTTTGTATTCAATTCAATCATTTTATAATTATATCATTTATTATTAATCATATCCTAAATATCCATATTCAGGAAGAAATAAAGCCACGAGTATTAATAAAAAAAAATCAATTTAATAAGATATATATTTTTTTATATATCACTTGCTATTTCATATTATATTATTCTTGAATATTAATCACATATAATCCTATCTCTCAAAATAGCAAACAAAAATTCTTGCCCAAGTAAAATGACACGAAGTGAGCTAAAATTAAAACCTATAAAAAAAAAGGGTGAGGAAAAAACTCAAATATACATCAGCTAAGATCGACGGCCGACATAACAAGAATAGAATGACAATAAAAATCCGTACGACGTGTGTGATTAGCTTCGTGCGTGGTTAATTACACGAATCCATGAAGATGAAAAAGATCAGGCTTGGGTGGAAGAAGGGCGATAGACGCTCAATTCTTCAATCAAAGAACTTAATTCCTTGCACGATGATCCGCCTTCTTCCACAGCTTTCAACGCCATTTCTTTCAGCTTCTTCGCACGGTTCCTCATTTCCGGCGCCTCCTTGCCATCTATCACACTCTGCACAGCCTTCGCGACCGCCTTACTCGGCACCCCTTCACTCCCTGAACGCCGCCACTGCCTGTTCCCGACGGAGACACCGGTCCGCAAAACCTCTGTCACCAGTTTCTCATTAAAGAACTGCTCCGCAAAAACGGGCCAGGTGACCATAGGCACGCCAGCACACACTCCTTCGAGCGTCGAATTCCAACCACAGTGAGTCACAAACGCCCCAATAGAAGGATGGTTCAGGATAAGCACCTGGGGAGCCCATCCTCTTATGATCAGGCCCTTTCCTTTTATCCTTTCCTCGTATCCATCCGGCAGGAAACCGTCGTTCCCTTGTCCATTTTCCCCTCTCCTCACAACCCAAATGAAATCTTGGCCAGATGCTTCGAGCCCAATTGCGGTTTCTCGTAATTGAGCAGAGGTGAAACTCGCCATGCTTCCGAAACACACGTAAACAACCGAGTTGGGCTTCTTAGAGTCAAGCCACTCGACGCAATCGTGCTCATCTATGACTGATTCTTTCCCTCTCAGTGCTTTAGCTGATAGATCGTCCTTGTTATGCAGCAAAAGGGGGCCTATGTGCCAGGCCCTTCTCCCCAGGACATTCTTGTAGTGATCGGCGTAATCTGGTTCGAGCTCATAAAAACTGTTGACGACAACTCCGTAGCTTCTCCCCTCTGCTTCCCTCATCTGCACACGCAACTGGGAAAACGCGGTCTCCTTTTCCTCAAGATCCACAGGATTCATTTGCGTTCTAACAAGCTGTAGCTTATGCGGAAGGTTAGGCAACGAAAAGGGCTCAGAATCTGATGAAACATTGGCATAAGGCTTGTGGCGCTTCATCTGCTCGGTGGCGCAGAGGGCGAAAGTGCTGAAGCCATGAAAGACCAATCTCGGGATACCAAATTTGGCTGCGGAATCAGTACTCCAAGGCAAGAACATGTCAGAGACCAGGCAATTCGGTCGGAATTCTTCGAGAAGTTTTTCCACTGGTTCCCGGAGCATAGAGACCGCTTTAATAAATTTCGTGAGCAAGTCGTCGTTACCCATGATGTGATCGAAGCTGACACAGCCCTCCGGCAGGTCTGAACCCTCGGGCGGGAACTTTAGGATGCTTAGACCGATATCGTGCCCTGATTCTTGAGCCTTTTTGATGGGACCAGCGAATTCAGCCGTGGAGATTATGATGATCTTCACACCACGAGAGTGGAAGAGCTTGGCCATGTCCAGCATCGGAATCATATGGCCATGCGCCAAGAATGGAAGAAAAACTACAACCAACTGTCCCATTTAGTATCAATGGAATAGTACTCGCTTCTTCTGTTGTTCGGGAAAATGCAAAGAGAAGGGAACTTGTGAAATCTGTGGATATGGATAATAAATGAGAGAGAGCGCAGGTTAATTGCACCGTATAAATAGAGACCTCGAAAAAATAACTAAAAACGTTGACTGGAATACTTGAGCCGACGATTGACGTCATGGATAACGTTCTAATATAGAAGACTGAATGGAAAGAATCGGGACCACGTGTGTCGGAGCTAATTGGAGTTGTAAATGGAACACAGGAGGAAAGAGAGGTACAGCTGATGGCCTTGCTGACATACTCGATGACGTGCAAGAATTTCAAGTCCTCTGGAATTTGCCGCCCTACTTTTGGTGGACTCAAGTAAGCTGTCGTTGCTTTGTTAATTAATTAAAATTTAACCCCGAGAATTACAGATTCAAGACTGATTTCATGTTCTTGTCGTCAAATTATAAGGACCGATTAACAGCGGTAAATTGAGTCTATTGTTAAATATAATCAGAGAATCTTGATTCCGGCCTTGAACCAACGAAGAAAGAAAAACAAGACCTATTTCCCGTCATTATCCCATCGTTAAGTCCGATTAGCTATAGAACAAGCAACGGATTTTTCAGTGTTGATAGCCATTTTCTTTAACAACATTCATAGTATGAAACCATCGCATGGATTACTTTATAAAATACTTCTCATTTTTTAAAACCCGTCACAGTTTTGGAAAAAAAAAATGCTTTATTAATTTAGGATTTAACACTTAAGATCCACTTATTTAGATAACAATAATCTACAAAATCAGTATACCGTAAGATTACCAAAATGAAAAGCTTCTCGAATGCTCACTATCTAGTTAATTTTTGTAAACAATCTTCACAAAAAGCAGACATGACTTTTGGTTTTGGTCATCTGTTATGTGTGGATAAGAAAAGAAACGTGTTAATAAGAATTAGTAATATCAATCAAAGGCCGGAAACGTGGACGGAAGAGCTGGACAGTATTATTCTAGGAAAATCAGAAAGAAAAGGGAAACACATGCCCTGGTGATTCAATGATTAAGACCGCATATTTGTTTTGGGAGAATTTAGTTGGAATAGAAAAGGAGAGTTGTAATGATTGCGTACCTATATGCGGCTGTGGTTCCAAACCTAATATTCGGTAGAAAACAATATCCCTTTCATATATAAACATTATCTTGTGCTTTTGAAAATTCAAAATAAAAAACGAACAAAAAATATGATACCTTGTTTAAAATAAATTATCGTAATTAAGAATCTGATTTGTTAATGTGGAATATTGCAAATTGTCTGGAAACAAAATGAGCCCATTAATAATTAAAAAAAAAAGGCAGCTTTTTTAATTAGCTAATAAATACACTTTCACCCAAGTAGAAGCTAGAAAAAGATTTTAGGAGTTAGTTGAAGCAGAATTTGAATCAAATATTCACGCACGGACAACCCAAAGCACTCTCACCCAATGCTAAGAAATGATTTCTTCCTATAAACTGCATCGATCCGAACAATCTCTTAGTCCAAGTTAAAATTAAAGCTAAGAAATGATTCCTTCGATTCCTACAAGGAACACCTTACTTTAAAAGCTAAAAATAAACAAGGAACACCAAACAATCTCTAAGTCGAGGACTTGTTTATCAGATACTGGGCTCCATATTTGGGCTGGTTTGAGATCTAGGTTGTAATAAAATAGAAGACGAGATATGAGTATGTACATGTTCGTGTTGAATACATGGTCCGAAATATAGCATTTGACCAACATTCGCTGCAAGATGCCCGCGGATCGATCTTATAACTATATATTTTAATAGGTTAAGTATATCAAGCAATAGAGCAGTGATTTATGGATTGAATAAATGATTTATATTATTGTGCGTTCAAGACAAGATTAACAAGTGTTTATATTCACTATTCAATTTAAATATATGTTTTAGATTAGTTTGAGGTTAAAGAAGGCGAGAGAAGAAGAAAAGATTAATACTTTATTAAATAACCAATTCAGAGTTCACCAGGAGATCTCTATCTTGCATTCCTCAAGAAATATGTATGAGTAGATGGTTTTTATCGATTCTCTTTATTAATTATAGATGCTGTTGTTGAATTCTTAAGTTGCAGAATGATATTAATCATAAGCCTTTGGAGTCACATGGGACACGTTGATTTCTACCCGAAGTTGAAGTAGATACATACGCCCAAGCTCGCTCGCCGCACCACCATGGAATTACTCTACGACGTAAAAGTTACACACACGATAGTATGCATAAATTCTACCTACTTATTGAAAACGATTCACAGATAAGTTATTCTCGACGCATGAGCAGGAGGGCAGCTATGGAGTACTACTTCAGGCGGCATTCATGCGGCACCTCTCGCGTGTTTCCATCCCGCACATCTGTGGGAGCTTCTCCACCATCTCTCGCATCTCCTGCATCTCTTCCCTCATGGATCCCTTCTGCTCCGACCACATCATTTTCATGGCCTCGCACATGCACGGAGAGCTGATCTGCTCCAGCTGCTGGCAGCACTCCTGGAGGTGCTCTCCTTGGCCCCGCATCGGATTGCTCACGGCGCTTCTGAGGAATGAGGCATCGAAGTATCTTCCTCTCATGCTCCGCATCCACGACTTGCAGTGGTTCAACTTCTGCTGTTGCTGGTATTCCTGCATGCAGGATTCCTCCCGGCCTCGTGGGTTCTCCTCATCGACCATTGTTGTGGTCACCACCGTCCTGTAGGTGGTGGCGCTGGCCGCCGCGAGAAGAGCGGCTAAGAGGGCAGCGAAAACTACGAGTTTGGCCATTGATGTTATGTTGCTTGTTGTGAGGGAACGGAGAGGAGCGTGGGTAGTGTATATAGTGTAGTGAAGCTTTTGCATGGCTACAACGTGGAATTGTTGATCGAAGAGATGGCATCACTATCGTCTTGGAATCCAGCTTACACGTGTGTAAATTCGTATGCAAATGTCAACACGTACAGTTATCTCTTTTCAAAACGTAAAGCTGAGAGAGAGAAAATAAGGAAAAAATTCTTACAAAATGCTACGCAAAAAGAAAATAGACGGTCTAGTTTAGTCTATATATAGGTACAACACTCGCAATTGCGAGTGATAGAGCTATTATATATCCAAATTTGATATAATGGACATTCAACATGGGCACCAGGCTGACGTGGCAGCACCTGAAGGTGCCGACTATATCATTTCTTATTATATATCCCACCTGTAGGACCAAATGAACACATTTGTAAAAATATTGAATTGTTCATCATATAAAGTGACTTTGAAATTTATATATATAAAAGAGACTTATATATTCCTTGGCACTACATGATAATCTGGAATAGGATCAGAACAATGTCGAACGGATCAGCTGAAAAACTAACGGTATTAACGAATAACTGAGTTCAATTGAGAAGAAGAGCCGATCAGTTCAAATTTGAGCAGTTGCGCAGAACAGAGCACCGGAGAACACATTCAGTTCAGAGTAAGAGCAAAAGAGCATCTCAGATAAGATAAACAGATCTGTTCTTATATTAGCAAATGAGCTCAGATAATAAGGATAGAGACCACCGAACAGAACAGAAACAGACCAGATCATAATAGAAAGAACAGAGACAGAGCCGAATTGAACTTAGTAGAAGAACAGTCAGTTCAGAATAGCTCAAATCAGTACAAATCAGATTAGAAGCGCAAAGCAGAGAACAATTAAAAACATAGCAGTTCAAATGAACAAGAGTAAGTAGTTCAGTGTACAGATCAAGTCGGAGTTTCGGATGAGATCAGTTCATATAAAAAGGAGAGCTTATTGAAGAGAATATATCAGATGGAGTTCGGATCAGATTAACACAGACTATCAGCTTGGAACGATAAAGCAGTTTGAACAAGCATTACTCGCAGACTGAATTAAAGTGGTCCAAACTGATTTGTCGTACATGACAAAGGTCTGTTCAGAGCAGCCAAAGAAAATAAATAGCATCAACTACTTTTGTACGAAGAAATGACGACATGCACAGAATACCTGAAAGTTACAGAAGCATTTTCAAATGGCTTGTGTCCAACGTTCATATCAGTACAGAGACTATATATACACCAAAACTGAAGAAGAAGATAGAGAATCTCAGAAGGTGCGTGTGTGCACAGATTGCCAGTTAGGACAAGAATAGAAAAATCAGATGTACACCACCAGACATCGTCATAATTACGTAGAAGACGACATTGTGTGGTAATACAATTGAGAATAAACACTGTAAGAGAAATTTTCTCACACACACATTCACTCACAAATACGAAAGCTGAGCGAATCAGATTAGCTGAGTGAATGCAATTCAAACCTATCAATCTGTCTTGGAACGAAGACGTAAAACTTAGTATATGTAGTCTTCGCAGAGAGACATTAAACATATTGAGTTCGGAGTCTAGGAGTATCCGTTTGGACAGTATAGTAAGTCTCATCTAAGGTGGGTTTGTACAAGTTGTATAAATCAAAGTTTTCTAATAAAGCCTTCCAGTTTGGAAGAAGGGGGACGTAGAAGGTGCTGCTTTTGAACTTTCAGAAACAACTATCGTCTCGAATTTGTTATCAGCGTACTTCTTACTGCATACATGTTTTAAACCATTTTTTATCAGTTTACAAGGCGTAAGTCGCATATTTTCCGGTTGATATTTTACAACCAGATCCGATATACTTTCGGTGCTCAAAACCTTTTAAAAATAGGAGCTATTGTAGCTCCCATCTTAGTTCAGATCGCGTATCTTATAGTGCGTGTTGTTGTTTTCAAATGTGCATCATCTATATTCCGTGTTGTCCCTTCGCACGACGCGATCTGATCCAATTGAAAATATCTCAACAATTAATATGAGGACTTTTGTTATCTGATATCAGACCCTAAACTTTCCAACAAAGAATGAAATTTTCATTTTACAATCTTATCCGATTTATTAATCAAAACAAATAATAAAGTTCCTTATTTAATATTATTATATATCATACTCCAAGTTTTAATAATAATAGCATCGCACACTATCCCATACATCCATCAAACCCAACTGGCCTTAGGTATATGAGTCTAGTGTGATTTTTTCCGAAATTCTTAATAAGATCGTACACTTGGGGTAATACTCTAAGCATAGATCCATGGTGTTCACATTTATTAATACATGTGGGTTCATACCGACTCCACATATGAGAATAAAAACTCACTAATAAATAAATCATTGGTGTATCATCTTATATGCGGATGTTTTCCGAATTGTAATGGAAAATAATAATTATTTGATTTAATTAATTAAATTTGAAATAACAACAGAGTTCTATTGTTTTCCAGATACATTAAGGATAAATCATTATTTTAATTATAATTTGTTCGATGTGTAATAAATAATATTGAAATAAAACTTGAAAATAACAAATGATGAGACGTGATAAATATCTCATCTAACCCCTCGTTTATAGTGCATTTTAATAAACACGGGGAGATTATTATATATTATAAGCTACCGAGACATGTACACTGCATGCGTCACATCAGAACTAATGATCTAATGAATTTTTAGTAAGTCTATTTTTCTTCCAAATTATTGTTGAGATAACTAATATTGATATCCCATTCAACCCTTGTATTACTTGTTCATAGAACTGACACTTGGTTTTTGTTTATAAGTAATCTTAGTACATTATTTTTAAATAAATATATGATTACATCTAAATTGTATTTTAATAAACAAGGGGATATATATTTTTGTGGTTTTTGTTTACGGTGATTGATATGTAGCAAGTATTGGATCGGGTCTTTCTGGAAAACGAAATCGCATTTGTATAAATCACAGAAGTCGCATTAGGTGGAAGCAGCTTCACGACTACGTCAATACGGGATGCGGTCAATCTAATCTAACGGCGTGGATTTCGTTTCGAGGTATCAAGGTTTAGTTCCCTAACCCCAACCCAATAACATACGCCGCCGCAATATCCCTCGAGTTTTTGCAGTGCGCTGAACAAAACTGCCCGGCCCTCCATCTCTCGTCATTTTCTGTTCCCCGCGCCGCCGTCGCTGCCGGCGTTTTTTTTTGGCCTCTCCTCAGTCGGACCTCCGACCTATCCCTCCTTCCCTCTCCTCTATTTTCTTTTAAATGACAAACCAAAACAATTCGAAATTCTGAGTCCTCCGTCAAGAATCCGTGTTCGATCATTTGTTTCCCTTTGATTCTTCTAATAAAAGAGGAGAGGGAAGCTATTGACGAAAAATTCTTAAAAAATTCTGAAAAATCTCTGAGAAACAAAAAAATCGTTGATGGCGGCTCAGGTTCAGATGCAACCCCCGGTGCAGCTGGTGAATGCCTCACCGTCCACCGGTGCTCCGTTTGTGACTTCGCTGTACGTAGGAGATCTCGATGGCAATGTGACCGACTCGCAACTGTACGATCTGTTCAGCCAGGTGGGGGATGTGTTGTCGGTTAGGGTTTGCAGGGATTTGACTAGCCGACATTCACTCGGTTATGGCTATGTTAACTACGGCAATCCTCAGGATGGTTTGTATTCTATGTCATGACTCATTTGTGACATCTATTAATCAGTTCAGCTCTATCAGCCTCTTGTTTTGCATGCCTTTTCAATATTATTGTATCATTGGTTGCTCTATTTTTATATTTTGCCAAAATATGAATAGAGTTGAGACTTGGAATGGATTATTTTAGTAACCTATTACTCCAATAACCGTTAATTACCCAAAATAGGAGTTGAGTATCAAGTCTAGTATTACGAATAGAGCTTTGAGAAATCTCACACCAGTGCGCCAGATTCAAAAGAAGTGGAGCGCAGTGGAAGGAATTGATACGTGGAAGTAATTATCCTTCGGCTTTATTCTTTGTGATTTCATTCTCATGTTATTCATGACCTCATGTTCTAGGTCTGCAATTAAGTGGTATTTTTGCATGAGAGGTGTGAGATCAATACAATGAATGACACTTGGTTCTAGTATAAATTGTTGACAGTTATTCGTCAAGATTCCACTTCTATTTTTCATCGGCTTGTTTAGTTTCTATTGCATAGATTTTCAAGTGTGTATTTATTGGATCTGCATTTAAGATCTCTCATTGTTCATTCCGTCCCAATTGTCTTGATTGCATATTCCTCATGTACTTAAGTGCCACTTCCTAACCTCTAAGGCTTTAACGAAGTTTTAACATTTTCTTACTTCGTGCCAGTGCATTAGCATTTAAGATAACATCATAAAATTTTTATTTTAATAATGAAATATTGTTGATAAATGATAAAATATAACATTGAATGATAAGATATCCTTCATGCAAATCTTTCGCGGAATAAGATGACTGCCGAATTGGTGTTTTTATGTTTAGACAATTCTGTCACACATTTATTAGTTTAAGCTACGATAGGTTACCGAGGCAATTAATGTTTTTTGGAGATCTTTGTCAATATCGACCAAAGTGCAACCCTACATTTATGTTTTTTGGCGATTGAGATATGCCCGTTTGAGTCCTTGAGATCCTTCAAAATCTTTTATTTCTTCTTCTCCATAGCTCATGTAATCTGTTTTATATCGATAAAGGTCTTTTCCTTTAGCTTTGTCCCTGTTTCTGTACCTAACAAACCTGCTTTTTGATAGCTGAGAGAGCGGTGGAGGAGCTGAATTTTTACTCCTCTCAATGGGAAACCCATTAGGATTATGTATTCTCACCGTGATCCTAGTGTACGCAGGAGTGGTGCCGGAAATATATTTATTAAGGTACTGTTTCCTCTCGTTTTCATTTCCATCATCCTTCCTGTGGATCGTCTTCAAATAACACTGGATTAGATTCTGTTGCTGGTTGAGTTAATACTGTTTTTTTCCAGAATTTGGACAAGGAAATAGACCATAAAGCTCTACATGATACATTTTCTTCGTTTGGGAACATTCTCTCCTGCAAAATAGCTACAAATGCGTCTGGCCAATCAATGGGATATGGTTTTGTGCAATATGCAAGTGATGAATCCGCCCAGAAAGCTATTGAGAAGCTTAATGGTATGCTTTTGAATGGAAAGCAAGTCTATGTTGGTCCCTTCCTTCGTAAGCAAGAAAGAGAGTTGTCTGTTGACAAGACAGTATTCACCAATGTGTTTGTGAAAAATCTTTCTGAATCAACAACCGAAGAAGACCTTAAAAATGTATTTGGTGAGTTTGGATCACTCACAAGTACTGTGGTAATGAGAAATGAAGATGGCAAGTCCAAGTGCTTTGGATTTGTTAATTTTGAGAATGCAGATGATGCTGCTAGAGCAGTTGAATCCCTAAATGGCCATAAATTTGATAACAAGGACTGGTATGTTGGGAGAGCCCAAAAGAAATCTGAGAGGGAGGTTGAATTGAAACAACAATTTGAGCAGAGTGCAAAAGAGGCCGTTGACAAATTTCAAGGATTGAACCTGTATGTCAAAAACTTAGATGATAGTATTGGTGATGATAAGCTCAAGGAATTATTCTCTCCGTTTGGTTCAATAACATCATACAAGGTGTGTGGTTGCTTACTTTGTGGCTGTGATAATTTCTCATATAGTTATGTGACTCCTTTATTGTTATAATGTTTATACAGGTGATGCGAGATCCCAAAGGAATAAGCAGGGGATCAGGCTTTGTTGCATTCTCATCTCCAGAAGAGGCTGCCAGAGCTGTGAGTTTGATAGTGCTTTCTCCAGATACTGTACCTTTTCACCTTGTTACCTTTTAATTAAGGAATCTTAAATTGGTTTCAGCTTTCTGAAATGAATGGTAAGATGATTGCTGGCAAACCACTTTATGTTGCCCTTGCTCAGAGGAAGGAAGATAGAAGAGCACGGTTACAGGTATGTGTTCAGGTGTTCGTTTTAGTTTTGATATATTTTTTCAGTAAGATGGAAATGGGGAAGCTAATGTTGTTTGTCCGCACATCTGGAACCGTCTTTATTATACATATTATTTTCCACGAATGGATTGTTTTCCCCCTTTCATTTTAGTTAACTTCAGGTCTAGGGTCATCTTCTGTATATAACCTGTGAATGACGACATGGAAGTTTTGATCTCCCCATTTCATTGTGTCCAGGCTCAGTTTGCTCAAATGAGGCCCATGACTATGGCATCTGCTGTGAATCCTCGAATGCCAATGTACCCTCCTGGTGGTCCCGGTCTTGGGCAACAAATATTTTATGGGCAACCGCCACCTGCCATTATCCCTTCACAAGTACTTTACTCCGCACTATCAAATGCTGAAACTGAAAACAAAACAGTAAAATATAATCTTATTTTATCCTATGATATGAATATGATCAAAGTTCTTGTAGTAAAAGCTACATAATCAAGAAATGCAGTGAACATCATTGACAACGTGCTCTTGTTCATGTGAGGCATAATGCTGCAAGATTGAATCGCGACTGGAAATTTTCCTTTAGATGTAATATTTCGTGGCCAATAGGTATTTGTGATAATTTACTTGCGCCTCATTGTTCATTTCAGCATGGATTTGGTTATCAGCAGCAACTTGTTCCTGGTATGAGACCTGGTGCGCCTCTCATGCCGAATATGTTTGTGCCTCTGGTTCAACAAGGCCATCAAGGCCCACGGCCTGGTGGTAGGCGTGCCAATGCTGTTCCAATGCAGCAAGGTCCACAGCCAGTTATGCAGCAGCAGGTTTGGTGGCAATTTGACTTGTGATTTTTGAGAAATTTCTCGTTGGTTAATTAATCTTTTTTCCCTTAAAACAAATTAATTCCATTTCTGCAGATGCTTCCCAGGGGCCGTGGCTATCGTTATCCTCTTGCGCGTGGCATGCCTGATGTTTCCATGCAAGGTATACCTGGAAACATGCTTCCTATGTCTTATGAAATGCCTGGTTTGCCATTGCACAATGCAGGAATGTCTCAACCAATTCCTATTGGAGCTTTGGCATCTGCACTTGCAAATGCATCGCCCACCGAGCAGAGGACTGTAAGCATTTTCTTTACATGTTTCATGTGAGGTGTTTGATGAATATACAGATTTAAACATCTGTATAGTAACCTTCAACTTTTGATATGTGCTGCAGTATCATATCTGCTGTCCGGTAACTAATATCCATTTGTCCTGCAGATGTTGGGAGAAAATTTGTACCCATTGGTTGAGCAACTGGAGCCTGACACAGCGGCTAAGGTGACTGGCATGCTTCTGGAAATGGATCAGACCGAGGTCTTGCACTTATTAGAGTCACCTGAAGCTCTCAAAGCTAAGGTCGCGGAGGCAATGGATGTTCTGAGAAATGTGTCTCAGCAGCAGGCGAGCGGCCCGGCTGAGCAGTTGGCTTCACTGTCACTGAATGAATGAGTTTTAGTTTCTTTTACAATGTTGGGTTGGATGATAATACTGAACGGTTTGTTTTTGGAACTAGCTGTTTTCAATGCTTTTGACGGTTTGGAGTATCATTCGATTTTGTGGCGTTGAGAAATTGGGTTGTAGTTGAAAGTTGAAAGCCATTTGTTCATCTTGTGCTTGCAGTACTATTTAGTTTCATGTTTATGCATTTTAGGTGTAATAAAAAAGAGAAAGTGAGAGATTTCTTATTATTTTTTTTAATAACAAAAACCTAGAGTGTTGAGAACCATTTAGCCAAAGTCGATAGGCTGAATGCCAATATCAAAAGATTTTAGCAGCTCAAAACGACAGAAGGTTTATAGTTGACAACTTTTTTTTATATTTAAAATCATAACATTATTATGCTTTCAATTTCTAGTCTCATTTCAATATAACGATATTTTTCTATCATTACTAAACATTTCAAATACATTCACTTCCATATGATTTTTTTATATGTAAGTCGAACGTTTTAAAGTCTAATATGTTTTGAAGTAAGGATTCCTAGAAATTTTTATGATAGGTAATACTGTGATACTATAATATATCAGTTTAAACTTTATTATTCTAAATAATAAAATATGATCTCTCAAATATTCACTATGACCATTATTATTTATTCTGACATCGCCCTATGTATATATAAGTAACCCCACTCTTATCTTAATAATTCATTATCTTCAATTTTTATACACCACCTTCTAATGACGAATGCTAAAGTATTAGGTAATCGTGTCCAACTCGTCAAACATCATATACTTGAAGTTCATCCCATCCTATCAATGTGGAAATTTTGATTCAAATAATTCTCAATACGAGTCAGGTATCAAGTTCTCCATCGGGTCTGAAATATCTCGGCATATAATTCTTCATACGAGTCAGATATCGAGTCAAGTATCAGGTTCTCCATCTGGTTTAAGGAATTTTTTTTTCCTTAACAATGTTTTGTTAGATATATTCATCCCCATCCTATCAATGTGGAAATTTTGGTTCAAATACCCAAAATATGCCCATTCGTTATTATTTCTCAATAATAAGGTTTCGAATATATCGATATACTTTTATAAAAATGAGAGGAGAAACTTAAAATGGACAGATTAAAAGAAAAAGTAAAATGAGTAATGTCTTATTTTTAGAAGACAGGGTTACATATAATTCGTAATAGGGAGGGAGGGTATGATCAGGTGATACGGCGGCACAGGGTGATGCCATCACCGACGGGGAGCTGGCAGATCTCGATCCTCGGATCAGCCGCAAGGGCCTTGTTGAGCTCCAACACGAAGTCCCGATAATACCTAACGTACTTCCTCAGTGGCGCATCCGGTGGGGCCACCACAGACCCGTTCCACAGGGTGTTGTCGTACCCGATCACACCACCAATCTTCACCAAATCGATGAGCCTCTTGTGGTAGTTGATGTAGTTGTCCTTGTCAGCATCGACGAATATAAAATCAAACGTCCCGTTATGGTTTCCCTGACTCAGAAAAAAAAATAAATATATAAATATAATTAAATAAATTGTTGGGAAGTCGCGAAATCAATAAGTGACACCAATGCATGGTGTCATTCTCGTGAGGCACCAGTCTAAACAACTAATCTTTTTTTATTTCAAATAAACCATAAAAACGAGACTGTGATTAGTGGAGAACATGTCCTGTCTTTGTTTATAATCAATTGATTTTATTGCAAAGTTTGTTGGGACCCAAAAGTTAAATTTGTGTACTCAGTGGAACCTCACGCCAAGTTTGCTATTTCTCACCAAAAGATACCAAAGGTAGCTTTCTTTGGTTAAAGTGGATTCTCAGAGAAAAAGGATAAAATATGTAAAAATTTCGAAAGTGCGCTTAGGTTAAAGTGGATTCTCAGGAAAAGTATAAAAAAAGTAAAATTTCGAAAGTGCGCTTACATCTTGAATCATCTGATCAAGAAGAGGCAACGCGGGACCCTCCCTGAAGTCGATTTTGTGGGCAACTCCAGCCTTGCGGATTATGGGCAGACCCAACTCGTAATTCTCTCTATTGATGTCCATGGCTAAGATCTGCAAAACCATCACATTTTGTCAATGAAACCCTCACCATGTAGCCAGTGCAAATTGAGTGGTAACCTTTCCATCGTCGGGAAGAGCAAGAGCAGTCGCAAGCAGAGAGTAGCCGGTGTAAACACCGATCTCCATCGTGTTTTTAGCATTGATCAGCTTCAGAAGCATGTTCAGGAACTGCCCTTCATCCGCGGATGTTGTCATGATGTTCCTGTGTACATATATATATTGGAATGAGTAGAAAGGAATTTATTGATTCAAACTGAATATATAATACGAGTACGTGCCATGGGTGTTTGGCAGTCACTTCTCTGAGCTCTTTCATGGCCTCTGGTTCCTTGGGATAAACGCTGGTTTCAAGAATGTACTGAATGAACCAAAAGCATAAAGGGAATCAATCGATGGTCTAGATTTCCTGCCAAAAATGTTACAGAGAAACTAAATTAAAACGACTGGAATGTATGTATATTTATGAACCTGATAGAGAGCATCGCTTTGCAAAAGGCTTTTGTGGCCAACTTCTTGGTGTCTCCCTGCTTGGTTTTCGTTGGATTCACCATTTCCTCCCATTTTTGTATTTGTTTTATTTTATTTCTCTCGCCTGGTCTGCTGAATTGTGATCTGTGGACGAAAATGGTGATGGATATATAGAAGCCTAGACCCGGTTGAGATGTCTTTTCGGGAGTTGTTGGGTCGATGGACCGGACACTGAACCGGCGGGGTTGGTGAATATTTTTCTATATCATTATGGTGGGATCCATCTGAAGTTGCTGAGTGGCTTTTCCTTTTTCCAGAAACCAATCATTGATATTAACTGTTTTTAGCATGTAGT
Source organism: Dorcoceras hygrometricum (assembly GCA_001598015.1). Classification (NCBI taxonomy): domain Eukaryota; kingdom Viridiplantae; phylum Streptophyta; class Magnoliopsida; order Lamiales; family Gesneriaceae; genus Dorcoceras; species Dorcoceras hygrometricum. The sequence goes on along the minus strand of KQ999821.1, from coordinate 168,270 downwards.
TCTATGTTGGAAAATTTTAATAATCGGTATATTATTTGTGTTGCATTTGAGATGTTTTAAATAACTGTTTGTTATTGTTATCTACAGAAAAAGGTATTTAGATATAATTTTAAACCATATCACTATCTTATGTGGTCATAACTTTTATCCTCCGGTTGGTGGGAATGGAATGGGGGAAGGCCAGGTGGGCCAAGAATTTGGTTTTATTTTCTTGGGAGATTTCGAGTTTGGACACCAATTCAGACAACATGGCAACCATCTAATTTTGTTCAACAGTTCCATTCCTAACTAATACTTACCAAAACTCGTGTAAATATATTCCCTTCCTAAAATTTTTGATACTGTGAGCATCTATCATGGGCACCTGATGACATGGCACTTCCTGGTACTGTCACATCACCAGGTGCCCATGATAGGTGCTCATATTATCAGCCCACCCCTTCCTAATACCTTTCCAACGGCTCATAAACGTATAGGGTTTGTTTGTTTTTGTACAAATTGAGGAAATCAGTACAAAAGTAAATCTTGTAATATATATTTCGTGTTTGATTTCTTATTTATGTAAAATTACCCAAATTCCTCTCAAAAACACTCAAAGTGATGATTCCTTATAGTAATAACATTACCTTTTCAAGAGCTTTGGAACAAAATATTAATCATGTATCATCAATCGAGATACAGAATTCTTATACTTTATACTAAAGACAGTACATGCATCATGCATGCATTTATATATCAATGAGATGGTCGATCAAATCCATATTTACAGTAAATTGTAATATGTGATTGAGATCGGTCTAAAAAAATTGACATAAAAAAATCCCACCGGAGTCTTTTTTTTATAACAAAAGAACAATGGATAATGATAATACTTATTTATTCAATAAATTTCCAACCGTGTATTTAAAAAGAAAGAATCTTGAATTGATTGAATATCCGGAAAAAAAGATTTAAATAAACCTGCAAACATTTATATCCAAACAAGGACAAAACTCCACCAAAACCCCACAAGACACCACGCACCCATGACTTGGTGCTTTCTTTTCAGTCTTTTAATTGATTTTACTTTCTGCCATAAATTTATGTGTATCCATATATGATAGACCATAGACCAAGACGTGGAATGAACTATATCATATAATCCATCTTGTTCTAATTCCAAAGTACCAAATATAGGACGAAATATGAATTAATCAATTACCAGAATCATCATTATCAGTGAACCAAGTTCATGCAATTGTTATAAGTTTTCTAGGTAAGGTTGGTGAACTTAAGAAAAAAAGGTTATTTTCATCACCAACTCCATTGGGCCCTAAGCGGGACAGTCGTTCAGTTTCAACCACTTTAATACATTCCTTCGTTTTTTCACAAATTTGATAAAAAAAAAAAAAAAAAAAATCCCAAGATTGATACACGAGTATTAAATTATTAATCATCCAATGACATATAGTTTTTCTAATTTATTTATATAAGATTTAAGAGATATTTGGTTAAATTAATTAAAAAGCTTATAAGCTATTAGAAGCTGTTTTAGGAGTTTATAAGCTATCAGGTTTTATTATGAAAATAAGTTGTTAAGGTATACGAGTAGACTAATTTTTTGAGCAAGTTAAAGATATTAAATTATTAACATACATTATTATATAGTATTTTTATTGTCAAAATTACCAAGAATATTGATATTACTTTGAGAAAAAAATTTAAAGATAATATTCTTATGTTATCTTAATTCTGTAATATTTATTAACATACAAATTTATGTTTAGGTAAGAAGTACATCAAAATATATGAAGGAGATAATCAATATGTTAGAAAAATGTAGAGGTAACGTCACTTTTTTATTGCTTATAAACTGTTTGTAATTTTTTATAAAGCACATTTTACGAACTTACAAACTCCAAAGCAGCTTATAAACTCGGTCAAAGACGCTCTTAATTAGTTCTTTTTAGTTTTGTTGTCGAAATAAGCAAGAATTGCCGGAAGAGCTAGTAATAATAATCATATACTTATGTGTCACTGGAGTATAGAAGAGCTGGTAAGACTTGGGTTGATGTGGGAGTAATTTCTTCGGTTTCATGGGTTCGATTCTCTTGTGGAACATATTCTCCATTGAAATATTATGGGGATATGCTATGGGAGTTAGTCCGTTATATAAGTCATCTCCCTTAAGCCCCTGTTTACTCGTGCATCCCTCGATTTAAAACATATATGGGTCAAAAGACTTCTGACCTATATATGGGATTAACCCATTATAGGCTAACAGTTTCAGAAAATAATCAACCTATGTAAATTATCATACTCGTGATCTAAAACAAAAAAATTGAGATGGTTTTTAAATTGAATATGGATCATAAAAAAATATGAGAATATAGCATGAGAAGAGTTTGCAAGTGATTATGGACTAGAGATTCGTTACTAAGATTTATATTTAATTTAAGAAATAAACATATGTTTTTCAAAATTCTGTAATATAAAATTTACTTTTGTTTTTTAAAATATATCCTTGATGGTTCCCTTTCTTCGGACTTTCCCCGTTCGGCTCCTAATCTCCATAGATTCGTTCAACTAAATTGACCGTATTGTCCCTCCGAAAAAGACCCATAATAACAGAATATTTTGACCCGTCTTGTTTTACCGTTGACTATTGGATATATCATATATCTATTACAGTATTCTGAGGGCCGGACTACTAAATCCTAACGGGCTAACTAAATGGCCCAATTGTGGGTGTTCAACAATTCTAAGCCCAAACAAACGACTGTTGGGTTTATGACCTAACGTGAATGAATCTAGCCCACCCCATACGACCCAAGATAAATCACCACACCTGTCTGATATACAAATGCAGCTGCTCTTTAGTATTAATTTATTTTATTTCTGGTTCCTCAAAACATTAAAATTCCTTTTTTGTTTTTAATAAAAAAAAATGCCATTTTTTTCTATCTTTGCTGTGGCTCAGAGGAAGATTAAGGGTCCACATTGTATCTAATTGTTTGCGTATACATAGTTACTCACCTAACTAATGAATAAGTTGTCCAAAAAATTAAATGCTTAACTGGATTAATACCTAACAAAAGGTAGAGAGCACATCGAACTATAAATTTTTCCAACGATTTAGAGTTCAACCAACCATATTTAATTCTAATCATGTCAAACTCCATGAAAAATAAAAATTCGCATTTTTAATTGATTTTTGAGTAAATTAGCTAACAAATATAAGTCATAGGTGAACCAACCACACGAGGAATACTTTCCACTAAACTCAATTTAAATATCTCTCTTATTATTGGATCCTACCATCAATTCATACTATATGTATATATGTCGTTTATTTATTTATATGCATTTTTTATGGTTATGGGCCGAGCCATTGATCTCCTACGCCCAGGCCAAAGCCCAGTTCGAAAAGGATCAAGATAATTATAGGTAATTGGGCTCAATGACATGATAGCAAATTGTCCATGGAGTCACAAAGGAATGAACCCGCTCATATAAGGCCCACGAAACACTCAACGCTCTCTATAAATAGATAGCTCCACCTTAAATTTAAGGTACGTTCTCAATAAGCAGCTATTGATTTTTGAATTATTATAACTTTCGAGCAACCGCTGACTTGAGCGTCGGAGTGCCTTCGTCGGGATACCTCCCGGGACCTCTGACTTTGCTTTGTGACGTAGTTAACAACCCACTCAAATCCATCATTGGAACTTTCGCAGGATCTCAACTTATTCGCTGAGTCGTAAAATTGACCCATCCGATTTTAGTCAACATCAATTTTATACATGATATTGTTTTTGAGAAAATAATAATAATTCATATCAATAAAGTTTTTCATTATTTATAATCATATTTTAAGTAATCTTTTATAAATATAATTATTGTTTCCCAGCATTTGCACTTCTGATTGCAATATTATAATTCTTGAGAAACATTGCATTTTAATTGTGTGGGTTCCATAAAAATGAGCTGATCATCTCTTTTAAAATGTATACTATTTTTTAGGTATCTAGATTACATTTTGAGATATATCGACCATATCTGGCGGAGTCCCTCGAATTTTTTCACAAAATTTTAATGTAATAATTATTATATAAATAATTAGATAAAAAATAGTAAAAGGCAAAAACAAATATTTAAAATGTTTAAAAGAAAATATAACTTGATTTCTAAATAAAATAGTTGAAATTCCGTTTGTTCTCATCAGGACATTGAAAAGATAAATACTATAAAAAAGGATTTGGACAACATAAAAACCCACAATAATAAAGTCAATTGTCCTTAATCCATTATCTAACAGTAGATTACCACTAAACAACCACTTTAAATAAAGAAATAGAAAAAAATATGATATCATCATACAATAATGCCTCACCATTAGCTCCGCCGCTTTTTCTCTAAGCCTCTCTCACACACATGGCGACCCCTTTGGCTTGTCTTCTCGTGGCTGCCTGTGATTTCTAATCTCTCCTGCATGTGAAACCGTCGTCTCACCATTAAACACCTACAAATATATTATTTTTTTGGGAGTTCTTTTTTTGCTGCAAGAAAACAACAATTAAAAAAAGAAAAAATAGTTTTGAGATTTCTTGAAACGCTTCTCACTCTCCACCAACTGCCCTTTTATCAAAAACTCCACCGTAAAGAAAAGAAAAAAAGAGGAAGACAATTTTCCCCTGCTCCAGTTCCTTCGATCATCCGCCTTTCCACCGGTTCTTTTCTTGACCCATTCGACAATTTGTCCACTTTTCTTGGTTTCTCTCTTCTTTTTATGTGTTATATGTTGAAATCGCGTGGTTCTTTGACTGTATTTGGTGGATTCTTTTGTTGAGATCGAAAATCTTCTGAAAAGGGATCTGAGATGTAGGGTCTGCAATTGTACGATTTAGTTTGTTGCTCAGTAGCTTATGAATTTGGAATTTTAGTTCTTGATTGTTGGATGGGGACTATTTATTGTTGAAGAAATATAGTCTTTGATCGTTGATGGATTCAAAGTTTCCACTAGTGGGTCATTCAGTTTTGATGTAAAATTAAAATTATTGGTCAAAGTTTCTAACTTGGCGATTTCACAAAGTTGCAATTTATATGTTGTCGATGTTTTGCTATTGTGTCCAGTGAGTTCTTTGATTCGACCGGGCGTAATTCTTTTCTTGTTCTTTAGATTGAAATATGCTCATGAAGTTTTGGATCAGCTGACGATCGCCTCTCTTAGTCATTTTAAACAAATAAAAGAGTTTTGTGTTTTTATTTTAATTTTTCGATGTTCTTTTGACCATAGCTCCTCAGTATTCACAGCTTTTGCCTCTGGTACTGATGATATATTTGAGAATCTCGAAGCTTCTTTTTTATTTGATCCTGTTTGTTTCTACGCGTAGTCAATTTCAAACTAATTGTGTGTCTCTAAGCTATATCTGGATAGCCAATTGGAATCTTTGCCAGTTTTGCATTCTAATGGCATCACACTTTTTTAAGTATTGTTTATAAAACCGATAGCCTTAGTTACTGGAGCAAATACCACATTGTTTGACTTGCTTCAAGTTGGCAAATAATTCAAGATTTCTAATTTTGAGTAAAATTAATTTTCACCATGCCATTTCATGCAAGACTTGTTCGATATGTTAATGGTTTTTATTCTGTGTTCTGTATGTTGAGAATAAAGAATGATAAAAAATGGCAGATTATCAGATCCCCTGTAATTTATATGTTCTAATGTTATAGAGACACGACTGAATGCTTGCCTTTTTATCTGCCTTTTTAATCTCATTGCCCTTGCAGTTGTATCTTGCATCAGAGTACCTTTATCATCTTCTTATTCCCCTGAAGATCTGTTAACTTTCAGCAATATTCGCTACCAGTTCTCGGCTCTGACTTCAGAGATTAGTAAGAGATATGCAAGGGGAAAGAAGTTCCCTTGATTCTTTTCCTGAGACAATTGATTTGAATCAGGGATCTATTCCCAATGACAGCTCCATGGATCACTCCTCTTCTTGGGATAACCTGGTAAATCCAGTGGAAAATCGATTGTCAAACTATATGGCTGCCTCTAGTGGCAGTAATATTAGTTCCACAAATGCTGTTAGCAGTCGTGCTCAGAATTTTAGTGGTTGGGACCAAGGTGAATCCAGCTCCAGTGCAAATAATCCACATGAACGAACTTACGATCATTCGAGAGTGAGGCTTGGATGGTCATCCTCTTTTGGCCCTCTTTCTGAGACTGATGCAAGGGCAGACAATTTGTCTTTTGAACCATCTGATTTTAGGACTACTAGTTATGTTGGCAATCAGGTGACTGGAATATCTCCTAGAATGCAAAGTTACAGCTCCAATTTTGGTTCACAGGATGCAACATCAAGCCATGGATCTATGAGGGAAAGTGATGGCCATGGAAGTGTAGGGGCTAGTTTACCTCATAACCTGTACAAGTCTGGCCAATCAGAGGCAGTGAGAACTTCAAACGTTCATGCTTCTTCCAGCATAGCAGCTGCTTCTGGAGGTTCTAGTTCATTTTTCGAGATAAATAATGCATCAGGTCCATCTACGGGTCCTTGGGGTTCATCCTGCAAGCGAAAGACTGTTGAAGGTAATTCGGGACAATTTTGTCACGGTGGGAGTTCGAGCTCGAATCATCCAGTGGAGAATTTGAAGCAGAATCATGTTCATGGTTGTTACTCTGGCCAAGGAAGTTTAAGCATATCATCTGAACCTCTCAATCTGTCTCTAGCTAATCGCTCAGAGCAACTAAATTCAAGAGGCGTTGGAATGAGTAGAGCAACACCTGCTGCCTTTTCTTCTCCAAGTGTTCCAGGAATTCCAGAAAGTGCGGGCAGAAATCCTGTTGGAAGATCGAATACTAGCCACCATGATTTGGTTGGATTTGATGCGTTTAGAGCCACTCATTTGAGGCGTCCCACTGCTTATGCTACCCAGCCACTTCCAAGACCTTTCTCAAGTGGTGAACCTTTAGAGTCGAGATCATCTGTTGTACCGCCAATTAGTCCAGGCAACACCCTCAATCAATCTCATATAGTACCTGTATCTGAGGATTTAGGTACACATCCTTACCCTTGGAATAGATCTTTCGGCACACGAGGTGGCAGCTCCCCGAGGACTTTTGTTCCCTCTGGAGAAAGGGGTTCTACGGTGCATGATGAAGTTAATGCCAGAAGCTCTCTCAGAAATAATCCTGATTTTCCAATGCTCCTTTCTGTTCCTGAGGCAAGAAATATTGCACAAGACCAAATTGACTGGAGTTTTGCCCCTGGAACTTCTACATCTTCTAGAAACCATTCGTTTTCTTCTCGGGTCGGCCCAGGTTCTGGTGCGCGTGCACCTCCCGTCATCTTGTTGCCTCATCAGATACAAAGATCTCAAGCACATCAGAGATTCGCGGAATATTTACCTTGGAATCCCACTCCACGTATTGAATCTGATTCGGGAGTTCGGAGAAGTCCTTTTGTTCCTTTCCCTTCTGCCTCATTTTCAGCAGATGAGGCACCGAGTACTAGTCTTGGACAGCATCAGTCAGTTCAACGGCCAGCAGCATTTTCAATTGATACGACAAGTGATGATGCTAACGGTTGGCATGCTTTAGCTGCTGTTGAGGGAAGGCATAGACTGGTATGTTCCCTTTATTGAAATTGTAACTAATTTGATGAAAACTTAAAATTTTAAAATAGAAAATTCGTTGGGTTTCTTTAAACATTTTTACTCTCTGAAATCCTATGACCTGCACGGATGGCTAATAAACAGAACTGGTAAGTTTTTTTAGAGTAACTTGTTTAATAGTTTATATAGTAACCCTTTTAAGTTCTCGATTTCCACTATAAGTATCACTTTATTTCTTTCAGTCATTGATGCACGGACATATATTTATGTATGCTTGGACGTAAAACAATTTTATTTCGAAGTGGCTGCTCTTTGTGTCCTCCCATTCTTTCTGCTTCATTGAGTTTTCCCATTTTTGGAGGCATAGAATGAGGTATTTTGTGTTAGTTCATTGGAAATTTGGCCATTGATGAAGATCACCTTTAATCAATTTGAGAAGTCTTTTTAGCACATCCTGTGAATGCCTATATTTTATAGTCAACTTTAACTACTACTTATACTTACTTTCATTCGTGCTTGTAATGAGATTCCTGGAGTTCCATTGATTTACACTAATTGTACTTTCTCTTTAATTTAGCAGATCCGTCAAGTCTTGAATGCTATGCGTAGGGGTGTCCACTTACAACCTGAGGTTTGTTTTGGATCAGCAATATAAATTTTTTTCATTAATATTAATATTTTATCAAATGCTTTCCCATTGATTTGGGGGAGACATAATATCAAATAGAGCAAATCTCTATTTATTTATTTTTATTGTAAAATCAATTTATTCAAATAATTTTCTTAGTAACTGTAACATGACTTTTTTTTTTGGAAAGAAACATGAATGTAAAGAAACGGAGTGTGCTACCAAATTTTAAAACAATTACATAGTTGAACTTTTGTTTTGATTGATGACCCTCTTATGGTTTTCAAAATCACCCAATTATATCCTTAGATTTAATTGAGTTTGGGTTTATTTATGAAAATTTACACATGGAGTCTCTTTTTTTGCATTTTTTTTTTTTATGGGTGTGAAAATTATTTTTACATCTATAGTTGTGAGTCTCAAAAACATAGTTTCTCAGAGCGCCTTCCTGACTATCCTTCATTTATTTTTTCCTAAGTCGGAGTAAATCTTTGGTTTAGAAAATAGACATTTGGAGTGCAGGCCCAAATGAGATCTTATGTTGCATTTACTCTTGATGCGTAGATGGATGTTTTTTTTTATTTTTTCTCTTTTAGTGAATATATAATTTCTAAATTATACTTGCTTTGGAAGTGCACAGTTGGAGCGTAAAGTGAAAAGTATGATTGCACTCTCTTAATATATATAGAGACATTCCTATAAGCACAGAATTTTGTCTCTGGCAATTATGAATTGTACAGCTTAACTAGGCAGACGTCGGCACATGCAATCAAGACCTTTGAAATATTACTCTCGGGTTTCTATAGATAAATAACTCATGATTTTTCTATGGTAAAGGTGGATGATGTAAGTAGATATCTATCAACACTTTTTCAGGATTATATGCTGATCGACCACCCTTTTATTAATGGATTTGTGGATCGGCATAGAGAGATGAGGCTCGATGTGGACAACATGTCTTACGAAGTACTCTAATTTACTTTTCTTCACACTCATGTATTTTCGTGAAATTTTTCGGGTTAGCCGCTCTTAACATTTCCACTGTATATGATAGGAACTGTTAGCTTTGGAGGAACGTATAGGGAACGTTAGCACGGGATTGAGCGAGCAGAAAATCTTGGCCTCGATGAAACAGCGGAAGTACAGAGCATTTGGTGTCGCGCTGAATTTGGAGCCATGCTGTATATGTCAGGTTAGATCCACGGACCTGTTCAAATTTTTAGCTTGCATCTCATACCTGTTAGAAGGTTGACTCTGAGTTTTTCCTTTTCCATTCCACTTGACTACATCAGGAGGAATACATTGATGGAGATGACATTGGGATATCAGATTGTGGGCATGAGTTTCATGTCAAGTGCATCAAACAATGGTTGACACTAAAGAACTTGTGTCCGATATGCAAAACGACTGCCTTGGAAGTTTGAGCTAAGAGTACTTGTTTTGGGGGTAAGCATGAACTATTCCCCTCGAACCCAAAAGACGTCCCCATCCCTCTCTCTCGGCGACTATTTGTTTTGGTTTTTAATCTTTGGTTGGACATGGCTTAAATCATGCTAGTTCGACCTGAAACCCTTTTGTTTTCCTAACCACTATATCTCGTGGGTTTGAAGGACATGAAATGTTTGTGCTTTCTGGGATAGAGTAGCCAAGCCTACGACTCTACAATGATGGTATAAATTTAAACTTACTTAATTATGGTCAACTGAGGAGGGGGAAAAACCTTGATTCTCTGAACTATTAGACATAATAATTTGCAGTGGGAGACATTTGGTTATAGACTTTCAATTGTTCAAATGGTCTTTTAAGTTTACATGACATGTTTTCCTTCTCTTATTTCAAACATGCAATTCAGACCTTAATTTGTTGATTGTGTGAAAGTAGTTAATTTACTGTCAAATGTTTCATTGTCACAAATCTGCCGATAAATGTATAGATCATTTTAGCGAACCTTACTTCAAATTATAATGGAGTATTCAGATTTGAGCTAGTAATTTAGTAAATAATGATCAGGTATTTGTGAAAAAAATAATTAATAATTTATTTAGAGATTGCAAGCACTCTATATCAACTTATGATCTGTCACAAGGAAAATTTTAAAGATTTGGTTTCCGTCTGGACAAGTTTTTGAAAACGTTTTTAGTATTTTTAAAGTTAAAAAACTTAAAATATATGTTTGAATGAGATTTTATAAAATGTTTCTGAAAAATATTTTTGAAGTATATTTTTTAAAAAACATGTGAAATATGTTTTATTATATTTTTAAAATAAAAAATATGGTAAATTATATGTTAATGGTCGATTAAATGTTTATTGGATTAATTTTTTGAATGTTATTTAATATCATTTATTAATTATAAAGTATTTTTAAATAATTATCTAATCAATTTTTAATTTAGATAATTTTTTATAAAATATTTATCCAAACACATATTTATCTTTAAGAAAAAAACTTTCAAAATCTTTTATAAATTTTTTTTAAAAAATATTTTTAAAAAACTAACTCTGCGGAAGACGCCGGCCTTTGACAAACACATTTTCCCCAATCCAGATCAACTAGCACTACCCGCCTGTTCCTGAGATGCCTCATCTGCATTGAGAAAACTAATGAGTCTAGGGGTTCAACAAGTAAAGCTGGAAGTAACAATATCATAATGCATGCGACTGAACTGGAACCTGCTAAACAAGGACAATTCAAAACTCGAATCTAAATTGGTTATACTGAATGATGATGATCTAACAATATCATATGTCATTGGCATCTGGCTTTGCAATTCGAATAAAAATAATGCCAGCAATAGGAATTCCAGTGGTTGTTGTCCTAAGTTGGATACTCGAGTTGTTTTCCTCACTATTCTTGTTCTTTAATGGATATGTTTATGTGGCACAAAAATGAGTTGGGCAGCATTTGAGGACCATTCCCTATACCTAAAAGGAAATGTCCAAAAGCCCATGTGAGAATCCACTTATAGTACGGTCTTTATTTACAACCATGTGGCTCTATCGTGACTCAGAAATCATTGATCCTCGTCATATAAAAGTAAGGAATAATGATTTCGATATTTTCAAATAATAAAATAAACAAACCACTTCACCTTTTGTTATGCCTTCGTATCCTCACATTCAAGTTGATGTTTTTGTCGACTACACATCTGGCCAAAGCTATTTTTTTGTAAGTCGAGATATTTTATCATGAATATACGAGCGCATGCTTGGATTGCTTTTATATATCAACAATTTGTGATTATAAATTAAGTTTGATATCAATATATAAAAGCTTATTCGGAAAACCTACTCGGGGATCTACTCAAAGCTTACTCTGGAAGCCTACTCGGGAGACCTATTCGAGAACATTTACCCGAGGACTCTAAGGAGAAAAGCTGTTTAACACATACCTGCTAATGATTAAGTCAGGTACGTGTTGTCAGGATCTTACTCAGTTCTGATTGGCTTGGTAACTTGTGCAAACTAAGGCTGTCAGACCCATGCCTAATCATGATTGGCCAGATGGCGTGCACGCAATCGACGTTTCTACCCCTATAAATATCCGAAATCATCACAAATTACATTTATTTGAAATCTACCGAGTATAGCCAAACATTAAAACAAACACCAATCGGGAAAAACTGAAAAACCACATTCGCTTCTCCTCGGGCGGCGAGGATTAACTCTCTGGTCGGGGACCGAAGACGAAATTGAAGTAGCATCAAAGTTTATATAAAAAGAGAAAAAATGGGCGAAAATTTAGAAAATGGGGTACACAATACAATTTGTTCCTGGTATACCTATAGAACACATGAAACATGACCCCCTGGGTGCATTATTATTGCTAGTCTATGGTCAAAGGAAGTTGAACCATCAATATATATGTGATGTATCTTGCCTCATTCGTTGTCGTTTCTCCAAAATTCGGGCCACCGTCTATATCATGAAAATTCAAGAGTTCAATAGATTGATGGCAATCACTTTAAGAAGTCTCACTCGCCAGAGATAATTTACTTTTTTTTTTTTAAAGAAAAAGAAAAACTAATTCAATTGCTCCATGAGGGAATAAATTAGATAATTTTCTACACTACAAAGTAAATTGATTTTTTCAAAAATTAACGTGACATCTTATATATTTTGTACTTGGTAGAATATTAAGAAGAAGTCGGAAAATTACACCGATATAAATTCCACTCATCGGACAATCTTTTTTGATGGATTCGAACTTAAAAGACAAAAATAACAACAATGTAAATAAATTGTATATATATTTTGTACTCAACATTCATATACTGATCTCATATTTAAATTCGTTTGATTCTCAGATATCATTATATACTATATTTTCAATAATTTTTACCTATCTATGGTCAAGTTATGTTGGACACATAATATTTTTGATATAGTGAGAGCAAATTTATATTTGGATATCAGTCGGTGAAGCAAATTTACCAAAAAAATAACAGCAAAAAAAATTAGGTACAAAAATACATGCACAATCAAAATTCCATATGTACTCGTTCCCAGGCGTCACTTCCTGTTTTTCCTATAGTGGTATACTATATTCTTATATTAATATATATTAATCAAAACAAACGACGTCGCTGCAAGGAAAATCACAGGAATTCTCCATGGAGTCCTGGGGCCACGAGTCCCGGAGCAATTTCAGCAGCATTTGCGCCTTCCGCTTGGCTCGCACCGTGCAATCGCTCTGCACCAGCAGCAGCAGTTGAGTCAACAGGCCGGCGGCCAACGCATCCTTCTGAGCCTTTTCCGATGCCGAGCAAAGCGTCAGCAGAGCTCCGGCTGCATACTCGGTGGCGCGGTCTGAGATCTTCAAGATGGTTTTCACCAGTAAGGGGACCATCATGGAGTGCGATACGAATGCCGCGCAACCTGATTGGACCCGACATAAGAGTTCCACTGTAGCCAGTGCTCTCTCCGTGTCGCACTTGTCGAACTCCACTAGCCTGTCGACCAGCGCATCCACCGCACCAGCCGCAATAGCCTTGTGCCTGTGCTGCTTCGCAAGACATAACGCGAACAGAGATTTGATTCCGATCTTCAAAGCCCTGGGATACGCCAGAGGATATTTCAAAATACCAACAATTCCATCGAACACACCTTCCACGCCGCTGATTTGTGCTCGGAGCTCAGGCAACCTTATCCCTGCCACCACAGTCTCGATCATAGCTGCCGAGTTTACTCGAACGTCGATCAACGAATGGAACAGTAAATTCACCAGATAATGAATCCGATTCAAATCAGCAGCAACGTACATACAATCCTCCTCGGTAAGCGACAACATCGCCAAAATAGCGAGCGATTCGTGATTCAACTCAGATGAATCCACTTCGACACGCAAGAAGACGATCGAGAGCAGAATCTCACGTCCATTACTCGCAACAATAACCGCCCGATTCTTCTCCGAGTCACGCGCGAGTCCTCTAAGTCTCCTCAACGCCGTGATTCTCAAACTCAACGGAGCCGAACCAGAGGAAGCCTGTTCCAGCAGAGTCCGGACCAAACTCGGGTCCGCCGGTTGCTTGGGTGTAGGAATACGCTCCACTCCAAACGACCGGTTCGCAACGCACCACTCCTGAATCAGCCTCCGGAGAGTGTGATTGGGTATGAGGGTAAAGTCCGCCAATGAAACCCGCGTGACCGGGCACGTGGTATTCCCAGTTCCCACCCACGATTCTATGCTTGAGCGGTCGAACGTTTGACCGGTACAAACAGTTACCGGGTCACGCATCAGCTCTAAAGAAATCGGGCATCGGAAATGGTACGGGATCTGTACGACGTCGTCCAACGGCTGCAAACTCCGAGGCATGGTCTTCCTATCACCCTCCTTCTTTCGTGTTTCTTTCTTTTTTTCTCTCTTCCCAAACTGTCTGTTAAAGTATCTTATATATTATGTGAACTATGTGCGTAAAATTTTCAAGAAAAGGAGAATGAACAATCTCCCAGATGAGAGAGGGGTGGGAAGTCTCTGTAACTTTGTTGGGAGGGATTGATTCAAAATGGGAACAGAGAGACATTTCTCTGCGTTTTTATTCTGCCAGTTTGTACCACTACTACATCCATGCTCCACACGTGTGGATTCTTGACTCAGGCCTGAATTGTTAACCATGGTTAGTTTGGTGGGGTTCGTAGTCAAAGAGAATTTTGAGGAGACGACCCCAAGGCAAAATGGTGGGCCCCAATCCCATCTTGATGTTAACTTCAGTGGGAATCAATGTTTTGAGGTGGATTGTGCTTGATGGGATTTGGTGAGTCTTGGCATGTACACATGCCTTTGTTCTCATATATTGTGTATTCATGGGCCATTTGCAATCCTATTTGATATATCATGTATTTGATTGTTATATCCCCTCTAGTGTTATATTATTAAGTTTATAAAAGGAGATTGTCATTTGCAATCCTACCCGATATATCATATATTTGATTTTTATATCCTCTCGAGTGTTATATTATTCATTTTATAAGAGGAGGTTGTCATTTGCAATCCTACTCGATATATCATGTATTTGATTTTTATATCCCCTCGAGTGTTATATCATTCACTTTATAAGAGGAGGTTGAGATCAAACTCCACAAAATAGAGCTGAGGTTAATTGAAAAGAAATCTACATGTTCTAAGTAGTTGTCGTGTTTTTACCATTTTCACACATAATAGTTCATATAAGTTCAAACTCTTAAGTTGTGATTGGATCCATTGATTTGATATAATGAATTTCATATCCATAGGTTTCAAGTTTTTCTTACTCTTTTGGATCGATAAAATTAAAGAAAATATTTCTGATCCAAATAATCTTACTTATGAGAATTACAAATACATCAAAGACGAGTATAATTTGAAATACATTCTCAAATCTCTTTCCCAAAATAAAAAATATCAATTCAGACAACCGAAATTAGTGTGTTTCAATGTATCGGTCAAAAGAACACTTTTTAATTAAAATGTTTAGTTTTATACTAAAATTTTATGCATTTAATTGATAAAAAAGGATATGTGTGAGACCATATCATTCATATTTAATGAGACGAATCACGATCATAAACAAATATATATATATATATATAATGTTTTTGAAGTATATGGAGGAAACTATTTACGTCAAATTAAATTAATTAGTCATATTTAGTTTACAGTGTTAGCGTGTTTTCATATCTTGTATGCCATCAGTTTATGAATATAATATTCTTATACAATATTTAAATTTGATAATCGGTACCTTTTAATTTTGACTCCAGTCATATATATATATAAAGTAGACGGTAGAGTGTAGTTGGCGCTTGGACACAGGTAGAGTTTGGAACATTTTCTTATGTAAAGGTTGAGATTCCCAATAAAAATTTAAAAAATGCAAGATCTCGTACATAACACCCAAATCTGGAAAATATAAGGCTTCCCATTGGGGCGTCGTTGACCAGTAAATCGAACCCTGAGCAGTTGGATGAATTTAGTGCTGGTGAGTTGGGAAGATTCCAGACAACGCCAAAAACCTATCACCGATTCCGAAAAATAACTATTCTCGGAAGAAAATAAAAATTCGGCCAACCCAATGCAATCAGCTGGGTAATGTTTGACTTGATACTCGGACTAGATTTATGTTAAATTGAGAAATTTGGATTGTGCAGTTATTTTTCTTAAATTAAAGCAGCATCAACCTTGTTCATAACTAAAAATAAAAAATTATGTTCAGTGATACATGTGTGAGGATTGAGAAATTTGATTTGTGATTAATAAGATTTTGGAAGGATTAGTCACGAGATTTGAATTACCGAATTTCTCTAAGTATTGTAGCCATTCGGAGAAATTTAGGAAGTCAACGCGGGAACGGTACTGTAGCTTGTGACCGGTGGAATTTGAGTTAGATAGTTATTGTAGCGGAAGGGATGATACGTCGTCGTTTCGATCTTAGAGGTTGCTGCTGGCAGGCGTTGCTTTTAGCGCGAGAGTGAACGAGAGAGCGACACGTGTTAGTCAACGTTTTGAGTGTTGACTACTGGATCAGCAGATGCGCGAGAACAGGAGCGATCAGCTGATGGTTTGAAGGACCAGTCGAGGAGGTAAAGCGACGTCGTTTCGATAAGTTGAAACGCTGCGTTTTGAGTGTGGCGTCTGGTACCAGCCGCAAGAGAATTGTTGTGAGGAATGTGTTGCGACTGGATGACCAGCTGGTGGTAGCGATGCTGACGTAACCTTTACGACATCGTTTGGATTAGTTGACACGTCGTCATTTTGAGTGATTTCGCGTAACCAGTCGATGATGTTTATTTGGAGAGATCTGCTACCAACTTTTGGGTGATTTGCAAGAGATAGCTGTTACCAGCTGGTGAAGCTCTGCGACGTCGTTTGAGTTAGTTGGAACGGTGTCGTTTTGGGATGTTTCTTTTGAGAATACGTCGTCTGGTTGTTGCGTCTGGATTTCGTTGTGAGCAACGACTGGTTTTGCTAGCAGATTTCTACTGTTCACATCGACTGATTATTTTGAGAACAGCAGACGTTGGATTTGAGAGATATATATAGAAGTGTTGATCGACACTTAGAATTATTGAGAACCCGATATTTCTTATCTCCAATTTTCAAACCCTCGTTGAGCTAGTGTTCACCCGAGCATATATTCCTTAGATTTCCGCCGTTCTCCGCCGATGATTTGAGTGATTTTGGTGGCGCTGGAATCCCTGAGACTTGTTCTTTAGATTGATACCTAGTTGAGGCTGTAGAACAACCTTGGAGAGGATCGCGAAGTTGCTCAAATTCTCTGTCCAGTGGAACCCGATAGTTCTTCAGCTGGTTTCGACTTTTGGATTTGAGTTCCAGAGAAGTCTGTTGCCAAGGGTGGTGATTGCCGTGCCCTATTTCAAATCTGTGAGGTAGAATTCAGCTGTTGAAGGTACGATTGAGCGTGAATTTAACAGCTTCGAGCATAACCTGCGAGTATTTGAGTCTTGAGATTGGCTCTGTGAATCTGTGTATTATGTGAACTGTTTGAATTACTGATTTGTATTAGCTGTTTAGATGTGTTATGCATGTAGAAATCAGATATGAATTTCTTGGCATTCATGCATACATCTTGAGCCAGATTAATCGATTGATGACCCGAGATTAGAGCCACGTTGTGACTGGCCAACTGATGAGTTGTGCCGGAAAGGTCCAACGCTATCATCGGAGTGGTGACTATCGGATTCGAGTGTCTACTACCGAGCTGTGATGGGCTGACGGGCCCTGAAGATCACGGACCGATGATTCCACCGGTTGACTTACTGTGTGGGTTTAGAGGCTCGACTGTTTGGATTTGCCAGTTGACTTACTGGTCTTGATACTCGATTTCCTTGATAGCCTCACGCATCTCATGACTTTAGATACTGCATGTTTATGAGTTGCTGTTTATTTTGATAGCTCTTCGTACTGAGGCTTGACCTCGTATTTGTTTTCCTGCTTTGTGTTGCTGGGTCTGCGTTACCCAATTGCAGGATCTTCAGGCAGCCAGGCTGGACAGAGTGGAGGTTCAGCTGGTCGATCCCCTTTTCCATGAGTCCCAGTTATATTTATGATATGTATTGAACCGGGGGATGCCCCGTGTTTTTATGTATTGTGGATCAGTCTTGGATTTGATGTATGTTGTTACCTGATTTATAAGTTGGAGATAACTTGTATTTTGATTATTGATATTTTGAATGTATGTTTTTACGTTCAGTCCCAAATGATTTCGAAAGATTTTTAAGCCCTGATTTTTAGCTTCCGTGTTTATGCGTTTATTAAGTGTTAATTGTGAGTAATTAGCACGGGGCCTGACACATGTGAGTTGGTTCTTGACGAGTTCGATTATCTTGTGTAACATATTTCTCAATGAAATATTGTGGGGTATGTTCTGAGAGCTAGTCCGTTATATAAGTCATGCCCCTCAAGTCTCTGGCTAGTCGTGCATATCTCTCGATTTAAAACGTATATGGACTAAGTTATCTAGCATATATAGGGGATTGACTCACTAGTAGGCTAAACTTTTAAAATGAAAACTTAAAATGAAATAATCGTAGCCCATTTTATCTTTGAGGATGCCAAACTAAACAATGACCATCTTTTTTATAGCGTCAAAATTGGGCAACCATGTGCAATGATAATCTTATGTTATCAGGTGGATTAACAATGGAGTTAGATCTACTGCTGCGGGTCAATTTGAAATAGTTAGATATATGGATAGTAGCGTTATGGTGGGTGAGTCTGATCCTTCCGCTAGCCTATCCTAAGGCTTTAAGCCATCCATACTAGTAGAGGCTTTTACTCTTCTTGTCGGTAAGAAAAACCCGTGACCAACTAAATAAAAACGCACATCATTAACTAGGTCAAGTGTAACCAGCACACACATATGCCCATGATTTTTTTATAAAAAGACTAGGAAACAAGAAAGAAAAAGACACGATCCTAACAAACAAAAATAGAGGCTGTCCCATCGAATCAAAGAACTCGTGGTGGATAGTGAGGCTATTGCAACAAGTTTCTTAAAGACCCCAGTAAACATTGATAAAATCCAGCTGGCATATGTGGGCGTAGGCTTATATTTTAGTGAGGGTCGGTAGTCAGCTGAAGTGATGCGCGGTCAAAGGTCAAAGATTAGCTCAGAATGTGCGCCGGGACAAGTTCTCTATCTATCCCTGTCGTTTGTTACTTTTCGACGCCATTTCTGACCACATCTTTTAGTTTTTTTTTTTAATTTTAACTTTAGGGATAGGAATTCCATCACAGAAGCAAGATCCATAATGATGATAGTGATCATTTTCATTATGACAGTTTTCTGTTCATATATTATTGTTTGTATCATGTAAATGCATTTAAATTATCAATATTGTAAGAGTAGTTGAAGATTTTGGTTTCAACTCATTTTATATTCCGTGAAATTAAAGCGAAGAGCCTCAACCAATTTCAATTTGACGTTTCGAATCAACTCCAAAACGTCGATTCAATCCTACTTTTACTACTTTATAATATTAGCTAATGATCAAATATCATAGAGTAAGTAAATATTATTTTTTAACTTGACCGATTATCAAATCTACCCACCTTAAATAAATTATCGGATTCACACCGCAATCCGACCGGAAAACTGTTATGCTATATAAACATATTAATATAATATGATGGATAACATATTTAAAAATCTCAAATATATATATATAATGTTAGCCAAATTTTTTAACAAAAGAATATATACATAAGTTTATCATTTATTAACTAGAAAAAAATCTGATACAGTTAAAAAAATATCCATGGACCAATTCTTGAATTGGATTTACCTACCAAACTTATAAAGCAATTAATATATTTTGGATCGGACTCAGGGTCATTCTATCTGATATAAACCTCATCTAATTTTTCACTGTATGTCATTGTCACAAGAGTAAGACCAAACAAAAATACTGTGACTGGTTCATTGAAGAAATACTGAAATGACAACGAAAGTATATATATATATCTCGAGTTCAGCACCATTTTTGTACCCTTCGAATGCTGGCGGAGGGCAATTGCCATGTACAATTGAATTACATAAGGAACGCTTCGATTTTTTCTTTGTTCTAAAAAAAAGATTGGTGAAACTTTGAAATCTGTAAATATAACAGATCCCATTTAATGACGAATGGATTCCGCATGTGTGTGTTTTTAAGATAAAAAGTTAAATGATGATAGAGATGGGACGAGGGAAAGGGTGGTGGAGATGTATTAGGCGTGTGGGATGCACGGGGACTATGTAATGCCTGTGGTCAACCGGGCAAAGATTGCGGTGACAGCTTACAACCTTTGATTCCCCAATGCACGCACGTGTGCCAGCTAAGCCACACCACATTTCACTTCTCTCCTTTTTCATTTTTTAATAAGTGTCTGGTTTTCGATTTATATTTGGATCTTCAATCCAGCACATGTTTATTAAGAATTTTATTCAGGGTATAACAGTGGGATTGAACTAGTTTATTAGGGAAATGAACTAGTTCATTGTGCAGGTTTGCTCCTCTAAGTCATGGAACCACGGTGCGAAAGAACAAGTTTATGGTGGACGAGCGTGATACATTGTGAAGTTTGGTGCCTAACACTAAGTTACGTGGGAGGCACATTTGGTTTGGATGCTATACATGAAACACTGACACATTGAGTTGATATGGTGGAACAAGTGCATGAAGTTCAAGCTTTGGTGCTGTAAGTGTTTGGACTTAGTTGTTCATGCATGTGTACTGGCAGAAAGTTGGATAAGGCAAGGTAGTTGATGGCTGTTTTCAGGCGTTTTGGGCAGTCTGGACACATGTTGGAATAATTAGGGGTGGAATCGGGTAGGGTCCCGTCCCGTAACCCCCTTCCCCGATTCCCATCCCGATAAAATTTGGGAATCAATTTTTATCCCGATCCCGTACCCGAAAATGTCGGGACCCGAATATTCGGGATCCCGTAGGGTCGGGTCCCGACATCCCGAATAAGTACAATTTTAAAAAACCACAAATTTTCTCCGTGAAACTTTCAAATCCTCAAGCATTGCACTTGCTCAACTTGTAGTATCATAACAGATATTAATGAATCTTTACTCATAAAGTATGTTTCATACAAAAGCTTCGAGCATCGCAATGGTAAATCAAAATGTCGACCCAATTACAAAATATAGGTTGGGGTACTGTAGTATTTTGATCTAGTTGGGGACGTCCCATCACTCTTTAACTTTGCATGTGCAATTTTGTCCCCAAGATAAACAAAATGGCCTAAGAACAAAACATATTTATTAAAAGAAAAGATCCACAGTTATAAAAAATGATATGCATTAGATACGAAGGAGATGACTACACGAGGATTTTACCAACAGGGACTTCATAAAATAATTGAGGT